>ML778514.1:159925-248371 GCA_009831015.1 Picea engelmannii
AGGATGGAAATTTGTCTCAAAATGTAGAAACCTTGGCGAGTCTTACTAGTCTTTAATATGCAAACTATAAAATGTTTGGCGATATTTTTGTAAAAATATTCAAATTTCTAAGGATTTTATATAGTTTCTATAAAACTTGGTCTATTTCTCAAGTAAAAAAATTATTCTATAAAATTTGGGCGAATCATTTTTAGAAAAAATGGAAATAGGCAAATCTTTTTTTGGGAAAAAGCATGGAAAATTATCCCATGGGTGATTCAGAGCCCCTAAAATTTTCCATGGCTCCAACATGGGTTAAACTCCTGAGTTTACCAATGGCCTTCTGGACTGAGGATGTATTCAAAGAGATCAAGAACTCCATTGGTATTATTATGAGCTTTATTTTTCTTTTAAGATGAATAGCTTAATGTATTTATCCCACATACTAGTTGGTCAATATTTAAAATAAGGTTTGGCACAGATCATCACCCTAAAAATGGGGGACTTGGAAGTGAAAACAACCACTGGATTATGAAGGATTACAATTTCAGTGTGTTAGGTGTCATTCTCATGGAAATTTGGCTCAAGATTGTTGCCTTCCTCACTAGAGGAAGAAGTGGCCTAGAAAATAGTTGAGTAGGTCAAAAGAATATGGAAAGGATCATACGATTTCCCCACTAAATCACAAGGACTATTCTCAGGGTCATATTAATGAGTCTAAATATTGGCAAGCAATCAAGGTCACTATGGCATTTGAAAATCCATCACTTGTTGAAAATGCAGATTTGTACCATATCATCAATGAAGTATCTCAAAGAACCAATACATGTCCCTTATGCATATGCCACCATACAGCAAGAATATGCCTCAACCATGTACAAACAACTCAAAGATATGAACTATGAGAACCATGGCATACACTGAACCAAATTTAGGAGTGCTCCTCACTCAACCAAGTAACCAAGATATATCATATCCAAGTACCAAATCAACCATACCAAGTATTCCTCAAGCATACACCATACCATGACAAGAAGTAACCATTAAAACAAGGAAACAACCATACCAATACCTTTGTAGCTAACCTAAAACAACACGATGTTCACTTGTAACCTTCCTTTTAGACTCTAGGGACCTGGTACCAACATCTACTCAAATTTTCATGCGCTTTTCACATGTACACAACTTTCTCTCATATAGCTCGTGTATATACACCCTTTTCTTCATTGAAACCCACATACATACACTCCCTTACTGACCTGCAACTCACGTATGCCTCGGAAACTAAGGTTTGTTGCAACCCCAAAACTTTCGTCGTCGACCTCCCTTTGCTACCTCAGAAAATGACGCTATTGTTGAGGAAAAGGTATGAGAGACCTTACTCAATCATTTTTAGAATCTTATCTGGCTATGACAAGATATATGGGAATGTTACCCAAGGTTTATAGCCTCAAAACATTTACCCAATCCAAGAGTATTATTTACAAAGGATTGAGGCTGATTTTTAAAAGTTTATATTTGAAACAACATAAATAAACTAAAAATTAAAGTAGATATATGTCTACAGCTTTTACAATTAAAATAGACATAGAGACAGAAATGAGAATGAAGAACCAAGTCAATAAACACAAATATGAGATAGGACAATAATCGATTTTATTCAATTCTTAGATACAGAAAAATGTATTCCTTCTTTACAAACCCCTACGAGGGTAGGGACCAAAGTTAGATTTAGAGATCTCCCATGGGAACCATACAAAAAGACTCTGACATCGAAATGAAATTGAATTCTAATGATCTGAATCAACTTGCCACAACATGCTACCACTTGACTTTGCAAAATATTCTTTATCAGATATGAAAATCAATTCATAAACAAGCAAGAGTACATAGACTAGCAAGAACAAGTTAAACACCTTAAAGACAAGCTGCTGAAAGATATAATTCAGCTTTGAATCTCGTTGCCTTCAATAAGACCATGTTGTCATCAAGAGGATTAGGATTTCAAATACTTCAGAAGTTAAAGAAAACTGAAACTATCTCAAACATTAGAGAGCAAACCTCAGTACTATAGTTCTCCTTCTATTTTTTAATCCTTTGTCTCTTCATTCAATTGAGCTTTTATTATTTTTCAAATCAGTTGAAGTAGTTCAACTACTGTTGTTAGTTAATTTAATTAACTTAACAAATTGGTTTAGGAGAAATAAATAATAATAATATATGATTAAGGGTCTTAATTAATAATAACTAAAATAGGTGGGACCCCTTGTGACTCCCATCAATTATTCTTTATTAATCATCAAATATGAAGCACAAAAGATAATCATTTAAACCATATGACACCCTTGTAACTCTCGTGGATTTTTAAACTGGATATTTAAATATCATCAATAATTTATATCATATCCAAAATATATATATATATATATATATATATATATCCACATTATCCACAAGATATCCAAAAATAAGGCTTGATGTCCAAAATATGTTGAAAACCATTAAATATTGTCATTAAATGTTGTCCTGATCACTGAAAAACATAAAAATAAGCATTTATAAGCCATATTTGTTGTTTTGTGAGGCATGCTTCCTCTTCTCACTATTGTCCCTAACTAACTTCTCTTGAGTGGCCTTTAGTTGGTTAGAGCTTTGAGGTTGTATTTCATTGATCACATGGGAGCAGTAATCCTTGAGGTGGACGTGGGAGGACACAGATTTGGAGGAGTTAGTGGATGGACTAGAGGGGGAGGCTGTTGCTTTTCCTTTGTCTTGCACTGGTTGTGGAATCTTGGTTTTCAATCTTTTTCTAGCGTGCGAGGATTGTACTGGCAAAACAACGAGAGCAATTTGAACATTAGGTTTAATTGGTGGTGGTAAAGGCAATGACACGGTAGGCCAACCACGATGGTGAGAGACGGGCTGATGGACAATTTATTTCCAACCGTCATTTGTGGGGACTCCGGGCTGCAAAGACACATGTGGAGGAATGGGAATGCCGGGAATATTCTGAGGAGGTTGGAAAGGGGGTCTTTCTAGTCGAGGGTATAGTATCCCATGGCCACCCCAATTAAATAAATGATCTTGGAACAATTGGTTCAATTCTTGCGGGTCAGCGTCAAAATGGATAGAAAATCTAGGCTTCCTATGGCCTCGATTCCAATTTCCTATGCCTCTGTTATTTCGACCATTGTTGCCTATACCGAAAAATCTCATCTTGTAGAAATTGTTTGTCAGTAATGAAGCTCTTAATTAAACCATACATGAAACTCTGCTTACATGAATCAAAAGTTGTCTCTAAAATTACCACAAGATACATGCAAATACATTCATAACACATCATTTATTAATTTCTACAGGAACAGGGAATGATAGGGTTCATGGGAAATATGTATGGCTTGTAATTAGAGAAAAAATGATGTCATGGAGGGGATCAAAGTACGAATACTATTCAACAATTAATAAACAAATTAATTGTGTATTTAAAAACATCCAAAATATCAGTCATCAACCCTTGTCATATCAAATTCCCTTTATTTCACACAGACTCATCTTTTAAAATTTATATTACAGAACAAGAATGAAATAAGTGAGATCGGGATCGTGGAGGGAGTGTAATTAGCGAAAAATGGTAGAATGATAGGGAAACTTTACAGATATTGTTCAAGTGAAAAATCAAAACATGTTATCTCTGATGCAATCAAAATATATCTATGTCCAAATATTGGAAGTTTAAACCATATTCTGTTTCCAAAACAATAACCCAAACTGATGCTTTCTTTAAAAAAATTGCTCACTGGCCTCCGAACTATATTATATAGTAAACTATTTGATATGCCCAAAATTATTTAACCAAAGTAACCATGATAACAATATTTTCATTATATAACAGAATCGACGAACAACATCATAATCGCTATAGGAATACAACAATAATCTTAGAGTGGACGAGCCACGATTCATAACATCAACTCCAACAAAGGTCCTTTAAATCCCACAAGGTCACACACTGCGCTCCCAAAACAAAACTCATAGCCATCATTAAATCGAACCACCGTTCATTGCAACCCTTTTGAATTTCATTATGGGTAGTATTATTCAATTCGAGCATCAGACATTTCAAACACAGGTGCTTTCACAAACAATAAAATGTGACGATTTAACCAATATAAGTAACATTTTCTATCAGAAACACAAGCTTCAACAGATTGTAACTTCTAGTGAATAGGTGAGTACAAGACTATTTCCACAATTGCCAAGCAAGATACCAATTAAACCCATTCCCGAGTAACCGAACAAGAACAATGCTCTCATCAAACTCAAACTGGAGTAAGCAATGCCTTCACTGTAATGTGTAGGGTTCGATATATATCAATGACAGTAAGTGGTAGATAAAGTGGGGCAATTAAACAGAGGGTTTGGCAGTTTCATAGCATGGAAAGTTCACTCCATAGGTGCTTCAACTCAATAGTCACAGGGTTGAGGTTATGGCACAGGTATATTAACCATAGAGACCAGCAATGTTAATTTCTAGGTGGAGTATTCACAAAACCTAGAGGTAAGGCATAGATGACCCATTTCAACAGGGAGACCAAAGCCAAAATAAAGAACCATAGGCAAGGTGGGCCCAACCACAAACTTTTAATCAGCAAATATTTGAGAACAATTACACACAACAAAGATATCGCGACCATTTTTTTAATGTCAGTAGTCTCAAAACAACCACCATAGGAAACCAAGGATGCAACCATAAATACACAGTCCCAAAAAAACATCGTGACAACTTAAGAATTACATAGACCAAGAGAAACCAGATCCAACATATTGATTTAAGGGCAGAGCGGATTTCATGGATGGATAAATAAGAGAAACCCCGTACCTATAGAATATGGCGCAAGGAGAAATGACCAGGAGGTATACCTCTTCCACGACCGAGCAAGGTGGAGCAGCAGCAACTAATAGAGGGCAATTCAAATGGCTAGGGTGGTAGGCTCGAGGAGAGTAAGAATGACGTGCATTTACTGCACGTCGCTTCTCTCTTGGCCTTCATTCATGGCTAGTACGAGCCAAATGTGTTATCCAACTCACATTTCATTACCATTACCAATTAACAATACAATCCAATTAATCCAAAGTTTGCATACAATCAAATTCTAAAATGTGTCAACCCTTTCCCCATTCCAATTAACATATGACTAGTTGCTTACGGATGCCACTAACATTGCAAACAAACAATGTGCACCACAATTGTAACAAGGGTTGGGGTGGTCACCCATATTCCATATAAAATCAAATTCAAACTAGAGTATTATTCCTTCACCCATTAAAACAACATAGCACATTTTTCAACAGATAATCGACACCACTTTTTCCACTGTTTTAACCATCTCACCCAGAAATTCTTATCATAAGTGTTTTATCTACGATTCGAAGTGAATGAGCTATAGAATTTGTTATGCCATCAACACATAGGTAAACAAAATATAAGTGTCACTTCTCCACCATAGTGCCATTAGTCAAACAAGGGGTCCCACCTACTTGTATATTATTAATATAATTTAAATAATAAGTCCTTGCAATGATTTGCGAGCATGGTACTCAACGTTGCACTTTTAAGAGTCAACAACTACAACCTTAGCAAAATATCACTAGATCACAAGAAAGATAAACAATTAACAAGTGTGTGAGTGTACTTGTAAATGACTCATTGAGGTGTTTATATACTTTTGCTAGGTCACTCCTCTCCTTAATTTATGGCTTCTAGGATTTTCTTGTTACAACAACTTTACCCCTTTGACCAAGACTTATAGCAAACTAGGGGCTTCTTGTCCACTCTTCAGGGCTTCCAACTTTACTAGGTCATATCTCCCTAACCATGAGGAACCGCGTGGTGTTCCACATATCACCGAAAATGACACAACGATTATTATCCATCTACGAGGGTCTTGCCTACATTCACATTATCCTTTCTATCCATATTATTCATTCATCTTCAAGTACTGAAACCACCCCATTGGGGATACCAGAATTCTTCAAGGGTTAACATCAATCTCTAAGATCACTCTCCAAGGGTTGACATCAATGACAACCAACTGTCCAAACCAATTGTCCAACAATATCCCTATTTGGTACTGATGGAAACACTAGGCCTGGAAAGCCTTATGCTCATGCTCCCCCTGTGATCACCTCTCCCCCTCTCTGCATGCTTCTTTCTCTCCATCTCCATGACCTGATCTTTATCTCTCCCCCTTTGACATCAATGGAAAAGGGTAATCCTCATCTTAGGTTTTTTCCCCCTATCTATCGGCCTCTTCTAACTCTACTTACCTTTCTCTTCATGGTGCTTCCTCGTGTAACACTCTGATGTATATGAAAATCATTCAAAAGAATTATTTACTTGAACTCTTCGAGACTTTTGTTTCTCTCACCCTATCTTGTTAAGTTTGATTCCATCTGAATCCCTATGGGGCAGAAACTATTCCAAGTTTCTGTAGCAGATACTCAAAAGGTTCCCTTGCAAGCGGTTAGGTGAAGATATTTGTAATCTGCTCTTTTGTCCTGACATACTCTAGCTTGATGCTCTTCTTTGTAGTTTGTTCCCGTAAGAAGTGATACTTGATCATAATGTGCCTCGTCTTAGACTACATCATTGGATTCTTTGAAATATTGATGGTGTAGGTGTTGTCACAAAGTACTGAAATGGGCTCATCATACTTTACTTGCATATCATGCAAAGTCTGCTTCATTCAAATAACCTGAGTACAACATGTCATTGTTGCAATGTATTATTCCTTTGTTGTGGACAAAGATATTGATGATTGTTTCTTGTTTAACCATTATACCAAGCACTCACCTAAGTAGAAAGTTGTTCCACTTGCACTTCTTATATCATCAATGTGACCTGCCCAATCTACATCTGTGTAGGTAAAAAGGGATAGATCCTTCCCTTTTGGATACCATAAACCAAACTCTTTTGTACCTTTGAGATATCGGAATATCCTCTTACCGCCAAAACATGTGATTCCTTTGGTGTTCCCTGAAACCTTTCAACATGTCCAACTTCATGCATCACATCCAGTCTAGAATTTTTCACATAAAGTAAGCTATCAATCATTGATCTCTATTGTCTCTGATCTACATCCTTGGAATTATCATCCTTACTTAACTTGCAACTTGTCTACATAGGAGTAGTGATTGGTTTGCAATCTGTCATTCCAAAATTCTTCAACATTTCTCTGATATACTTTGCCTGAGAGATGAAGATACCTTTGTTTCTTTGACATATATGTAGTCTGAAGAAGAAAGTTAACTCACCGAGAAAGGATATCTCAAACTCATGTTGCATATCTTTGGCAAAATTTTGACTCATCTTGTCATCGTCACTTCCGAAGATAATGTCATCTGCATAGACTTCAATAATCAATATATTGTCTCGATCCACTTTTATGTAGATATTGTTGTCTATGTTTCCTTTACCGAACCCTTGTTTTTGTAAATATATCTACAGTCTTGAATACCATGCTCTGGGGGATTGTTTGAGACCATATAAATCCTTCTTCAATTTGCAAGCATAATTTTCCTTCTCTGACAATTGAAATCCTTTTTGTTGCTCAATGTAGACTTCTTCCTCTAGATCTTCATTTAGAAATGTTGATTTCACATCCATATGATACACTTTAATATTCTTGGAGCATACATAAGCTATAATTAGTGTGATTGCTTCTATCCTGGCAACTAGGGAAAACGACTTTTCAAAATATATACCTTCAACTTGAGAGTATCCTTTGCACACCAATCTTGCTTTGTTCCTGGTAACATGTCCATCCTTGTTCAATTTGTTTTTGAAGACCCACTTTGTATCAATGACATTCTTGTTCTTTGATCTTGAACCAGTTCCTATGTGTCATTCTTCTCTATCTGATCTAACTCTTCATCCATGAACTTCGCCCAATGTTCATCTTTGTTGGCTTCTTCAAAACTACTTGGATCAATTGTAGACAATAGTTCTAGATGTTGTTGCTCTGGTGAATGGATTCTTCTTCTAGTTTCAACTCCTGCATATTTATTTGCAATAATCTGATCTGATGGATGATTCTTCTGCACTCGTGTGCTAGGTGTTTTTGGAGATATTTGAAGATCTTGTTGTTCTTTCTCTGCTTCTGGATTCTCTACTTCATCTTCCTCATCTGCTTCTTCTTCCTTTACTTCTTCTTCGTGAAGCTCTTCCACTGGATTTTTGCTTTCATCTTTTATCATGCGTCCATCTCTCTCACCAATTGTCACATTAATGTTTTCGACAATGTTTTTGAGTCTGAGATTGAAGAATTTGTATGCTGTCCTTTTGCTTGTGTACCCAACTAGTATGTCTTTTTCAACTTGTGAATCTAACTTTCCCATTCTGCCATCTTCTATTTTGATGTAACATTTGCTTCCAAAGACTCTGAAGTGCTTCACATATGTTGGTCTTCCTTTCCATAGCTCATAGGGGGTCTTGTCACTATTATTTCTGATCATTCCTCTATTCTGAATATGGAATGTTGTATGCACTGCCTGTACCCAAAATACGTCCGTCAACTTCCACTCCATTAACATAGTTCTATCCATTTCTTGTATTGTCATGTTCTTTCTTTCGACAACTCCATTTTGTTGAGGCGTACTAGCTATGGAGAACTGCATTTTTATGCCATACTCACTAAAAAAGTCCATAAATTCTTTTGATGTAAATTCTCCTCCATTGTCTAATCTTAAACACTTGATTTTCAACTATGTCTCAATTTCAACCATCTCTTTGTATGTCTTGAAGTTTTCGAATGCCTCTGACTTCTGATTTAGAAAGAAAACTACAGTCATTCTTGTGTAGTCATCAACTAGTAGCATGAAATATTGTTCACCTTTCAATCCCTTCATTCTTGTTGGTCGAACTAAATCAGTATGTATAATCTCCAACGGTTTTTTTGTGGAATACTCATTTTACTTGAAATTTGTCTTGGTTTGTTTTCCCTGTAGACAATGTTTGCATTGAATATTTGTTGGCTTCGATATCTCAAGCATTTCTCTTACTACTTCCTTTTTGCTGACTTTGACAAGATTATCAAAATTTATGTGACCCATTCTTCTGTGTTAGAGCCAACTTTCATCGTCCTTTCCTAAGCAACATCTTTCCTTTCCTATTTCATTTAAAGCATATATGTTGCTTGGAGTTCTTACGGTTGTAGCCACCAATTTGCTTGATCCTGCTTTCCTTATCTCACACTTCCCTGAATCAAACAAAAGTCTATGTCCTTAATCACACATTTGAATTACACTTAGCAGATTGTGTTTCATATCTTCAAATAGTAAAACATTTCATTTCATGGCATCCTTACTTCTGAGCTTGATTGTGCCCTTTCTAATAATTATGGTTGAATTGTCATTTCCAAATGAACTTGATCCATCTCTTTCCTTCTTTAATGTCAGAAACCTATCTTATCACCTATCATATGCTTTAAGCATCCACTGTCAACATACCATCCACGTTTCTTGTGTTGAAATTTTAGAGCAAGATTGTATTCCTCGATGTTGAATTGATCCTTCTTTCTTATTTATATCCTTTCTGGTTCCTTCTTATAACTATTTATATTATGCTTTAGTTCCCTTGGAGGAATAACGAGTCTGCAATCTCTAGCTATATGTCCAAAGTTGTTGCACTTGTAGCATTCTACCTCACCACGTAATGGTCAAAATTTGTTGTAGATTATACTATGTGCTTCATGATATCTTCTTGGACAACTATTTATTGTATAACTCTCATCATTGCTTATGTTCTTGGTATTGGCTCTACAATTCACAACTTTGTGCCCAAAATTATAACATGAATAACATGAATCAAGAAAAACAGTTTGATGCCTGGGAGAAGAAGATTTTCTAAATGGTGTCGCTCTTCTGAATCCTTCTTCTTCTTAAGGTCTTTCTATAGTTGGTTGTTGCTGATACTAATTTCTAAATCTTCTATGTGGTACAGTGTCTTTGTAATCTTCCTCTTCAGTTTTCATGTCTTCTTTTTTCAAGGGACCTCTGGCGGCTTCTACATAGCTTCTTGGTTCTACTTATTTCTCTATTTTTTTGGAGCTTGAACCTTTCTCTGTCTGTGTTTGATTGTATCCCAATCCAGATCTTTCATAGTAAGGTCTATCACTGTTAATGATATTATCCAATAACCTTGTGTTGTTTTGTTGTGTGTCCTTCTTCTGAAGATATTTTCTTAGAGTGACTATATATGCTTCTCACTTTTCAATGATCCTATCATTTTCATCTAACTTTCCTCTGAGTGCTTCTTTAATCCTCTTGTCTTCTTCTGCCTAGAGTTTTTACTTCATGATTGTCTACTCGACTTCTTTAGAGTTTGGAGATTCTT
Organism: Picea engelmannii; assembly: GCA_009831015.1. Lineage (NCBI taxonomy): Eukaryota > Viridiplantae > Streptophyta > Pinopsida > Pinales > Pinaceae > Picea > Picea engelmannii. The sequence goes on from ML778514.1 coordinate 170,298, forward strand.
CTTTCTTCGTCGGTTCTACCTTGAGTGATCTGTTTTTCTTCTTTTCCTTCTTTAGAGCTTCCATGGCACATATCAATTCTTCCCGTTAATCGACTTCTGCCTCTTCACTTTCTTCTTCGGAGCCCTCTTCATCAGAGTCTTATATTTCCATGAATAGTACCCTTTATGTATCACTATCACTGACTTCATCTTCCTCTGATGAGGAATTGTCTTCCTTAGTGCAAAGACTTTTCTTGAAAAAAAAAAAATGTTTCTTCTCCCCTTTTGGATTTGCTCTTTCTTTTTAGAGTCATCTTCTTCATTACCTTTTTTTTCTTATAGGGATATTTATTAGAAAAATGACCAACACCACCACAATTAAAACATTTCAATGGAGGCATACCTTTGTATTTGTCGGTTCCCTTTCTCAATCTTCTAACGAAGTCAACCATCTCTTCAACTTCCTCTGAATCAGTTCCAGTCTGACTTTGGCTTTTGTTTATCTTTCTTCTTCTTCTTCTTGTATGACTTGAATGTTGCTTCCTTCGTGACTGGATTGTCTCAATATGTCCTCATCTCATAAGTTGTGAGTGTCCCATGCAACTCATCCATGGTGAAGGTGTCTAGTTCTGTTCTTTCTTCCAGGGCTGAAATATTCAGATCATATCTCATAGGTAGAGACCTCAACACCTTTTGAACAATGATTGTTTCCTTCATTTATTCTCCCAAACCTTTGATAGCATTGATTGTCTCATCAACTCATAGAAAGTAGGAGGCAATGTTTTCATCTTCCTTCATCTTCAATTGTTCGAACCTGGCTCTAAATGTTTGAAGTTTGGCTCTTTAACTTTGGCATCTTCTTCGTAGATATTCTTAAGTTTGTCTCATATTTGTTTTATGGATTCACAGTGCACAACCTTGGTGTATATTGATTTAGTCAAACCATTCAGGATAGCATTTTTACCTCTAGAATCATTGTCTTCAAGTTTCTTCCCATCCTTATATGCTGAGGGAGTGGTTGGTTCTTTGTATCCATCTACTATTGCTCGCCAAACATCGAATCCATGTGCTTGTACATATGTTTTCATTCTTCTGTTCCATAAGTCATAGTTTTGACTGTCAAACTGTGGTACGCCAATCCTAGCATAGTCCATGATCTCCTTCCAGTGGTTAGAATTCTTTCTGAAGGACCTACTATGATACCAATTGTTGGATTACTGAGAGGGGGGGTGAATCAGTAATGAGCAATTATAGTACTTTTAGCCACAGTTTATTCTTCAACAATATTCAGTAGTTTATCATTAGCATTCAATATATCATCAACGGTATAATCATAAACAACATCACATCACAATAGATACACATTACACCAGAATTTACATGGAAACCCAAACGGGAGAAAACCACACAATGCTTTTATTATATATCAAAAGAATACATTCATTGGAAGCACCAACTTTTGATTCTCCAGCTACAACTGGAAGGAGGCTCCAACCCCCTGTTCTCAGGATCCAACCTAAAGAAAGATACAACTCTGTGAATTCTCTGGCTCTAGCCAGAAGGAGGCTACAACCCCCTGATTTCTCCGGCGCCAACCAAAAGGTGGCTACAACACCTATCCTTGCCCCATCCAACCGCCCTGAAATATAAATGTAGACCAATTGTCGTTATTACAAAATCTGCTACTGTCATTGCCAATGTCACTAGGACTTTGTCTCTGTCACTGTCATTGTCGCATCAACCTATATCTGCTCATCAACCAACTAACACATGTACCATACCATGCATCAACGGTATACCAACATGCATCAATATTGAAACAAAGATACATCAATAAAGAATAGTGAATTATGAACAAGAGCATCAACCATGTGTAACATGTACCATTTACCATACCATTAACCATATGCAGATATGTACCATATCATCAATGAAGTATCTCATAGAATCAATACATATCACCCATGCATATGCCACCATACAACATGAATATGCCTCAACCATGTACAAACAACTCAAAGATATGAACTATGAGAATCATGTCATAGATTGAACCATATATAGGAGTGCTCCTCACAGAACCAGGTAACCAAGATATACCATATCCAAATACCAAATCAACCATACCAAGTATGCCTCAAGCATACACCATACCATGACAAGAAGTAACCATCAAAACAAGGAAACAACCATACCAATACCTCTATAGTTGATCTGAAATAGTAAGATGTTGACATGTAACCTTCCTTTCAAACTCTAGGGACTTGGTACCAACGTCTACTCAAATTTTCATGAGCTTTTCACATGTACGCGACTTTCTCTTCTATAGCCCACGTATATACACCCTTTTCTTCACTGTAGCCTGCGTACATACACTCCCTTACTGACCTTCAACTCGTGTATACCTCAGAAACTAGGGTTTGTTGCAACTCTGAAACTTTCATCATGGACCTCCCTTTCTACCTCAGAAAATGACGCTACAACCTTAGCAAAAGATCACTAGATCATAAGAAATATAAACAATGAATAAGTGTATGAGTGTACTTGTGAATGACTCCTTGAGGTGTTTATATACTTGTGCTAGGTAGCTCCTCTCCTTAATTTATGGCTTCTAGGGTTTTCTTGTTACAACAAATTTACCCCTTTGACAAAGACTTATAACAAACTAGGGGCTTCTTGTCCACTATTCGGGGCTTCCAACTTTACTAGGCCATATCTCCCTAACCATGAGGAACCACGTGGCATTCCACATATCACTGAATATGACACGATGAGTATTATCCATCTATGAGGGTCTTTCCTGCATTCACACTCTCCTTTCTATCCATATTCTTCATTCATCTTCGGGTACCAAAACCACACCGTCGAGGCTGCAAAAATTCTTCAAGGGTTGACATCAATGTCTAATATCACTCTCCAAGGGTTGACATTAATGACAACCAATTGTCCAACAACTTTTGATGAATGGACTTATCTGTAATAGGTATATTATGAACAACTTCCTTTCAAATGCAAGAACTGCCATGAGTATAGGAATTTTTCCAAGAACTTCCCTAAACTAGTGCAGGTACCCGAGGTCCAAGAGGAAAATGAACAATGGCAACAACCAAAGAAGCGAAGGCAACCAGAAAAATTGGGAGCGCAGCTGAAGCAAGGTCATCCCACCTCAACCTCCTCTCCCAATAAAGGTAAGGGTCCTTCTAACCTTGGCACTAGCTCAAATTGTTATGATCACATTATTGTAAGTGAATACATCCCCCTAATAGATTCCTTAATCACCCTCAACAAAATCCCTCTCAAGTCCCTCTTTAAATTCTCATAGAGTAATGTCCCTCCGTTGAATGTGTCATCCCCTTTCCATCGAACCCCTCTGAATTCCCCCCTTCCATGCCCATCATGCCCCTCCTCATCTCCCTAGAGGAAACTCCCATTTTAGAATTGAGCAAAGAATCGAAGAAGGACTCGTCAGTCAGTGAACTAGTGAAAAAAGTTGGTCGACATTCACACAAGTAAAAAGGGGAAATGGAAGCAAACAAAGAAAAAGAAAGGGGTACACAGTCAACATTGGATGGACTAGTTATAAAACAAGCAAGAGAAAGAAGAGGCCCATGAATTCAAAGTGGATCAAACCCTCCCAAAGGAGATATTTCCAAATCCTTTCACAAATAATGAAAGTCCTCTCATGGAACTTTAAGGCCTTGGTAGCCCAACAAATTTGAATCTGGTAAAGTCCTTAATAAAACAAGAGAAACTAGAGGTTCTCTTACTCCATGAAACAAATATGCAGGAAGAAGAAATCATTCTTCAGAGTTAAAAATTTGGAATTCAAGTAAAGGACAAGCAGTCAACTCTCATGGTGAATCAGGAGGGCTATGTACACTCTAGAACTCTCACCTTTTCCATATTGTAAGCAGTCAATCCACTCTTCAGTAGTTACAAGTAACTCTCTCTCTAATTGTGACAGGAGTGATCTTCATTGTAATCAATGTATATATGCCAAACAATCCTCATGAGAAACTCCAATGTTGGAAATCGCTTTTAGACCTCCAAAATATAAGCACAAATACTCATCTTATCATTGTAGGGGACTTCAATACCACTCTTAGTCCTAAAGAAAAAAGAGGAGGTAGCTTGGTTCGTGATCCTTCAAGAGATCATTTGGAAGATTTGATCTCTTCCCTAGATCTTTCTAATATAAATCCAAAGAAAAAAAAAATCAGTTGGACTAACAAGAGATCGAGGAATGGTCATATAGCAGCAAGATTAGACAGATTTCTAGTCAGCAACTTTTATCTCGAAGATAACATTTCTTGCATTTCCTCCATTCTCCCTTGGGGCGGCTCTTATCATAGACTGGTCTTCTTAACTCTATTTGAACAAGAGGATATGGGACCAAATCCTTTTCATTTCAATCCCCTTTGGACTCAGGACCCATCCTTTTTGGATATCATCTCTTCCTCTTGGTTAGGTTGTATAGTTGTATCCCTAGTCCATATTTGGGAGCAAAATTTCAAAAGAACTAAGGAAGCTATAAAATACTGGTCAAAAGAGTATATAAATCTCCCACGTTAATAATATAATCCCTCTCCAAGCAACTGCAAACTTTCTAGGAAAATACTTCAACTACAATAATAACCAAGGAATTGCTAAGAGGGAAACTGGAGATTGAAATCAAGAAGCTTATGGCTAAAAGCAAGAGATAGAAACACGAAAAATTTGCATAGGTAGGCAAAAGCTTAGGTTTGGAGGAATAATTTAGAAGAAATTACATCTAGGACTAGAGAGTCGGTTTCTTCCTTTGCCCAAATTAAGGAAGCATCCCTCCAACACTTCAAAAACTTGTACTCGGAGCCAATTCCCCATCTCCAGGACAAATATGGAGAAATTCTTGAGCACGTCCACCAAATCATCTCTCAACAAGACAATGTTTTGTTATCCAAACAGGTCCAAGAATTTGAGATATTTAATTGCATTCAACAGATGGAATCAAACAAAGCCCCAGGACCTAATGGCTTCTCAGTGCACTTCTACAAACTGTACTGGAACATAATAAAATTTGATCTGATTTGCATGGATAGATATGTTCAAAGATCAACTTGAATGGGAAGCAACACCAATTCATCCTTTCTATAACTTGTCCCCAAAGAGGTAAATCCTTCATCCTTCAATAGATTTATGCCCATCTCTCTATGCAATTTCTCTTACAAAATTATATCTAAATTCATTGTCAATATAATGAAACCCCTCCTTCCCAAGATGATCTATCCCACTCAAGGTGGTTTTGTGGAAAAAAGACAAATAATTGACAATGTCATCCTTATTCAAGAGGTGATCCATTCAAGAAACTCTAGAAAAGAGAAAGCGATGATTATAAAATTGGACATGGCCAATGCCTTTGATAGAGTTAACCATAGATTCCTTGTGGTTGTTCAAGAAAAAATTGGCTTTGATCCTTCTTTTCTTAAATGGGTAGCAGCCTTCTTTTCCACCCCTTGGATTTCCCCCCCTATTAATGGACACCCTATTGAATTCTTTACAACCTCTCAGGGCCTAAGGCAAGGTTGTCCTTTTTCCCCCATCCTTTATATCCTCATGGCTAAAGCACTCAGCAGAACTCTTGACTATGCCAGAAGCCAAAAAACAATCTATGGTAGAAATATCACAAGAGGATCAAAAAGGATAAGCCATTCCCGATTTGCAGACGACACCCTCTTTATCAGTGTTGCCTCTACTATCCTTTCTTTAATATTCAAAATATTTTTTTACTTTTTTACTAAAGCCTCTGGAGGCCTAATAAATAACGCTAAAATCCAGCTCTATACTTGGAACGTCAGCCCCAATCTAGCCAAAGCGATAGCCAACATATTCAACTTCTGGTACAATAAGAATTGGCATTCTTTTAAATACTTGGGGAATCCCTATTAGCCCAAAAACCCTTCCTTCTTCCTCCTCGCAGCCAATCCTAGACAAATTCAAATCTAAATTTACCCAATAGGGAGCTCTTTACTTAAATCTCATTGGAAGGATCGTGCTCATCAACTCTGTTTTAAATTCCCTCCCACTCTATCAATTCTTGATGCTCTAAGACCCTGCCTCTTTTTGCAACTCTTTTATTAGGGAACTTTGATGCTTTGTTTGGCAAGGGGGTAAATCTAAGTCCAAGCGATATCACCTGGCCAATTGGAATATTTTTTGTGCCTCTAAAACTCATGGAGGTCTTGGAATTCAGGATCCCACTATTATGAACAAACCCCTGGGAGACAAAATCCTTTGGAGACTGATCACTGGCCATAAAGAACTATGGAAATATGTGCTAAACAAACAATGTTTTCCTGGCCCTCACTTGAGTTTCCTTGATAACCTATCCCCTCCCTTGACTCACTCCCAAATCTGACGCCTCATGAATGCCTCCCTCCCCCTCCTTTCCCAAAACCTCTCTCGGTCCCCAAGAAATGGTAGGCACATAAAGATTCAACAAGACAACATTCTAGGACACCCCCCTCTGGAGAATCTTCTCTATCTACGACCCTTGAAAATATGGTTGGATTCGTAAAACAAATTCTCTCTCTATGACATCTCTTGTTGGGATGATCAATCAGGAAGAAGGAAGAATTGGAATCTCGATAATCCCCCCATCCACCTTTAGCCCCTTGTAATGTCTCTCCTTCGGAATTTGAAAGGTTGTGCCCACCTTTCCCAAAATTCTAGAGATAGTAGAGGGTGGGGGAAATCAAGATACTTTGTCAAACAAGGATATTATCTGGAGTTGCAAAAAAAGAGACTTCCCCTCTCTTCTAACAAGTGGGGATGTTTTTGGAATCCTGACATCCTCCCAAATATTAGTGCTTTCAATTGGATTCTTAAACATCAAAGAGTGCTCACATGGGAGAATTTGGTGAAAAGAGGAATTCAAGACCCTTCAAGATGTGTCCTCTGTTTAAAGGGCTCTGACTCCTCTCATCATCTCTTTCTTACCTGTCATTTAACTAAAGTAGTTTGGAAAATTATTCTTCAAGATCTTTTCTTTCGCATTGAATGGCCTCCCTTGGTTGACTACACGTTTTTCCATTGGCCACAAGCTTACCATGGCTCCTTCGAAATAAATCCCATCTTTAAAAGAATCTGATCCACTACTCCATTTTTTTTCTGTTGGAAAATATGGTTAGCAAGGAACAGGGGTATTTTCTAGGAATTAAAGTCCTCTCCATAAACAGTGGTTGCAAAAGATTTGGATCTACTCCTAGATCACCTTAACACAAGAGGTATAAAATCTACGCAACCTGATGTGCCATATTACTGGGAAAAGAACTGGATAGAGAGATTTCCTCTAAACATAACAACTCTCACTTCCATCTGCACTGGATCAACCTGGTAGCTTCAACTCTCGGCCTCAAATTTCTCAGATTGGATAAAAGGGAGAGCTCACCATTCCCTCTATTTTGATGGCACAACAAAAGGGAACCCTGGGGTGGAAAGTGTGGGAGGGGTGCTCTATGACCCTAGAGGACAAATTGAGGTAGCATACTCTTCGTCTGTAGGCAAATCCACCAACAACCAAGCAGAAGCATACACCCTCCTTCAAGGATTACATATATCCAGATCAAAAAACATAAAAACATTGACAATCGTTGGAGACTCTAAAAACACTATAAGGAATTCAATTCACTATTCCCTTCTATATGAAGCAAGCTTAAGAGCAATATTTGTTCGTATACAAGGCCTCATCAAGGAATTCAGCCAAGTCTTCTCATGGCACATCAAGAGATATCTCAATTCCCTTCTAGATGAGATGGTTAATAAAGGAGCAAGTGAATATTTTGGTTTGCTAATAATCAATGGAAATACAAGTTTCAGCTCAGTTCCTTAGCCCATTTGCTTTGCTTTTTTCATGTGCCCTTAGCCTTAGACTTCCAAAGGCCTTTAGCCCATTTACTTTGCTTTTTTCATGTGCCCTTGGCCTTAGACTTCTAAAGGCCTTGAATCATGTCCTCTTTGCAGTCACCACATGGATTCTCTCTTTGTACACCATATTCCCTCCCCTTTGTCTTTTCTTTCCCCTCTCACTCGTCCTCCCAAATTTCTCCTTTCCCTCTTTGGTTCTCATCCCTCCCTCATGGATGGTCTCAACATTCAGCTCCCCTGGTTTGTTCTCTAGCCCAACTTTTCACCTATGTGCACACAGTTTTGTCCTTTCTTGAATGCAGATCCTCTTCGAATTGTACCCCCTCCCGCTTATGTCACCCCCCATTATCCACAGCTCTTACAATACTTCTCCTCCCTTTTGCACATTGCCCTCACTTCTTTGTCGTTTTTCCCTAGTTTCTATTATGTCAGCACCTATCCTCATTTCTCCTCACATGCAGAGTTATCTTAATTTAGTTTATGCAACCCATGTGAGATCTATCATCCACGTTCGCTCCCATGAATCAGACCATCCGAAAAAATATTGGGAAAGCAAGCGAATCGAACAAGCAAGAAGAATCGATTCCTAATTCAGGAACTTCCCTTCTATAAATGTTCTTAGACCCTCTAAGTTCAGCACTAGAATCTTTCGTGTCAATAAAGGTGGCAAATTCATATCAACAGGGAATTCATTATGGCAAGATTTTGTCAAGGAACGAACTCTCGATTTCTTCAGCTACAATAGGAGTTAGATGATATAGGCACACTCGTAATTAAATTGTAGAGTAGGATGAGCACCCTTGCCTCTCTATTCCTTTTAGTCTTGGAATTTAGTGTCAATAAAAGGCTACAACAAGCACCCCAGGAGCCATAAGACAATGCAATAGGAGACTCATAATCAGTGAACTCTAGTCCAAGTGCATCTCACCTTCCAGACCTCAACGTCATCGTCCAAAAGGTCAAGGATGAAGAAATGGAGGAAGTGAATGAACATACCGAGTCCCCTCATTAAAATATAGTCTAAATGAACTTCAAATTTTGTAACATCCCGAGCTGCCCCAGGCTAGGCCACATCACAGAACCTCAAATTTTGTAGCTTAGAGTCAGCCAATGTGTAACATCCCCAACATATTATTGAACAGTGTTACTCTGAAGTTTCACTACGCAGATTCTACTCTAACACAAGTTTGCGTAGTATCACCTGAAGTAACGCTCTTAGCCCAAGCATGAGTTGTGCCACACAACTTATAACAATAGAAGCAACACTCTCCTCTTGACACAACCTAAAGCAGCAGAAGTAACTCAATATTTGCATGCACCAGCATACTGATCACACAACACATTAGCGCGCTCATCCATATAGGCGTCATGGGCCAATATTGATTTTCCTTATGTGTGGAACCTAATTCCTTGTACGCACACACGAATTCCAGCCTCTTACTGCACATAGGCTACAATCCTACGCACTCGACCACTCAATCCTCTTCTTGATGACTCAAAACCAAAATCACAAGGCTAACTTAATAGGAAAGACTATCCACATTGGTCACATCCATGCACAACTACAAATATAAGCTATAAGCACCATACTTACATGCACAAGTACCATAATACATAGTAACAATGATTACTTTTATGTGACTACATTCAAGAATTAACCCATATCAAACATAGACAAATATGCACACAGTAAACAAAACAAGCACATAAAGAACATTTATCTTTCAGAAAAGGTACCGACTATACGTGTGACTCAGATGTTCCTCCCAGCCATAGACTTTGTTGCTCATAATATTTTAGCAACAACTCAACCCCGAGCTGGGGCTCAAACTCCACCAGGGAAAAAGACTTCTAGTAACATACTAAAGTCTAACTCTTAAGAGAATTGCTCGATCCTAAGTGCATGTTGTTGCAACTAGCTTATATTCCCTCATTCCACACACACATGTCACATCCAAGGAAGTGTGCCCCTTCTCTGCTCAACGGTCCTTCGGCTACCCCACTTCCCTTCCCAGGGTTACCAACAACAGGTCGGACAGGAAGTCCTTGATCCCTGCAACTAATGCTCAGCGCACCAGTGAACAATTCTCAGCAATACTCTCACTTAGAGAGTATTCTCTCAGGTCTAAAAACCACTTCTCAACAACCAATCTCACACCCAGAGACACTGGTCACGATCTCTCAACCTGTTTCCTTGACTATAACTTTGATTATAGTCCCACAACTCCTTACAAGCTTCTATGTTCAGATAAGTTAATAATCATATTTTCCATACAGTCTGACCCCCTTTTGCTCACGAGAGTATGCAGACATCCATAATAATGCAATTATCCCCCAAAATACACTAAGGCCAACAATATATATCGCATGCCTTCCATTTGACACTTTTCACCTTCACAAGTAGCTTTAAGCCACTTGGTGACTCATTCCCTACCCTTGGGAACGTAGGATAAAAGCATATCCACATTACACTTTTTCATAAATATTATAAAATATTCCCCAAGACTTACGTCCCACTCCCTTTTCCCTTTTTCTGGTGGAGTCATCCCCCCATTTCTTTTCATTTGAGTCTGTCTGCGCGTAGTGATGCAATATTATATTAATAATCATGATTATATTTACATGGATAGGTGCACTGGCCTATCTGTGTCCGGGCTCACAACCCTCATAATCACATGGACTCTTTGACCTCAATGCATATCCAACCATATATACATACATACATATATAACTCAACTTTGTGCACTTCCCGGTCATTACAGTGCACTTACCCAAGTGCACGCAACACGGTGCAATGTGTTCACTTACCCATGTGCACGCAACACACAAAATGTGTGCACCCTGTCTTTGATTACAATTCTTTGTGCACTTACTCAGATGCACCCAACACCAAAATCAAGTGCCAACGGCTCACCAGCCTCTATATATACATTACATAAAACATTAGTACCAATGGATCACCATCCTATATGTATAATTACAAAGTGTCTGAATCATGGACATTACATTCCCGTCCCCCTTATTTATTCATTGTCCTCGGTGCATCATATATACATGTATATACAAAAATTTCAAACATCATCAAAAAGATGAGGATACTATGCTTGCATAGCATCCTCATGCTTCTAGGTTGCATCCTTAGGACCGTAGCAGGTCCAAACCTTTACCAGCTCCATGACTTGATTTTGGAGCTGCTTGATTTTTCGATCCAATATGAAAATCAGTCGCACTTGAAATCTACCTTTCGGCTCCACCTGAATCACATTCCAGTCAATAATATGATTAGCATCAGGTACATACTTCTTAAGCAATGACACATGGAAAACATTATGAATACACAAGGACCCAGGCAATGCAAGCATATATGCGACGGGACCAATCCTTTCAAGGATTTCAAATGTCCCACAACAGCGCTCTGCTAACTTAGAACACTTTCCCAACTTCAAGGAATTGTGTCTGGCCTTCACTTTCATAAACACGTGATCACCCACTTTAAACTCTCTATGGGTTCTGCCTTTATCTGCGCAGCTTTTCTACCTATCTTGGGCAGCCTTTAGATTCTGCCTTATCTTTACCCTTTGCTCCTCCATTTCCCAGATCAAATCTGGCCCAAGTACTACGCAATCTATTGGGTTGTCCCAACTCACAGGCGTGTTGCACTTTCTTCCATAAAGTGCTTCAGATGGGATCATATTTAAAGATGCATGAACCCATTGTTGTAATCAAACTCCACCAAATGAAGGTAGTCTTCCCATTTTTATGGCTTATCCATGACATACATCTGCAACATGTCTTCAATCACTTGATTTAATCTCTTGGTTTGACCATCCGACTGAGGGTGATATGTTGTGCTAAAGTTCAGACTTGCTCCAAATCCTTTGAATAGCCCCTTCCAAAAGTTCAAAGTGAACTTGGAATCTCTATCAGACACAATTGTCTTAGGTATACCATGCAACTTAGCAATTTCGCGCATATATAACTCAACAATATCGGTTGCCTTGTAAGTTGACTTCACTGGAACGAACTGGGCAGCTTTAGTAAGCTTGTCCACCACCACCATAATAGAATCATGTTGATCATTAGTCCTAGGCAACTTTGTTATAAAATCCATCGTTATAACTTCCCACTTCCACCCAGGAATGGGAAAAGGTTGTAGAAAACCAGCTGGATGTATGTGCTCATTCTTGACCTTCTGACATTCAATACATCTCGCAATAAAATTCGCAACTTCCTTTTTCATACATGGCCAAAAGTATTGCTTCTTGACTATGACAGTTGTCTTCTAGTAACCTGGATTTCCCACATAAGGAACCTTATGCATCTTAGACACAATCAGGCTTTTCAACTCTTGATCATTTGACACATAGACCCTACATCTATACATGAGGATTCCATCCTCTCTTAGCTCATAACCTTCAAACTTATATTGCGACATACCTTGTTGTAAAATCACCTTTATGCCTACATAGTGCAGATCTAATTTGCCAACTTCCAAAACAATTTCGCACAAATATGTCTGGTACATGCTAATTGTTGTAGCATGCATCTCATGCATCCTCCTGCTAAGTGTGTCAGCCACCTTGTTCTCTTTTTCTCTGATATGCTTTATGTTGAAGTCGTACTCACTAGGGAACTCTAACCACCTTCTTTATCTAGCATTCAAACCTGGTTGCCCAAACAAATTCTTCGGACTAAAATGGTATGTTCTCAGCTCAAATCTTTTACCCATGAGATAATGATGCGACAACTTCAAGGCATGTACTATAACTACCAATTATAAATCATGAGTAGCATGGAGCCTTTCATGCTCTTTCAACTTCCTTGGCTTGTAGCATACCACATGTCCATTTTGACTCAGGACTCCATTGAATCCTTTGTTGCATGCATCTGTGTAGACAACGAAGTCTGCATCTGGATCAATAATTCTCAAAATTGGCACACTTCTTAACAAGTTCTTCAAGTGTCGAAAACTCCTTGCACAATCGAGAGTCCACTCAAATCGTGCACCTTTCTTCTGAAAGGATGTAATTGGATGCGCGGTCTTTGAGAATCCTTCAATAAACCTTCTTTAGTTTCTTGCTAGTCCCATAAAAGACCTTGACTCTATGACATTTCTTGGTGTTGGCCATTCTTCAATGGTTTTTATCTTCGTTGGGTGCACAACTATTCCTTCTTCTGAAATAATATGACCTAAATAATGAATATGTCTCTGATAAAAAGAACACTTGCTCAACTTTCCATAAAGTTGATTCTCTCTCAATACCTACAATACCATCCTCAAGTGTTGTTCATTCTCTTCCTCAGACTTTGAGTAAATAAGAATGTCGTCCAAAAATACAATCACAAAATTATCCAAGTAATCTCTGAAAACTCCATTCATTAAACACATGAAGGTAGTTGATGCATTTTACAACCCAAATGGCACCATTGTAAACTCACGATGACCATACCTTGTTATAAAGATAGTCTTACTGGTGTCTTCCTCTTTAATTATCACTTAGTGATAACCAGATCTGAGATCTATCTTGGAAAATATATGTGTGCCTCTCAATTGATCAAGCAGGTCATCTATCCTTGCCAAAGGATACTTGTTCTTCACTATTACCTTGTTCAACTATTTGAAGTTGAAAAAATGTCTCAGCATACCATCTTTCTTTTTTACGAACAAAACTGGCGTACCCCAAGGTGACACACTTGGTCGTATATACCCTTTCCTCAAAATCTCTTCAAGTTGCATCTGCAACTCCTTCAACTCTGGCATACTCATCCTGTAAGGAGTCTTGGATACAAGTGTTTCTCTCAACATTAGATTTATAGAGAAGTCTATATCTCTTTTCATAGGAAAACTTTGTATCTCTTTAAAGACATCCTCAAACTCTTTCAGTACTTCACAGTCTTCCGCACTTGGCACTTTATCCTTAGGTTCCCCTTCCATGTGTGTTGCGAATACTTGACATCCTTTCTTGTAGCTTTTCTTCAGTTGCAAAGTTGAAACTTCTCTAATACTCACAACTCTTGGAATTCCTTGAACAAATCTCAAATTTCCTTCCTCATCCAAACAAGTGAATTCCTTATTGTAACAGTCCAGGACAACATGGCGCTCATCCAACCAATCCATACCAATGAGGAAATCGTATGAGCCTGAAGGTATAATATTTAAATCAACATTTGTGCACAGTCCATTCATCTCCATTAGACATGCCTTAACCATCTCATTAATTTTCCCTTTTCCTCCTATAGCTAACTACACCAACCAAGGTTTCCCAAGATTGCTTCTTGACAGATGGAATATTTCCACCATCTTAGGATCTAGATAGCTATGACTATCCCCTAATTCAATTAAAATAGCAATGGGTTGGTCACTAATTATACCTTCCACCTCGATCATGTGCGACTAAAACTCAGCATGCTTGTTATCCAACGCGGTGTAAATCCTTGGCACATTTCTACCCATGTCCTCCATTGTCGCGGCTTGTTGTTCATTATGTGCAGTCCTCGTTTTATCACCTCTTTGAGGGAAATTTTTGTGCATATGATTTCCGCCACAACCCGAACATTGCATAGGTTGTTTCCATGACTTTTGTCCCATTGTTTTTTATATTGTGGGCTCCTGGAGGGTTGACTGTCCTTGCGTAGTATTTGTAAAAAATGGTGGCTTAGCTCCCTTCTTCCTCTGTGTTAGCACTGAAAGTTACACTTTGACTGCTAAAGTGCAAGCTCAGTACCCATCAATAGGTTTATGAGATAAGTCTTAAAATGTGGTGTCAAATGGATAAAACTCAGTTCAACAATGTCAAAACACAGGAAATTCTAGATCAAGTGCATCAACAAAAGAGGTTTTATTTACCTTAGGTCAGGGTTTTAAGGACTAGTGTGGATAGAAGGAAGACTTAGTAAGAAAAATGAAGTGAGTCTACCACTAGCATCAGGATTTACCACTAGACAAGCGAGAGAAAAGCTTAAGATGCAAGAGCTTCTTTAATCCAAGCTGATAAAACTTTGAGAAAACTATAACAACGCCACAATCAAACATCCATTGTAATACAGCTACAACATATCATTTGAATCATTCAATGACAGTAAAAATCAGAGTGAGGGAGAAAGAGATAAGATCGCAAGAGAGAAAACTGACATCCATTGAGCAAAATTTCATCAAGTCTGATACATCAAACCAAAGTAGGCTCCGTTACATTAAAATCACCAAAAGATTCTTTTACATCAACCATTCAAACCTCTAAAATGTCTTCTAATGCTTCTTTTATAGCCTAGACAGGGAATGATAGCATACAATGTGAGTTCCTCCTCTAACAAAGGATTATTTCATCTTAAACTGAGGTAGTAACACATGTGCAAACTAGAAATAACAAACTACTACAAAAAGGATAATGTTGGCAACTATCCTAACACCTTGATCTTGCATAATGAGGTGTCCTTTGGGCGCATTCCTTTTGTTTCGAGTTATCCTCCAGCTTTAAATTGACCTCCAAATAGTTGTACCATGCTCCCCTGGCCATCTGGTGACCGTTAATCCTCTTGAACCCATCAAAATAGGAGTTTGCAACAAATCCTATAGCACTAACTGTATGAGCCAACTCACAATGGATTTCGCAGTGAAGTTTGCAGCGTTTAACTGTGTAGACTAGTTAGCAGCGCCAGGCACTGCGAAATGTCCTGTAATTGTCAAATTTTTCTAGTTTAAGCCCCAAAACACCCAAAAAAATTGTCCAGAGTTATGTATGCATGTAGAAGACTCATAATATGGTGTATGAGTGAAAAACTTAGTTATAGCAACATAATTCCTCAAAAATATTCAAAAATGCAAGGATAAGCACTTCCAAAACTGGGATTCTTTAAGACATTTCACTTCACTTCCTTAGTCTGGCACTCCTTCTAGTGGCAGCTTGGGCCAGGATATTCAAATTCCTTTGGGCTAATTCTTCCTTAAAAGGTTGCAAATCCAGTTTAAGTCTTCTGATCTGAGCTTGTAAATCCATGTTTTGTCTGTATAAATTCTTAAGTTGCCTATGGAGGGGCAGAAATCTCTTTTTTGTAAACTTGGCTTTATCAATAGTGTCCAGATACATATCCATAAGATCCTTCAACTTTTTCCTCTCAGCCAACCCTATCCCTTCAAGTCAGCAATCTCCTTTCTGGCTTCTCTAAGCTATTTGATCATCCTTTTAAAAGTAGTGTTCTCTGGAGGGGTATGTCTATCACCTCAATGTGTTTTTCAACAGCTTCAACTTTACCTTTACCATTTCTCTTGATAGGATTTTTTGTTATGTCCTCTTTTTCAACACTTTCCTTCTTGGTTGATGACCTGGTGAAGGGCCTCCTAGCTTTAGTTTCAACTGCAACAGATGGTGATGGGAAAAGTAAGCTCCTTCCCTTTATGCATGTGGCTTTGGCTGATAGAATTTCTGCTAATTCTAGAGATCATTGGGGTGAAAAATCATTTTGTGGAGAGTAATGAGATCCCCATTCTTCTTCTTGTTCCTTAGGAGCCTTATCATTTTTAGCAATGTCTTTGCTCTTCCTCTTCCTACTTGTCTCTGTGTGAACAATGTTATCAGCCTGAAGAGGAATCTGCACTTTAGATTGTGGAGTAGGAGAAACATTCAATTGCAAATGTGCAGAGGCAATGAACTGATCCCAGACAATATTTTTCTTCTTGCACTCCTCCATCACAAGCATCTTAATCAACCTTGAGTGAAAAACACTTATGTCCGCGGCCTTGGACTTGGCTTGGACCCTGTTAGCCATTTTCCCAATGCTTCTAAACAGATAGAAAGGGAGGTTCATGAGGTCTTTGCCTGTGAAGTGCAACAAAATTATAATGCGGTACTGATAAATCATATTGAACATGCCCTCGCAGGTGAAATATCTCTGGATCACCCTTAGCATCTTGTCAAATCCTTCAACCATGTGGCTCTTAGGCACTCCCTTTGATAAGTTATCTCCCTGACATTCTGGTTTAAGGAATTCTTTAGAGAAGGCTACATTTAGATTCATGGAATTAAACCATCTTTCACCAGTGTTTGGTATCTCAATAGTTTCTTCTATGGTTGCTTCAGATACCTCAAGTTCAAGAGTTCCCACCTTAGTTTTGGTTCCATCAAAATTCAAGGCAAATTCTCTAGCTACCTTAGGGTTCCCCCTCTACATCTTCTAACAGAAATTGAAACATCCCACTCTTTGGAAGACCTCCTTGATCAGAGGTTCAACAAAAAACAATTGCATGTCATAAGGTTCAATACTCACTATGCCCCCACCCTTGTGAGCCTTCTTCTGTTGTGGAGTATCCATTGATGTTATAGGAAGAAAACTAAAACAACAATTTGAGTGATGCAAGAGGCAAAACCCAAAGATAGAGGTCTTAGGGTTTGGATGGATAATTTTTTTAAAAGATGGTTCTATCTAAGGATTTAGAGTCTTTTAGCCTATTTGACCTCTAAGCTTATGAAAGGGCAGTTGATAGTCCGAAAATGGAAGAAGACCATACAGGAAAAAAGGAGATGCAAGGAGAAAGTTGTTGCAAAAGATTTAGTTTAACACTTCACCATCATTTTGCAAAATCATCATAACTTAATCAGCAAAGTTCTTTTCAATTTCCAAAATAGATAAACTTTAGACTTAAAATTGGAATGGAAATCTTAATGGTAATCAGTTGCTACAGGTTGTGAGGTAAGTGGATAACGGTGTTGAGTTGATGTACAGGGTTTGCAGCGCCAAACAGGGGATTCGTAGTAGAATTCGCAGCAAAATCCAAATAAGAGATAGGAACGGTGGCTTGACAGCAAGGTTTGCTCAATCTTTAGTAAAAGGGTTTGAGAGCTCTGTAGTTGGCTGAGAATTGTGACAATAGAGGTAAGAGGGAGAGTTGGTAGCATGGACCATTAGTTCGCAGCGCCTAGGAGAAGAGATGATATAATAGCCTTTATTGTCCTTCAACAGAGCTTAAAATGATCATGGAGTACCTGGAGGCTGAGGCTTGAAAATTGATGGGCTTGATCTTGGACGAATCCACCTGCAGCTGGTCTAACCTCCAATTCACTTTCGCTATCCAGTTCACAGCATTTTCCATAGCACCTGTCTGAAAACACCTATTTTTGTAGCCCCGAGCTAGGAACAATTTGAAATCTTGGGAAAATAGTTAGAAAATATTTAAATGATGAAATCCCATATTATTTCCTTAAAAACACGAGTGCTAAAAACAAGGAGATTGGTTAACAAAGCATCATAAGTGTAGCTATGGTGATGAGAGCAAAGTGTACTTGAGATGCACTGTGAAATGTCTGATGAGATGGAAATGTACAAAAAGAACTTGATTTGACCTCTAATGGGTAGAGGGACAAAGTGGAGGGGTTTTGGTACATCGTGGAAGTGGTGACATGTCAGGGTGGCGGTGGAGGCATAAGGACAATGACTCGTCTAACCCTGTCATAAAAATGAAGACATAAACCAAGGGTTTGGGCCAACATCAACCTTAACTTTATTTGTGCTAAGACCTAAGAAAACTATAAGGACAAAAGTAAAAAATTAAACAATACTAAGGATAAAAATAAAAAAACCTAAGGTTGAATTGACCCAAACAATTCCAAGTGATAACACTCTGTTCCACCTTACTTTTCATCTTATCTTCCCAAGCCTTTTGGAAAGTTGGTCTTCCCCTTCGTTTCTCATAAAGACACTTAGCGCACCTTATGGTTTCTTCCAACATCTTGGGTCATCATACTATATCTTGTCGATAATAAATGAGGGTAAGCCACTCAAGCACCTATGAATATTCACCTGTTCATCCTTCATGAATGCAACATATTTCAAGATCTCTAAAAATCTCCTTTTGTCCTCATATTCCCAAGCTTGAGTTCGAAGAACTCCTTAATTTTCTTATCATAGTACCACTTGGTTAAGTATTTCTTTTGGAAATACCTCTTAAACTCTCCCCAAGTCACTTTCTTCTCATCAATGTGTTGCACTTGCACATATTGATCTCACCACATTGATGCCTTTCCCTTTAACTGGTAAATAAAAATTCTCCCTTCTGCTTGCGCAGAATAGTTATGCAGCTGGAGGTATTTCCTCATACCCAACAACCATGTCTTTGCATCCTCATCCTTCTCGTGCTCATCATCAAAGGTAGGAGGCTTGATCTTATTCATTTATCCCTATAGATTATCCACCTCAGTCCTTCTCTTATGCTTTCTAATAGGAGATGGACTTAAGCTACGGCGTGCTTTCCTAGAAGAATGCCTACCAACACTTCTTTCTTCTCTTCTTTTCTCCTCATGAGACCTACGACTTCTTGATCTACTCGTCTCTGTTACCTTATCCATCTTATTTTCTATTATGTCCATGCTCTTCATCAATTTGACATTGAAGCCATCTTGTTTCTCCTTGGATCTCATAACCCTTTCCTTATCAACCTTATAGCTCTGGACATCTTTCTGCAATACTTTTACAGGTTCTACCAAGTTCATGCTCTCCTCCTTGGGTTTTGTACCATCGGCACCCAAACTGACATACAGATCCCCAAATTCATCATCAAGATTGTAAATCCTTTATGCATATTCCATGCTTCTAACCTTGTGCACCGACTTTGTCCTGCTCTAACCGCTGAAAATTATGCAAAATGTGCAGGCAATTAAGATTTGCTAGATAATTTCATGAAACAACTCCATGAAAACTTTGCACCATCTTGTCAGAATCCTTTCCTCGTATCTCTTGGATGATTTTAAAATCCCAAAATCTAGTGTGCACACCCATGCATCATTGTTTGTATGCACATCACAACTCTATATCACACACCAATGGTTTTCCGCACAAACTAAACTCTGTACTGCATGGCACCAATACTTAGTGCACACGTCTATTGATGCTAGTCTATGGCCCTTATCAGTCTGGTGTTGAACCAAAATTCTTTGATACCAGAATGCAATGTCCCCAGCCACCCCAGGTTGGGCCACGTCACACAACCTAAACTTTTGTAGCTATGAGTCAGCCAAATTGCAACATCCCCAACATACTATTGAACAATGTTACTTTGAAGTTTCACTACTCAGATTCTACTCTAACATAAATCCATGCAGTATCACTTGAAGTAATGCTCTCAGTACAAGCTTGAGTCGTGCCTCACAACTTATAATAACGGAAGCAACACTCTCCTCTTAACATAACCTTAAGCAACGAAAGTAACTCAATATCTGAGCGCACCAGCATATTAATCACACAACACAACTATGCGCACATCCATCTAGCACTACAAATAAGGGTTATAAGCACCATACTTACATGCACAAGTAGGCTAATACAGAGTAACAAAAATCAATTTTATGCGACTACATACAAGAATTAATCCATATCAAGCATAGACAAATATACACACAGTAAACAAGACAAGCATATAAAGAAAACTTATCTTTCAGGAAAGGCACCAACTATGTGTGTGAATCAGATGTTCCTCCCAGCCATAGACTATGTTGCTCATAAGATTTCAGCAAAAAGTCACCCCCGAGCTTGGGCTCAAACTCCACTAGGGCAAGAGACTTCTAATGGCATACTAAAGTTTGACTCTCAACAGAATTGATCAGTCCTAAGTGCCCGCTATTGTAACTATCCCGCAATGCCTCATTCCCCACACACCTGTCACATCCAAGGAAGTGTGCCCCTTCTCTGCTCAACAATCCTTCGACTTCCCCACTTCCCTTTATAGGGTTAGAAACAACTGGTCGGACAAGAAGTCTCCAATCCCTGCGACTAATGCTCAGCACACTAGGGAACAATTCTCAACAATACTCTCACCTGTAGAGTATGCTCCTGGGTCTGACGACCACTTCTTAATAGCCAATCTCTCACCTAGAGAGACTGCTCACGGTCTCTCAACCAGTCTCCTCGACAGTAACTTTGATTATATCCCCACAACTCCTTAAAAGCTTCTATGTGCAGATAAGGTAATAATCAGATTTTCCATACAGTTTGACCCCCTTCTGCTCACGAGAGACTACAAACATCCATAATAATATAATTATCCCCCAAAATACACTAAGGCCAACAATATATATTCCATGCCTTCCACTTGACACTTGTCACCTTCAGAAGTATCTTTAATCCACTTGGTGACTCATTCCCTACCCTCGAGAACTTAGGATAAAAACATATCCACATTACACTTTTTGGAAATCTTATCAAATATTCCCCAAGAATTACATCCCACCTCCTTTTTCCTTTTTCGAGGGAGTCATTCCCCCATATCTTTTCGTTTGAGTCTGTCTACGCGCAACGATGCAATATTATATTTATAATCATGATTATATTTACATGGATAGGCGCACTGACCTATCTGCGTCCAGTATCACCAGCCTCATAATCACATGAGCTCTTTGGCCTCAATGCATATCCAACCATATATACATACATATATATAACTCAATTATGCACACTTCTCGGTCATTACTGTGCACTTACCCAAGTTCGTGCAACACGGTGTAATGTGCACACTTACCCAAGTGCACGCAACACACAAAATGTGTTCACCCTATCTTTGATTACAATTCTCCACGCACTCACTCATATGCGCATAACACCAAAACCAGGTGCCAGCGGCCCACCAACCTATATATATATATATATATATATATATATATATATATACATTACATAAACCATTAGTACCAATGTCTTACCAACCTATACGTACAATTACAAGTGTCTGGATCAAGGACATTACAAATCTTGGCTATGTTTAGGGGTCTTTTATAGAAGTTATTCTAGAAGCTTGTTAGATTGGAACAATTGCAAATTCTATAATGATCTTTGCTATGTTATAATTCGGCTCAATCTGGGCACAACTTTTGAACACTCCCCTCTGGGATTTTTGCCACTCTTTCTAATCTGTTGTCTCGGAACAACCTTCTTATAATATAAAATTGTCCAGTTTGGGTTAAAAAAAACCTGAGTGATGATCAAGATCCCTCTCAATGTCATTCCAAGGAATCCAGAGAAAAAAGTAATTGCTACAATCTTAGATCTCAGAAAATAGGAGGGTCAATGTTTGTTAAAGGAATTAAGGGTGTTTTGGGTTATCCAGGGGAGAAAGGGAATAAGACTACAAATAGGGGCATAAAACATTATATGAATACAGTGCAAAAAAAGGCTAGTAGTGAAATTCTATCAAGTAAATAGATCTCCTTTGAAGGGGTACTTAGAGCAAAGAAAAATATCTCTAAGAGTATTAAATGATGTTGTTGACCTTGAATTTTAGGGGTCTAGTTAGCTTGACAAAAAAATTAGCCATTAAAAGGGTTGTTTATGTTCATAATCTGGAAGTTGTTTTATACCAAGAGACAATGTCTTATGATTGGAAAATTGTTTTAGAGTTAAATAAAATGTGAAGGGATTGGGATTTTGTTTATGTGTATGCTTGAGGTAGATCAAGAGGTCTCATTACACGACGACAAAAGAGATCCCTAATATGATCTAACTCTTAGTCTTTTTCCTCGTGACTTGGGACTACTCTATATTCTTTGAAGCTAGGAAAAGAATTCAATGTTCTGAATATCTATGGGTTGTATTGTAACATAATTGCTTACTAGGACAAGATCCTCAATTGGGAGTGGCTCAACCAAGGTTTAAACATTATTGGTGGCGATTTAAAATTTCAGTTGGAATCATTTGAGATATGGAGGTTGGTAGCATTGATTGATTTGGTTATGATTATATTATCTGAAAACTTGGAGATGTAGGGATACTTGATATTGTCCACCCACGAAAACTCTCTCTCCACATGGAAAAATATGGGAACATGTGGAGATCAAATAGCAAAGAGGCTTGATTAGTTCCTTATTTCGGAATCTTGGCTAAACGAACGCTTAAATTTAGACAATGGGTGTCCGGTTGAGGGCATTTTCACCACTCATGTTATAATTAAAGTGATTCCAATAGATAAATGGCCACCAACTCCTTTTAAACTTAATCTTGAGTGCTTAAAAAAGGATGAGTACATGCAGAAGATATGAGAGTCTTGGGATCCTTTTGATGAGCCTCTTCAATAATTAGCTAAACTCTAGTTTGAAATGAATTTGAAATGGGCAAAAGAGGTGTCTATATAATTGTTAGGATATTTAGACACTTAGGAGTTAGTTAAGAACTACTTGGTCTAATGTGTTGTTAGGTAAAAGTGTGTTTCTTAGTGTGTTTCATTAGTATGCATTAGTATGCATTTGTAGTTAGGAAATCTGACGCTCGTGATATGTTCCCGACATAGAGTGATATGACGGTTCATACTCTCCTCGATCTTAATGGCCATTGATCCATGGCTTAACACCCGATTGGTCCATGATCTCTATTTAAAGAGCATGGAGGGTCATTTGTCGATGATCAATTGTGAGAAACTCTCTTGTAAAATCTCTCTGTAATCTTTTTCTTTGCATTAATAAACTACTCCAAGGGGCCGTGTTGGCTGGGGCCATGGATGTTTCCCCGTAGGGGTTTTACCATGTGAAAACATCAGTGTGTTGATCTTTGATCTGGTTATGTGAGTGGTTAGTGAAGGTTTTCGTCCTCTGTTGGAATACCTTTGTTGTCGAACATGGTATCAGAGCCTGTTTGAAGACTCACTCCTGTTGTAGATCGAGCTCGTGAAGCCGAGTTGTCGCATCTCCATTTTTTGCCATTTTGGTACATTTCTGGGTTGAGAGGACTATTCCATTGCACCCGGAGTACTCATTTCAGTCAGGAACACTTTTCGTTTCACTCGAAAATGTTTATGTTTTCCCAAGATACGACCATTATAGTCAGATCCAGAGGTATAAAGCCTGAACACTCATTTTTTAAATTTCTGCAAAGTTTTATTTTGGTTTTATTTCGGTTTGATGTTATTTGTTTCCGGGTTGCTATTCTTTAAGATATGCGTATTCTCTTTGCCCCGCGCCTTGTGCGATCTCGACAAATCAGAAACAGATAGGAAAAGGTGCATCTTCCAGGTAAGCTAACTGAGATCTAACCCTTGTTGTCATCAAGAAGCGAAATTTTTTTCTTGTATGAAAAGAGTTTTTTTTTAGCACGCTCTCCAAGGTCGTCTTCAACAACAACAACAACAACAATCCTCCTTCTGAACATTACAATATGTTTTGCTAGACCATTTGGTTAAAATTTTCTTTATTAAATAAGAGGTCTTGAGTTCAAGTCTCTCTTTTGTTACGTTTTTTGAAAAAGTTCATGCTAAAATTGTAAAGTGTATTTCACTTCAAGTATAAAAGTGAATCACTATAAGTAGCTTTAATATTTTATTTTAGAGTTATTTATTTTGCTTGCATCTTTTATGTTATAAGGTAACTTCATTGTAAAAGTGATCCCCACTTCTCTTTATAAAAGTGGGTCACTTCATAAAGCAGCTTACACTATCATGTGGTCATTTGGTTACCGTTTATGCATTTTTTAAAAAGTGCATAAATCTCACATCGGAAGTCTGTTTTCAGTGTCGTTTTTTTAAAACCGCATAATTTTTTGAGATATTTCCATCCAGATCATTAGTTTCAGTTTTTAAATCCTCATTATCTGCATATTTAATATGACTTCTACAAGTAATGTCTTGCTTACCAACAA
Source organism: Picea engelmannii (assembly GCA_009831015.1). Lineage (NCBI taxonomy): Eukaryota > Viridiplantae > Streptophyta > Pinopsida > Pinales > Pinaceae > Picea > Picea engelmannii. The sequence continues at coordinate 194,781 of ML778514.1, forward strand.
CAACTACTTCCAATGGAAATCTCATATGAAGATTTATTAAGAAGTAAAGGCTTGTACTGGATTACCTTGGGAAAGGAAAAAGAACCCACTAATGATGATAAGAAAGTCAAATGGGATAATAGGAGTGACGAAGCACGTGGACTAATCAGAATTTCCATCTCTCATGATTCACGGTACCACATTTAAGAAATTGATGACCACGAAGAAGCTTGGGAAAAGATTGAATCTATGTTTGGTAAACTCAATATTATTCAAGTACAACAGTTAGAAACTCAAATATTGACCTTGATTCCAAGTGATTTGTCTTGCCTTGGAGACTATCTATCTAAGTTTAAAACACTCAGAATTTTATGTGAAGAATGTGAGATAAAAATGAAGGAAGAGCGTTGCATCTATCTTATTCTTTCTAAGCTAGGTAGTGCATATTTTGTGTTTGTATCTACCTTTTATGCCATGAGAGAGGACCTAGGGAAAGCTTATGAAAAACCCACTCTTGATTCATTTTGTGTTGCTCTGATTAGAGAGGAAGATAAGCTTGTACAACTTGGAGTGATCAACACTACATGTACCTCCAACAAAGCCCTAGTTGCCCAGCAGAAAGATAAACCCAAGTATCCCAAGAAGCAACATCCTTGCTACAACAACAAGCAACATAAGGGTCCCAAACTCACTCAAACAACTTCCACTCCTAATGGTGACAAAGGATCAAAATATAAAAGTAAGAATACTAACAGACATTACAACTTTTGTGATAAAGATGGTCATGATGAGTCCAAATGTTTCAAGAAGATGGCAGCTTTAGAAGCAGCGATGAAGAAGCACAACATCAGTATTGATTCTACTTCTTCTTCTTCTTCTCAAGGACATGCACTTTCTACTTCTGGTTTCTCCTTCAATACAAATTCTACTTTTGATGAGTGGCTTAATGATTCTGGAGCATCTTATCATATGGCTAAGGATAGAGCCATATTTTCGACTCTAAATGAATGTAACACTAAGAAAATATTTGTTGGTGATGATAGATCTCTTAGTGTTGAAGGATCTGGAACAATTCAAGTAGAAAATGGCTATTTAAATGATGTATTATGTGTTCCAAGTCTTTCTTGTAACCTTCTATCAGTATATCAAATCACTCATTCATGTGAGGGTAAAACCGTAGAGTTTTCACCTCACCAAGTTGCAATCAAGCATCTAAAATATCCTAAGCATGTTCTTGCAACTGGAATTGTTGATGATATTACCAAGTTGTACAAATTTGAAAACTTTGGGTCATCATCTTTTTCATCAGTTTTTGTTGCTCATAGCGATGACTTGAGCAAACTTTGGCATGAGCGGTTTGGTCATCTAAACTATCGCTCATTGCAGCAACTATGTAATCAATACATGGTGATTGGTCTTCCTCTTGTTTCATGAAGAGATGGTGTTTGTGTCAGTTGTGTTCTCGGCAAACATCATCGGAACAGTTTTGACAAACGGGCCTCTTGGCACGCCTCGGGTCCTTTGCAGCTTGTTCACAGTGATTTGTGTGGTCCACTTTCTTCTCCTTATTTTTTTGGGTGCAAGTATTTCTTAACTTTCATTGATGACTTTTCCAAACGTACTTGGGTTTACTTCTTAAAACTTAAGAGCGAAGTTTTTGACAAGTTTTTGGCCTACAAGGCCCTTGTAGAAAAACAATATGGACATCAAATTCAAAGGTTAAGAACAGATAATGGAGGCGAATATGTGAACAATAATTTTACAAGTTACTGCACTACATCGGGATGCAATACACTGTTCCATATACACCACAACAAAATGGTGTTGTCGAGAGAAAGAACCGCACATTAAAATAAATGGCTAATTGTATGATCCAATCTAAGGGATTAAGTCTAAAGTATTGGGCAGAAGAAATCAACTGTGCAAATTACATAGTCAATCGCACTCCCACAAAGGCTCTTAAAAATATAACACCGGAAGAAGCTTGGACTAAAATTAAACTAGATGTAAGTCACTTTTGTGTATTTGGAAGTATAGCATGGGCTCACATTCCTGATGAGAAAAGGAAAGCATTGCAAACTAAAAGTGAGAAGTGTATATTTGTTGGTTATTCTGAAGATGTCAAAGGTTATAGACTTCTTCAACCACATTGTCATTAAATTGTTCTTAGAAGAGATGTTAAATTTGATGAAAATAACTTGGCCTGGTAGCCTAATTCGGTGGTTGTGCCTTCTTCGGCCTGTGAGCCATCTTCAGAGTTTGTGCCTTATTCTGTTCCTATTCTGGAATCTTCTTCAGATGATGACAGTGAGGATGAAAATCTAGCTTCGCCTGCTCATCTTCCTCCAGATGAGTCCTTTGAACCTGGACCAGCACCAGTTCCACCGCTTCCTAGATGGGTACATTCAACACGAGAAGCAGTTGGTGGTCTTGTCGGTGATCCTTTAGATCAGCGTTGCACACGTTCATAGTTCCAACGAGCCTCTTCTCTTTTGGCTCAAGTTTCAGAGACTCCCGATCTAGAGAAATTTGCAGAAGCTTCGGGTCATTCAGATTGGGATACAGTAATGAATGAAGAGTATTATTCTTTAATGGCAAATGATACTTGGGATCTTGTACCTCTTCCAAAAGGAAGAAAACTTGTCAGATATAAATGGGTCCACAAAACTAAGTATGCATCAGATGGAAGTGTTGAAAGACACAAGGCTTGGTTAGTTGCCAAAGGATTTTCCCAAGTTGAAGGAATTGACTATAACAAAACCTTTGCCCCTGTAGCCAAAATGAATTCCATTTGCCTTGTTCTTGCCCTTGCCGCCTCACATAAATGGGAGGTCCATCAAGTGGATGTTAAATCTGCCTTCTTGCATGGCGATTTGAAAGAAGAAATCTACATGGAACAACCTCCTGTCTATGTCCAGAATGACTCTAGCCTTGTTTGTCGCCTTAAGAAATCTCTTTATGGTCTTAAGAAAGCTCCCCAAGCTTGGTATGCCAAAATGGGCAGATTTCTTATTGCCATTGGATTCTCTAGATGGCATTCTGATTCTAATGTCTATAACAAGAAAGTAGGAAGCCATCTCATAATCTGTGTCCTTTATGTTGATGATCTTATCCTTACTGGTAGTGACTCAAAACTTTTAAACCATGTGAAAACCAACCTTAAGAAGAAATTTGAAATGACAGACTTAAGCTTTTTGCACTATTTCCTTGGACTACAAGTTTTGCAAACCAATGAAGGAATTTTTATTTCTCAGTCTAAGTGTTCTTGTGACCTTCTTTGTCGCTTTCACATGGATGATTGTAAACCATCTCCTTCTCCCTTTCAATCTGGATTCAAGCTTACTGCCACCTGTACTTCTCCTGAAGTTGATGCCACCCTGTACCGTCAGTTAGTTGGTAGCCTCTTATACTTGACTCATACCCATCCTGGTCTTTCCTTTGTTGTTGGTATTGTTGCCCGGTATATGCAAACACCCCATGAAAGCCATTAGAAATCAGCTAAAAGGATACTTCGCTATCTCCGTGGTACAATTCAGTTCAGTATACATTACTGTTCAGTGAGGACTCCTTTATTGGTTGGTTTCACTGATTCAGATTGGGTCGGCGACCCTGATGATCGAAAGTCTACTGCAGGTTATGTTTCCAACCTTGGTTCAGGACCTGTCACTTGGGCCTATAAGAAACAACATGCTATTGCACTTTCTTCAGCAGAAGCAGAGTACCGAGCAACGATAAATGCAAGTCAGGAAGCCTTGTGGCTTTGACAGATCCTTTCAGAGTTTGGATTCGAGCAGCATCATTCGACCAGCCTTTGGTGCGATAATCAGAGTGCCATCAAGCTCACCAAAGACCCAATTCAACATCAGTGCAACAAGCACATCGAGCTACACATGCACTTCATCAGAAATCTCATTCATGATCAAGTTATTGCAGTGCTCTTTTTCCCTACATAAGATCAAGTTGCAAACATTTTCACAAAGTCTCTTATACAAGCAAAGTTTTCCAAACTTCGATCTATGTTGGGCATTCAGGAAGTTGTCATTAAGGGGGGATAGGCTCTAATGCCTCCTTCCTTCTCCTATTGTGTCAACATTGTAAATCCTTCAGTCCTATCACAAGTTATTCTTAAGGGGGGATGTTAGGATATTTAGACACTTAGGAGTTAGTTAAGAACTACTTGGTCTAATGTGTCATTAGGTAAAAGTGTGTTTCTTAGTGTGTTTCTTTAGTATGCATTAGTATGCATTTGTAGTTAGGAAATCTGATGGTCACGATATGTTCCCGACATAGAGTGATCTGACGGTTCATACTCTCCTCGATCTTAATGGCCATTGATCTGTGGCTTAACACCTGATTGGTCCGTGATCTCTATTTAAAGAGCATGGAGGTTCATTTGTCGATGATCGATTGTGAGAAACTCTCTTGTAAAATTTCTCTGTAATCTTTTTATTTGCATTAATAAACTGCTCCAAGTGGCCGCGTTGGCTGGGGCTGTGGATGTTTCCCCGTAGAGGTTTTACCACATGAAAACATCGGTGTGTCGATCTTTGATTTGGTTATGTGAGTGGTTACTGAAGGTGTTTGCCCTATATTTCATAGCTATCGATGTTTTTTCCATGGTTTATGTCTTACTGCGGTTTCATAGTTATGAGAATAAGTTTTGTTGTTTGAGCAATATAGTTGTTCTCTCCCTTTTTTTTTCCTCTTGTAAACTGTGTTTTTGGTTCTATACTTTCTCACGTTTTTGTGCTGACGGGTTCCCGGTGTGGCGAAATGACAAATCGTTGTCGGTCGACCGTCGTTCGGTTGCATGCTTAGTCAATTTTATGGACGCGGCTTCACGGATAGGTGTTATCGAACTATGGTAGCTCGTGTTCGGTGTATACATTTTGCACCCAGAACTTTTGTACTATACAATTCGACCCCGCACTCCTCGAACTCGCAACCGTGCCTCTGCCTGTGATGAGTTTGTTTATCCGACCTACCTTTCCATACTTAGTCGAGTCTTCAAAGTTTGGTGGGTTGACTCCTTTCCGGGTTCAGAAAAGTTTAAAAGCATCTCTCGCTCCTATCCATCCCCGCTACCTTGTGCCCTTCCCAACAGATATTAATTATGCTTTCAAAAGTCACAACCGACCAGACAAGTTCGAAAATATTTCCTTTAATAAGCGGAAAGATCGAGGACATCTCCCATTAAAATGAATAGACATGTGAATATTATGGGATCTGGTAATTTCTTTTGCCTACAATTTGAATTTGCAAAAAAAAAAATATTGGCTCTTTTAGTTTTTTAAAGGCTTCATTATAGTAACAATGCAGTATTGTTCTAGCTCGTTGTCATCCACAAACATGTCACCCACAGAGGCCTTGATGTCATGTCCCTCTTTAATATTGTGCATATCTTAGATGTCAGATTTGAGAATCTGCTCAGATATGGGAATGTTAATATGTGGTATTAGTCACTATTCAATGTACATATTCAAAAATATTGACATTTATAAGCAAAAATATCGAGAACATCTATCATGAAAATGAATTAACCCAAAATCTACGGAAGATCATACTGTCATCCTCCAGTGTTGCTTTTAAATACTTATTGCCATTTCTCTCTATCATCAAAGAGTTGGGGTTTAGGGTGCCTTCATTCTAATGTTCCTGGTCATGAACATCTAAGACAACTTAGAGATGCGATTGAGGCCCAAATGAAAGAAGAGAGACTGGTTTTATGTGACGTGAGCTTTGAACCAAAATAAAACTCTGTTATCCAACAGAATCTCAGACAGGAGAAAAAAAAAATCTGGTTGGTGTTCTCCCTGTATTCGATGCTTTGGTTGGTTGAAAATCCTGCCTGGAGATTTGTTTGTTGATCTTCTTTGTTTTCTTGTTGGGAGTTGTAATGGATTTCCGGGTCACATGCAAAATACTTCTTCGTTGAAGTATATAGTTTCTTCCAACAACACAAATTTGGCAAGTGTATGAAAGTATGCAGATCACACAAGAATTTGTCTTCGTCAGGGGCGTCGCACTTACCGTGGCTAGCATAGTGGTATGTGATGTTTGTAAATGACGCGAAACATTACTCCATTCACGAATGTACCAAGAAACGGGTAACAGAAATTGTATGGGTGGATACAAGGACATATTATCACTCCAAAAGTTTATTTTTCAAAGTTTGTTGAGCTACTTGTGGGTGTGGTAACAGTCTTGACAGAAAACCATGTTCTTTGTCAAAGTTTGTTCTCTTTCTTCTGGATGTAGTTACAGACTCCACATATTTGGCGTCACCTCCAAACATTCAATACCATTATGTGGGCTACCATATCTGCCACCACTAGAACGAAATATATATTGAGATGTAATCTGCAACATTTGATAAACTTGCCAGACCTATGCTGATGCAATCTACAGCATTTGATACACTTGCTAGGCCTGTGCTGCCGTAAGAAGTCATGTACTTCAACAGAAGAACATTTTGCAGCTGGCTTGGACGTTCCTTCCAATTTACTGTAATAAAACAAAGAAGTCTAACATACAAATCTTCAGGCAGGCTTTTCAACCAAACAGATGATCGAATACAGGGAGAATAACAGTCACAACATACTTGAAATTTTTTTCTTGTCCCATAGTTCATGTCACATAAAATGACTCCCTCGATTTTGGATTGGGCCTGAATCGGATTTCTAGGTTGTCTTAGATGTCAATGCTCAGGAACATTACAAGGAAATCACCTTAAACCCCAGGTTTTCGATGCAGAGGGAAACTAATACTTAACAAAGAATGGAATGTTGAATAACAAGCCAATGCAAGCAGCCCATATCTAGAAGAGACAAGATATTCAAAAAACTGGGATAGATCTGCTTGGTAGCACCAATTAAGTCCAAGACCCGAAATTGATATTCAACTTGTTTTGTATGAATAAAGGATTTGATCGTCAAGAAAACTATCAACAAGCCTCATCATTGTACATATTTTTTATTGGTTGGCAGCAGGCCAAATCGCAATCATTGTGGCAAATAATCTCAGTTGTATTTTGTAACCCATCTTATTTGAATATAGAATATTTGCGGTTTTTTTTTTATGGTGTTTTACAATCTCTGGTATTGCTTTTCATTTTATTTTGTACCTTTTTTTCCCGTGTGTCGTTAAACATGGACGACAAACTTTTCTTTATGCTGCTCAGTAATTCAATTTAAATAAAGGTTGCTATGTTCGTTGCTTACATTTTACATGGAAGAATGATTTGTCATAGGCCATACTTATGTGACGTCGACCCTATACTTAAAGAAAGAAATTGGAGGACATGTCCTGCTTTCATTCTTTCTGTGTCGTAAATAGAATAAATTAATGACTTACAACAAGGCAACTCAATTGTTGACGCCATCTTCTTGTTCAATATCTTGCATATATTGCAGCTTCTTCTATTTGATAATATATGTGCATGTATATTAATATGAGTAGTATTGGAATAAATATAAAAACTTCCCCTTAGCCAAAACTTAGCCAATTATCTGGCCACCGAGTCTCGGGTTTGTGGTATTCAACAACTATGGTCCATGTTCTGTCATATACATCTTGCAACCAAAGAGCTTGCGTGATCTGCAATTTATGCTTTAACTAGTGATAACTCACCTTCTGGCCACCGGGCCCCGTGTTTGTGATATCCAACAACTATGTCCTTTGTTCTGTCATATACATCTTGCAGCCAAAGAACTTTCGTGGTCTGCAACTTTAACTAGTCATAACTTAGTAGGGGTTCAAAACAACTATGTCCCATGTTCTGTCATATACATATTGTAGCCAAAGAACTTATGTGATCTGCCATTTATGCTTTAACTAATGATAACTCGCCAGGGGTTCGAAAAGCTTGGCATTAATAAAGGAATAGTAGATTTTCTTCTCTGGGATACTTAGCCCTTTTCCCCGCCCTTTTCCCCTTTTCTTCTTCCCGTCTATTATCGCTTTATGCTTATATAGTTGGGCRCCTTTCTATCATCGCGGGTTCAGGTTTGGTCGGCTGACAAATCTTTATCTCCATCTATATCCTCACATGATGAATACGACTGACCGTTGTTTCTTTCCATACTTAGCCAATCTTATGACCAAGGTTTTCGGGTTGGTGCTTTCAAACTCTGCTGCTTCTTGTTGCGTTATATACATCTTGCACTCAAAACTTTCGTGGTTTCAACGAAATTTGTGAACCGAAGAGCATCCTGCAAATTGGGAGATGATTTGCATTTGAAACAGATATAATCCATGACTATATATTAGTATGAATATTATTCAAGTAAATATAAAAACTTTGTCCATTAATACATATTACTATGAATACTATTGAAATAAATATCAAAACTTTCGCTTGGCCAATACTTAGACAACTATCTGGTCACCATGCCCCGGGTTCGTTGTATCCAATACCTATGTCCCCTGTTCCGTCATATACATCTTGTAGCCAAAGAACTTCTATGATCTGTGGTTTATGATTTTACTAGTGAGAACCCAGTAGGGGTTCGAAAACATTGGCATTAAAAAATGGAAAAAAAATGGATTTCGACTGTCAGATACTTAGCCCTTTTCCCCTTTTCTTTTTCCTGTCCATTATCGTTTTCTGGTTATATACTTAGTCATCTTTCTATGATCGTGGGTTGCAGGGTTGGCAGGCTGACATATCTTCATCTCCATGTATATCCTGACATGACGAATCCGACCAACCACTATTCCTTTCCATACTTAGTCAATTTTATGGCCGCGGTTGTCGAGCTGGCGCATATGAACTTGTCTTTTCTTCTTCTCGTCCATTATCGCTTTATGGATATATACTTAGTCGCATTTCTATGATATCGCATTCCACAGTTGACGGACTGACATGTCTTCATCTACATCTATATCCTCACATGATGAATCCGACTGACCGTTGTTCCTTTCCATACTTAACCAATTTTATGGCCGCGATTGACGGGTTGGCGCTTACAAACTCAGTTGTTTATTATTCCATGATATACATCTTGCACTCAATACATATGTGATCTACAATTCCACCGTGGGTTCCTCGTATACATTAACTTTGTCGAAAGTATCTGTCGTTGTCTTCCATCCCCACCAACTTTGCATCCTTCCTGATATACATTAAATGTTCTCTTACTAGTGACAACTGGGCACACTGGTACGAAAGAATTGGCACCCACTCCTCCGCCATATAGAAATTGACTACCGGACTCCGACATCGTCCCCTCTTCTGTGTTACACATTATGCATTCAAATGTTTTGAGCTATACAATTTGGTCGTCTGGGCCTTGCGTCTTCTTGGGAAACCTTGTCACCCTATTTTGGATCCTCACGTTGGCGGGTTCACGAAAACTCTAACTCCTATTCATAGTTTCCTATTCTGCCCATCCTCGTACTTCTTTCCAGATATGCAACATTGAAGGTCGATTGATCAGGGTCCCTTTCAATACTTAGCCAATTATCTGATCATCAGGTCCCGAGTTTGCGGTATCCAACACCTGTGTCCCCTATTCCATCATATACATCTTGCACCCAAAGAACTTCTGTGATCTGCAATTTATGCCTTTACTAGTGATAACTCAGCAGGGGATGGAAAGGATTTGCATTAATAAGCCAACAATAGATGTTCTTATGTGAGATACTTAGCCCTCTTTCCCTTGTCTTCTTCCCCTGTGTTATCGGTTTCTAGTTATATACTTAGTCGCCTTTCTATGATCGCGGATTCCAGTGTTGGCATGTTGACATATATTCATCTTCATCTATATCCTCACGTGATGAATCCGACCGACCGTTGTTCCTTTTCATACTTAGTTAATTTTATGCCCGCGATTGTTGGGTAGGCACTTTCGAACTCTGTTGCTTCTTGTTCCATGATATACATCTTTCACTCAAGTATTATGTGATCTACAGTTCCACCATGGACTCCTTGATCATTTTTACCTTTGCTTCTTCCCGTGTATTATCGCTTTCTAGTTATTTACTTAGTCGCCTTTCTATGATCGCGGGTTCCAGCGTTGGCGGGATGACATATCTTCATCTTCGTCTATATCCTCACATGACGAATTCGACCGACCGTTGTTCCTTTCCATACTAAGCCAATTTTATGGTCGCGGTTGCCCGGTTGGCGCTTTTGAACTCTGTTGCTTCTTGTTCTATGATTCGCGGTATCCATCACTTATGTTCTCTGCTCACGGTATCCAACACTTATGTCCCATGTTCCAACATATACATCTTGAACCCAAAGAACTTCCGTGATATGCAATTTATGCCTTTACTAGTGAGAACTCAATAGGGGTTCGAAAGGATTTGCATTAATAAACGAATAATGGATGTTCTTTTGTTAGATACTTAGCCATTTTTCCCTTGTCTTCTTCTCATGTATTATCGCTTTCTAGTTATATACTTAGTCGCCTTTCTATAATCGCGGATTCCAACATTGGCAGGCTGACATATCTTCATCTCCATCTATATCCTCACATGACAAATCCAACCGACCGTTGTTCCTTTCCATACTTAGTCAATTTTATGCTCGTAGTTGTCGGGTTGGCGCTTTCGAGCTCTGTTGCTTCTTGTTCCGTGATATACATCTTGCACTCAAAATTTCCATGATCTATAATTCCACCGCGGACTCCTTAGTCCTTTTTCCCTTTTCTTCTTCCCGTGTTTTATCGCTTTCTAGTTATTTACTTAGTGACCTTTCAATGATCACGACTTCCAGCATTGTGGGTTGGCATATCTCCATCTTCGTTTATATCCTCACATGACGAATCCCACCCAGCATCGTTCCGTTCCATACTTAGCCAATTTTATGGCCAGGGTTGTCAGGTTGACGCTTTCGAACTCTGTTGCTTCTTGTTCCGTGATATACATCATGCACTCAAAACTTTCGTGATCTAAAATTCCATTGCCGACTCCTCGAACTCGCAAGCTTCACTCTACCATGACTCACAAATGTTTCAAAGTATCTGTCGTTGCCTTCCATCCACACTAACTTCCTTTCCTTCCTAATATGCATTAGTTGTAATCTTACTAGTGACAATTGAACAAACTAGTATGAAACAGTTGGCATCAGACCCTCCGCAATATACAAATTGACTACCGGATTCTGACATCGTCCGCTCTTCCATGTTACAGATTATGCATTCAAATGTTCTGAGCGATACAATTTGAACATCGGGGCCTCACGTCTTCTGGAGAGACCTTCTCAGCCTATTTTGGATCCTCGTGTTCACGGGTTCACGAAATGTACAATTCTTGGACACTGTTTAGGGTTGGCGTTTTAGAACTCTGCTCATTTTTATTCCATCATATACATCTTCCACTCAAAATTTCCGTTATCTACAATTCCACCACGCACTCGGCACCGTGCACTCGGCCCTTTTTCCCTTTTCTTCTTCCCGTGTGTTCGCCTTCTGGTTATGTACTTAGACACCTTTCTATGATCGTGGGTATCGCTGTTCCTTTTCATACTTAGCCAATTTTATGCCCGCGACTGTCGAGTTGGCGCTTTCGAACTCTGCTGCTTCTTGTTCAGTGATATACAACTTGCACTCAAGTATTATGTCATCTACAATTCCACCACGGGCTCCTTAGTCCTTTTTCCCTTTTCTTCTTCCCGTGTATTATTGCTTTCTTGTTATTTACTTAGTCTCCTTTCTATGATCGCGGGTTCCAGTGTTGGCAGGATGACATATATTCATCTTCATCTATATCTTCACATGATGAATCTGACCGACAGTTGTTCCTTTCCATACTTAGCCAATTTTATGGTTGCGGTTGCCTGGTTGGCGCTTTCGAACTCTGTTGCTTCTTGTTCCATGATTTGCGGTATCCATCACTTATGTTCTTTGTTCGCAGTATCCAACACTTATGTCCCCTATTCCAACATATACATCTTGAACCCAAAGAACTTTTGTGATATGAAATTTATGCCTTTACTAGTGAGAACTCAACAGGGGTTCGAAAGGATTTGCATTAATAAACGAACAATGGATGTTCTTCTATTAGATACTTAGCCCTTTTTCCCTTGTCTTCTTCCCATGTATTATCGCTTTCTAGTTATATACTTAGTCGCCTTTCTATAATCGCAGTTTCCAGCGTTGGCGAGATGACATATCTTCATCTACATCTATATCCTCACATGACAAATCCGACCGACAATTGTTCCTTTCCATACTTAGCCAATTTTATGGCCACGGTTGTTGGGTTGGCGCTTTCGAGCTCTGTTGCTTCTTGTTTCATGATATACATCTTGCACTCAAAATTTCCGTGATCTACAATTCCACCATGGTCTCCTTGGTCCTTTTTCCCTTTTCTTCTTCCCGTGTATTATCGTTTTCTGGTTATTGACTTAGTGGCCTTTCTATGATCACGTCTTCCAGCGTTGCAGGCTGGCATATCTCCATCTCCGTCTATATCCTTACATGACGAATCCCACCCACCGTTGTTCCTTTCCATACTTAGCCAATTTTATAGCCAGGGTTATCGGATTGGCGCTTTCGAACTCTCCTGCTTCTTGTTATGTGATATACATCGTGCACTCAAAACTTCCATGATCTACAATTCCACTGTCGACTCCTCGAACTCACAAGCTTCACTCTACCACAACTCACAAATGTTTCAAAGTATCTGTTGTTGCCTTCCATCCCCACTAACTTCTTGTCCTTCCTAATATGCATTGGTTATGCTCTTACTAGTGACAACTGGACACACTGGTATGAAACAGTTGGCATCAGACCCTCTGCAATATACAAATTGACTATCGGATTCCGACATCGTCCACTCTTTCGTATTTCATGAAATGTTCAATTCTTGCAAATTGTTTTAGGTTGGCACTTTCTAACTTTGCTCGTTCTTGTTTCGTCATATATATCTTCCACTCAAAATTTTCGTTATATACAATTCCACCGCACACTCAGCCCTTTTTCCCTTTTCTTCTTCCCGTGTGTTATCGCCTTCTGGTTATTAACTTACTCGCCTTTCTATGATCGCAGGTTCCAGCGTTGGCGGGCTGACATATCTTCATTTCCATCTCTATCCTCACATGACAAATCTGACCGTTGTTCCTTTCCATACTTAGCCAATTTTATGGCCACGCTTTTCGAGTTGGCGCTTTCAAACTCTGTTACTTCTTGTTCTATGATATACATCTTACACTCAAAACTTTCGTCATCTAAAATTCCACCGCTGACTCCTAGAACTCGCAAGATTCACTCTACCACGGTTCACAAATGTTTTGAAGTATTTGTCGTTGCCTTCCATCCCCACTAACTTCCTCTCGTTCATAATATAAATTGGTTGTGCTCTTACTAGTGACAACTGAACACACTGGTATGAAACAGTTCGCATCCGACCCATGCAATATACAAATTCATTATCGGCTTCCGACATCGTGCCCTCTTCCGTGTTACAGATTATGCATTCAAATGTTTTGAGCGATACAATTTGACCTTCGGGGCCTCACGTCTTCTGGGGAGGCCTTCTCACCCTATTTTGGATCCTCGTGTTGATGCGTTCAGAAAATCTCCAATTCTTACTCACTGTTTTGGGTTGTCATTTTCGAACTCTGTTGCTTCTTGTTCCATGATATACATCTTGCACTCAAAATTTTCGTGATCTACAATTCCACAGTGGACTCCTTAGCCCTTTTTCCCTTTTCTTCCCATGTATTATCGCTTCGTTGTTATATACTTAGTTTCCTTTCTATGATCGTGGGTTCCAGCATTAGCGGTCTGACATATCTTTATCTCCATTTCTATTCTCACATGACGAATCTGACCGATCATTATTGCTTTCCATACTTAGCCAAATTTATGGTCGTTGTCGTCGGGTTGGCGGTTTCGAACTCTCTTGCTTCTTGTTCTGTGATGTACACCTTGCACTCAAAACTTTTGTGATCTACAATTCGATCACGGACTCCTTGAACTCACAAGCTTCACTCTACGATGGTTCACAAATGTTTCAAAGTATCTGTCATTGCCTTCCATCCTCACTAACTTCTTGTCCTTCCTAATATACATTGGTTATGCTCTTAGTAGTGACAATTGCACACACTGGTACGAAACAGTTGGCATACAGCCCTTCGCAATATGCAAATTGATTATCGGGTTTCAACATCGTCCCCTCTTCCGTGTTACAGATTATGCATTCAAATGTTTCGAGCGATACAATTTGACCGTTGGGGCCTCACGTCTTCTGGGGAGACCTTGTCATCCTATTTTGGATCCTCGTGTTGACGGCTTCACGAAATTTCCAATTCTTAGTCATTGTTTCAGGTTGGCGCATTCGAAATTTGTTGCTTCTTGTTCCGTGATATACAACTTGCACTCAAAATTTCTGTGATTTACAATTCCACTGTGCACTCCTTAGTTCTTTTTCCCTTTTCTTCTTCCAATGTATTATCTCTTTGTGGTTATATACTTATTCGCCTTTCTAAGATCGCGTGTTCTAGCATTGGCGGGCTGACATATCTTCATCTCCATCTATGTCCTCACATGATGAATCCGACCGACCGTTGTTCATTTCCATACTTAGCCAATTTTATGGCCGCGGTTGCCGGGTTGGCGCTTTCGAACTCTACTGCTTCTTGTTCCGTGATATACATCATGCACTCAAAACTTCTGTGATCTACAATTCCATCGCGGACTCCTCAAACTTGCAAGCTTCACTCTACCACGACTCAAAAATGTTCAAAGTATCTGTCGCTGCCTTCCATCCCCACTAACTTCCTGTCCTTCCTGATATACATTAGTTATGCTCTTACTAGTGATATACAAATTGCCCTCTGGACTGTCCTATCATACCCTCTTCGGTGTTACACGTATTGCACTCAAAAATTTCTAAGACATACAATTTGGCCCTTGCGCCCTCACCTCCAACGGTTGTACCTTCTAACCCTATTTTGAAGCTACTTTTTCTCATCTCAGTGACCTCCGTACTTCTTTCTTAGTATGAAATTAGAAACCTTTCATGCTAACAGCTAGGCATGCAGGAGACGTCATCATTGTCACTAATGAACGAAATGCTCAAGGAGATCTCCCATTGTTATGCATTAAACCAAGATATGTGGAGAGTCATACTGTCCTTTCTTATTGTTCATCTCAAACACGTGTCCTCACATTGGCCCGTTCAATAAATCTACAATGCTTAATCGCTCATTTTCGTATCCACCATGTTCGCATTTATATGTATGCAATTACTAGTGTTTAATGTTAACAGCACATCATGTAAGACCCGTCGAAAATGTCATTAATGAAAAAAATTCTCGAGGAGATCTCCCATTCACATGCATTGGACCAAGATTTGTGTAGTGTTATATTATCCCTTCGAAATTTTCAGTTCATTCATCATCTAGAGCAAACAAACGTTCTTGTAGACTTATGGCAGCAAGTCGACGACAGTTTTGTGGAGATACAGTAAATATCTTCGGACATCAGGACCAGAACTTCCACTGGTCTGGGGCATACTTTTACTATTCATCCTGTTCCGCCCATAAAGAAGTGATTTGGACCTCTGGAATCACTCATGCACGTTGCGTCCCTCAGGTTTTTTACTGTAAAGAGGTGGTCTCTTGGTGCGCCAAAAAATATATTCCAAGCCAAAGAATTATTCCGCTGCGCGACCATTCTCATGTTTCTTTGTCACCTAAGGTCTTTCGCAAGATGTTAAAATTGTCGGAGCCAACATTTCCCTTCAGAGGACAAGACTGCAAGCAGTTCCTGGAAAAACATGAAAACGGGTTGGACATCTTAGCCGAGTTCCTCAAAGACCTGACGATAGTTCCTGAAGATATCTCAAAGTTGCAGGTAATTTTTTTTATAAATCCATTCTGGGAAATTGCTTGGTTGTTTACAAGAATAACGGGACAGACATCCACAACAAGCATTTCCCATATAATTATTTATATTTTGTACTTCACAGCCAAGGAAAAATTCATTTTTGATTGGGGGAAGCTAATTTCCATTGATATTTGTTCCCAATTGTCACGATTCAAAGAATCGAATAAATTTTATATGTCGTCCTACTTGATTCTCGCTATAGTGCATTGTTGTCTGTTTCCAAAACTTTCTCTTTCCAACAAAATAAGTTGTGGATTCAACCCAGTAACATTCTGGTACCAAGCCCTGTGGAGGCACAAGGCCTCCCATTGTTTTTATGAAGTTGTTAATGACTTTGTCTCAGTTTTCAAAGATTTATTGTTAGGGAAGGATGCTCTGCGGATGTCTGGCCAGACAACCAAGTTTTTGAACAGGAAGGGCACACTTGAACAATAGGAAAATCACAATGTACTAATGGTCTTTGGATCTAAGGAAAATCTTGCTTTCCTTCCATGCCACATCACAGACAAGATGTTTGTTGAAGAAATAGCAAGGCAATACAACCACTGGTTGCATTTTTTCTATGACAAGAAAAAAAAACTGTTCATTCCTCTGCCTTGGAAAGTCAGGGACTTCGTGTGCAGAAACGTCAACATGATTGACGAATTTGTCGGTCATTTCAAGAAATTGAACCTAACGTATGTTGAAAGGCTAAAAGGATTCGGCCCTAATGGGATTTTTCGAGAACATTTACTAACAGTAGGCTTTAGCAGCTCTTTTATCCATAGACACCTGACCGAAGACAGGGACAGTGATGACAACAATCCTGCTTCTGGCGATTGCAACACAAAGACATTGCAAAGCGCAAATGAATTGTACAGACAACAGGGAAAAGTATCCAGTGAGAAGAGTGCCCAGTCCCCCGCCAACACTCCCAAGAGCACGACATCACGAAGAATAGCCTCAACGGCCCACCCCGGTAGGAAAGAAACCCATAAATCTTCGAACGAAGGATGAGATAAGAACCCTCCTCCCATAAAAATTGATAGTTCTCACAAAATTCCAGTGACCAAAAAGAGGAAAAAGAATGCAGGCCAGGCGGACGAACCCGAAATTGAAAGTGAACAGGTGCAACTTGAAATTGAAACTAGGCACATGCACAAAATTGGGTCGTCCGCAATGGAAATAGTTGAGACTGACATTTTTGACAAAGATGAATCCTTCGTATTCCAGAGCGTTGTTTTTGACATCCAATCCAAAAATATTGTCATTGAAAAGAGAGATGTAACAAATAAGAAAGGCAAATTTCGCATAGAGATTAACTTTAGGAAAATGTGGTCGTTCCAAATCTCCCAATTTCATCGTGTAACTGGTGATGCTCTTCACGATTCCATTGGAGGAATTGAAGCGGAAAATTCTAGACTGAAAGATCGCGTCAAGGAATTTGAAGAAGCTTTCATTGCCACCCCAGAATTTGCCAGTCCTTTAGCAAAAAATGTACCTGCTACCACTACAGCCAAGATGAAAGTATCCTCTACGCTCCTTGCATGTTCTAGAGCCCAGAGAATAACATCAACAAAATAATGCATCTAGTTATCGAAGCCTGGGAAACATCACAAAATATAGTTTCCTTCGAAAAGAGGGAAAAGGATTTGCTCGAACATTTGGAGGGAAATTTAATAAATGATCGACATTTATGTGATAAGGTGCTGACCCCTTTTGCCAACCATGTCGTCAACACCTTGGAACTGAAAAGAAGACAAGAGAATCTCCCCTCCCCAAAGCGAACCAAAAATGTAAAAGCATGCTGGCAAAATAAATTTAACAACCTGCAACTCATTGTCAAATTATGTAAACAAGCCATATTAGAAAAGGAAGAATTATTCACAAGCCTGATCCAAATAGACTTAGCCGGAAGTACCAACGAGGTTCAAGACCCAAACTTAATTCTCAAATATTGTTCAATGACCAAAGAAGCCTTCGACGAACAACTTGATATTTTAAAGGGGTTGTCTTTCGAAAAGTTTTACGGCAGAGCTCGAGAGTTGGGTACTAGACTATTCGGCACACAATGAAGAAATTGAATAGAGTATGCATAGTATTTCAATGGATCTAAGGAAATTAGAAAATGACCTTTACGACATAGAAATCCGGGATGAAATCAACATGGTCCCCATGAGAAGCTACATTGAAGAATGGTTCCAACACAGAATGGACAACCTCATCCAGGAAGGGCAGCAACCGGTCGACACGATTCCATTGACCATCGACGACAGCAACAAAAATGCATTGGCTTCATAGTAAGTCTATACTGTCATCTTGTTTTCTTTATAAATCCAGTTTAGGTCTATACTATGATCTTGTTTTCTTTATCAATCCAGTTATTACCTCTTTAAATAGAAATCTGTAACCAAACACTCATAACTTCCAATTTCTTATTTTCGGGTCTTCCTCTCTACCGTCGCGCACTTCTTCTTTCGACATTCCTAATTCTTGTACTTATTTCCTTTTATGGTATGCGGGAGCCCCAATCCCAGTCTATATGACAAACGCATTTAAATTTCCAGAAATATGTAACAGACATTATTAATTTTTGATAAATTTCAAAGAAAACCGATTCGGGGATGCCTTTGTTGCAAGATGTTTTTACTATTCTATTGTATGTTTTTTGTTTCAAAGAAAACTAATTCGGGAATGCTAGATTTTTTGTGTCCTATTGTATGATAAAAAAAAATTTCAAAAAAAACTAATTCGGGAATGCCTTTGTTGCATGATGTTCTTGTTGTTCTATTATATGCTAAATTGTTAATTTAGCATTCTTAATTTACTATTTTATTATATTGTATACTAAAGTGTTAAATTGTACTATTCTGAAATACATTGTTAATTTTTAATAAAATTCAAGAAAACCAATTCGGGAATACTAAATTCTGCATGGCTACCACATGTACTTCAACTTGCTTCCCACGTGTCTGTACTCGGTCGCATTTATTCCCATTCCAACCTAGCAGGGACTACGCTGCCATGCAACACTTGTTTTAACCATATTTAAAATATTTCATATTTTAAACCACCATATTATAGCATATGGTATATACCACGAATTAAATGTAATATATGCCATGTTCAAAGCATATCCAAACTATATGTTACTTACTTTATAGTTGGATGCCATGAATTAAATGTATACCATGATTTGTAATATATAGTTAATTAACCTTAAAAAAAAATGTGCCCTAGTCATAGTTTTGTGCCACAATTTTATTATATGGTTTTCAAACCTTGTAATAAGGCGCTCATTCCAGATTTCTATGTCACAAGTGGATCGAACCATACTTTAAGATATATTTTGCAGATTTCAAGCCAAGAAATCGTGGGTTGTTGGGATTTGATCCCACAACCTCACATTATTTAACCAAAAGGTTTGCCACCGTACCACAAGTCGATCATATGAAGAATAAACCAGAACAGTGTTATTTATGCAAAGAAAACTACCAAATTAGGGGAACTTTGGAGGTCATTTCTGGAGGCTATACTCAGCCTTTTTCAGTGCCATCAGTTGCATTGGATTTCTGAGGTCGAGCATAACACAGTGATATCAGTATGAAGTCCATTTGATGTACTTTTGATGTAATTTGCAAGCATTGAAGAATAAATAAAGAAGCCTCCCCCACTGAGACAAAGGTTCGAGGACGTAAGCAATTTTGTGTCGAACTCCGTTATCCCTTCTCTTGTTATGGTTTGTTGTTCTTATTGCTTCATTTTAGATCTGTAAATTGTTTTATGGCTGATATATATATTCTCTCATCTTCATCCTCTTTCATTAAGTTTCCTGAATGCTTAATAAACGCATGCATAATTAACTCAACCACAGTCATTAAAAGATCTTTTTCGGATCAAGTGGTATCAGAGCTAGTTGACGTTTGGATTTGATTTTTGCATGTTAACCAGGGAAAAACTATAGTGTGGTGAAGGCGATCTTGTTGCAGACAATCCATTGATTGGATTGAGAAAGACAGCTTCTCACAGCGAGAAGATGGCATCGGAAGAGGGACTTTCTCAGGATGAGAGAGTTTTGAAAAAAAAAAATCGCCATGTTGGAGATGCTGAAAGTTTTGTACAAGGATTACTTGGAACAAAAGAAACCAGTTTTGGGTGAATCTTCAAAGGGAAAAAGTGAAGAGGGAGAGGATCCTCCTCAGATTCCTCCTTCACCTCCATCATCACCTCCTTCTTCTCGTTCTTCTTCAAGTTCAAGTTCTAAATCCAGTGAAAAGAAACATGTTCATAAACATAAGAATGAAATGTCATTGTTAAAACTTGATGTTAAATTCGAATTACCCATATATGATGGTAAAGTTAATGCAGAGAAACTTGACAATTGGGTCAAGCAGATGGAGGTTTATTGCAGTGTGCAACAAATCAAGGATGAGGCCACACAAATCAAGTTGGCATCTTTGAGACTTGCAGGGACAGCTGTCATCTGGTAGCAAAGCAAGTTGCAAAACGGAACGCAACAAGTGGGTAATGTATTTCCATCGTGGCAAAGTTTTATTTTTGCACTTAGGAAGCAATTCTATCTTTTGGGTTATAAATAAAAAACAGTAATTGAATGGCAATATTTAAAACTAAGAAAAGGACAAACAGTGCAAGAGTATACAGATAACTTTCGTAAAATGGCATTGATGTTAGATATCCCTTTACATATACATGAAACCCTTATGAAGTATATAAGAGCTTTACCTGCACATATTAGAAATATTGTATTCATGTTTGGACCCACTAACCTTGATGAGGTTTATGTTCAAACGATGAATATTGAAGCAGGGAAAGCAGGTGTATCAGGGGAATCATCTTCAAGGAAAGAGGACAAGAGGAACTGGACAAACAAAAAGGCAAATGCAGTGGTGAGAAAGGAAGAGAAGTCCTCTTGCAAGCATTGCAAGAAAGAGGGGCATGATGAGGACAAATGTTGGCAGTTGCAACCCGAGAAGAGGCCAAAGTGGTTCAAGGAAAAGAAGGGAAGGCAAACAATGGCAGTAACAACAAGACCCACAAATTTGGGATCGGATTCAGGTGACGAATCTAAGGTCTCATTGGTTGGTATGATGGGTAAAATTGGTGAAGGCATTGATTGTAGAAGTAACTTCTTTCATATAAGGGTAATCATGCGACACACTAAGATAGACACATTAATCGACAGTGGATCTCAATCTAATCTAATCTCAAAAGAATTGGTTAAGCAATTGGGGTTAAAAACACAAGTACATCATAAACCTTACACACTTAAATGGATACGCAATCATCATAAAATGCACATAACTAAGCAGTGCACAATCAAATTTGCAATTTCATTTAAGTATGTCGATGAGGTAACATGTGATGTAGTTCCATTAAGTGAATGTGGAATGGTCTTAGGTAGTCCATACTTATATGATCATAAGGCAATCTTCTACAGGACAAAGAATCAATATCAATTAACCAAAGCAGGTCAAGATTATGTGGTTCATGCTCATCATGTTAAGGCAAATAAAACACTCCAAACAATGGAACAATTAAAGAAGGCAGTTCAAGCAAGCAACAAACTAATAATTGTTTCAAATGAAGTAATCGATCTTAAGCAAGAATAGGAAATGATCGTTGAATGGAAAATCAATCACAGTTTGCTTCAAGACAAGCTTATGTCGTGCAAATATTACAAGTATATCAACTCATTTGCAGTCGTATTTTTGATGCTATCATTAGTAATGTTGTTTACATGGATGATAGTGGCTTCAATGAAATGTGACAGGGTTCAAATGGCTAACAATATGTTGTCAGTTGTCATGATTGTGTTACAGTTGATCTTAATGAGACAGGTGCACAGGACTGAGTTCAGAGACAGAGGACAAGTTGGGTGGCCTATCCCGAGCTTGTTGACTAGTCAGTAACCTTTTGGGGACCAAAAGGTCCTTAGTGGGGAGGTGTGATCCAGAATCAGATCCAGGAGGCTTCCCAGGTCTACAAAAAACTCAAAAATGAAAGTTCTCAGAATCGAACGAAACTAATTCCATTACGATTGGCTCGTCGCGTTGATTTCGGTCATATATTTACTTTCTCAAACGGACTCCATATGCGAGAGTTATCACACTCTTACCGTTTTGCCAAACAGGCAAAAAGTAAAAAAAAAATCAATAGTCAAAGAGTGACATGGCACTCTTTGGAGGTGACACATAGCAGGTGAAAGATAGAGCACGTGGCAGGTTACAAGGTTGACTAGACAATCAAGTGGCAGGCTGACTAGGATTGGTTGGCCAATACCAAAGTGACACGTGACCCAATCCAATGATCCAATGTGTCAACTCTTGGATGCAACAAACTACATTCCACATGCTAGCCAACTCGCCAACCATATCACTTGTTATACGGATATGTCATTGATTTATTTAAACTATGTGTTACATGGCACGAATATATGGTATGTGGGTTGTAAACCATATAATATGGTTTTGAAATTATATCAGAGGTGTGCTGCCACATAAAGTGGGTCGAAGACTTTGATTTATAGTTATTTTAACCATATTTAAAATATTTCATATCCATATTATAGCATATGGGTTATACCATATCCCACGAATTAAATGTAATATATGCCATGTTCAAAGCATATCCAAACTATATGCTACTTACTTTATCGTTGGATGCCTTGAATTAAATGTATACCACGATTTGTAATATATGGTTAATTAACCATAAAAAAAAATCGCCCAAGTCATAGTTTTGTGCTATGATTTTATTATATGGTTTTCAAACCTTATAATAAGGTGCTCATTCCAAATTTATATGCCACAAGTGGATCGAACCATCCTTTAAGATATATTTTGCAAATTTCAAGTCAAGAAATCGTGGTTGTTGGGATTTGATCCCACAACCTCACATTATTTAACCAAAATATTTGCCACCGTACAGGTCAATTTTATGAAAAATAACGCGGAACAGTGTTATTTATGCAGAGAAAACCAGTGAATTAGGGGAATTTTGGAGGCCATTTCCGGAGGCCATACTCAGCCTTTTTCAGTGCCGTCAGTTGCATTGGATTTATGAGGTCGAGCAGAACATAGTGAGATCAGTATGAAGTCCATTTGATGTACTTTGAAAGCATTGAAGAATTAATAAAGAAGCCTCCCCCACTAAGACAAAGGCCCGAATACGTAGGCAATTTTGTGTCGAACTCCGTTATCACTTCTCTTGTTATGGTTTGTTGTTATTATTGCTTCAATTCAGATCTATAAATTGTTTTATGGCTGATATATATATATTCTCTCATCTTCATCCTCTTTCATTAAGTTTCTTGAATGGTTAATAAACACATGCATAATTAACTCAACCACAGTCATTAAAAGATGACTTTGGTTTTCTCAATGATGAAATAAGGGCCAAGGTAAATATATTAGAAGAAATCAGGGCCAAAGTAAAGATATTAGAAGAAACAAAATGAAAGTTACTATTAGAAAGAGCAAACCTTGAGACTTAAAATCCGTGCCCTTTGGTTGCAAGCTGGTGATTAAAATACCAAGTTATTTCATCAATTTACAAATTTTCGTAAGAGTATTAATTCAATCTAGAAAATAAAGAAAGAGGATGGCTCTTGGGTCACTAGTTTCGAGGAGATTACTACATAAGTGGTGGAGTTTTTTTACAAAATCTACAAGGACGATATAAGAGAAACAATTCTAGAAGTCATTCATATGTCATGTTACTTCCCTAGTTTTGTAGATCTAATTGACAATCAAACCCTAGTGGAGGATGTAGGGAGAGAGAAACCATTATATATTCTTGAAAGCTTCCAAAAGGATAAATGTAAATGTGTTGAACCTGCATAGAATAGATCTAGTTGGGAATTGACATACACAGTTGCAGAGAAAATACGAGGAAAGAGAAGCAGGAGAGAAAGAATGAAAGAATTCTATTTAACCAAATGAATGAATGATAATTTACACATGATATACTCTATTTAACTCAACCAATGTGCACTGGAGGAGAAGCCAATGTGCCATAGTGGTGGTCTAGAGTGATGTAGACACACACCAACAGTTACAGGAGTAAATTGCCACCTAGTCTAGTCTCTCGGACAGTTACGGGAGTGAACTATCACCTAGCTAAGTTAACTAGTATATTAGTCTTTAGTTAACTAACTGAAACAGAGTGGAGTGAGGAGGAGATCAAGGAATCATGAGCAATACGCTAGTCTGGTGATGATCCCAATGTTAGATGGTGATAATACTAATGTGGCGTCTAGACTCCGCTCAACTGATCAAATTGAAGTGTGAACTAAAGATAATATTCTTCCTAAAATATAGGAGACTGGATAATGACTAATAAACATAGGAAAAACCTTAGGAAAAAAAAATCCTATGTCTGTGTGAAGTAACTACAACACCCTCCCTGAACATCATTATGGTGAAAATAAAGAATGGGTTTCGACAACAAGGCCATGTTAGGTACCCAAATACAAAAGATACACTAAAATAAACAAGGATAGAGGGAAAACCTCACGGGAAACCCCTCCCACCCTCCCCCTCCCCCAAGGTACAATGTAAGTAAAAAGAAGAATTGACAATTGCTAGGCAACTGTGTCCTTCACTCCAAGATGACTTCGCAGAGAATGGAACTTCTGCTCAGTGAAGGTCTTAGTGAAGATGTTTGCATTATGTTATGTTGAAGGACAAAACTGCACTACATCCTCTCGTGTACTAAGTCTCGAATGTAGTGCATGTAAATCTCGATGTGCTTCATCTGCTGCCTCTGAACTGGATCTTTGCAGAACTTCAGAGTGCTCTGGTTGTCACACTAGATGACAATCGATCGATGAAACTGAATGCCCAACTTAGTGAGAAAATTTTGTAGCCACATAGCATGAATGGTTTTGTTAAATACCCCTTTGTACTCTGCCTCGACTGAAGATAGAGCAATAGCAGCCTACTTCTTGCTCAACCAATAGATAGGCCCAAAACCAAGACTAAGTGAGTAACTAGATGTGTATTTGCAATCAATGATATCGCCAACCAGTCAAAATCAGTGAACTCGATGAGGTCCAATGTAGAGTCTGTTGCATAATGAATCCAAAAGGTGATGGTGCCCTATACGTATCGAATGATATGCTTTGCAGCCTTCCAATGTGGCTCATGTGGCTCCTGCATGAACCTAGAGACTACTCCAACTACATAGGAGAGGTTTGGCCTTGAGTGTTTGAGATACAACAAGCTCCCCACTAGTTGTCTGTACAATGTGTTGTCAACCAGTGGAGTTTACCCGCCATCCTCAAGTTTGACTCCTGGTAGGAAAGGAGTCGGGGCAGACTTGCAGTCTGTCATGTGAAATCTCTCAAGGAGATCTCGTGCATACTTGGCCTGAGACAGTTTGATGCTTGATGCATCCTAACTGATATCGAGTCCAAGGAAGAAATGTAGCGGACCCATGTCCGTCATCAATAACCTGTCATGTAGAATCCTCTTGAGTGCAACAATCGTTGAAGTCAAGAAACCAGTGATCAACAAATCATCAACATACAGAACTAGGAGTAGAAGTGAATCAACCATCATGAGCATGTAAACAGTCGGGTTTGATTTACAACGTACAAAGTTATGTGACAGCAGGTAGGAGTCCATCTTGGCATACCATTCCCTCAGAGCCTGCTTGAGGCTAAAGATATTTCTTTAGTCGACAGACCAAAGATGAATACTGCATAAATCCCTGGGGTTGCTCCATATAGATCTCCTCAGAGAGATCACCGTGAAGAAATACATTCTTCACGTCCATCTAATGGACTTCCCATCCCTTGGCTACCGCAATGGAAAGTGCCAAACGTATGGAATCCATCTTCGTTACTAGAGCGAAGGTCTCATCATAGTCAATGTCATGCACTTGCTGAAAGCCTTTGGCAACTAGCTTGGATTTCAATCTGCTAATTTGTCCATCCGTTGCGCTCTTGGTCCTGTAGACCCATCTTCACTTGACAAGTTTTCTTCCTGAAGGAAGGGGAACTAGATCCCAAGTCTGGTTCTCAAGGAGGGAGTTGTACTCCTCCTGCATGGCGGATTCCCAAAAGGGATTTCCAACAACCTTGCCATAATACTGTGGATCTGAAGACTGAACCAAGAAAAGATGTATGGGTGGAAAGGGTTCAATGGTGGTGAATGCAAGAGGAGGCTCCTTGAAATCAGATCGAGTCCTCCTAGTATCAATTGGATCACCAACAAGATCCCCTGCATCCTGAAGAGTAGTCTGGGCCCACTTGGGCCTCTGCTCTAGCTCTGCATCTACATCTAGATGCACTGACTCTGCATCTGACTGCACTAACTCTATATCTGGATCATCTGAATCCTTTGAATCATAACTCTCGTCTGAAGAGGTGTCAATATGTAAATGCTCATCATCTATGATAGGTGGAAGAACAAAAATGTCTACATGCGGCTGTTGAGGTACATGCAAGATACTTTCCTCGAATTGGACACTACACTCAATGATGAGCCGGTCTAAGGAAATATCAATGAGTCTGTATCCCCTCACACCGTCAGGGTATCCAACAAAGATACATTATGTGATCTATGGATCAAGTGCCTTCCTCTTCTGAGAGGGAATCATATCCCATGCACGTGAACCAAAAATACGGAAGTGGGTCACTTCCAGTTTGAGGCCACTCCAAGCCTCGTAGGGGGTCTTATCCTTGACATATCTATGGGGAGATTTTTTTTGGATGTAGGTTGCACAATTAAGTGCTCAACCCATAATCTTTGTGGAAGTAACTTTGCATGTAGAATGCAAGATGCCATCTCATTTAGAGATCTATTTTTCTGCTCAATAACTCTATTTCGTTGCAGAGTATAGGGAACCATGTGTTGCAACTAAATCCCTGCCTCATGACAAAGATTCGGCATCTCATGGTTGACATACTCTCCCCCGTTATCAGTTTGGAGGACTTTGATTTTCTTTCCCGACTATGTCTCAACAAGGGCTTTGAAATCTTTGAGGTGTTTAAAGACCTTTGATTTTTGCCTGAGAAAGTAAATCCATGTGAAGCATGAGAAATCATCAACAAAAATGATCACGTACCTTGCTCTACTGATTGATGGATGTGAAAAAGGGCTTATGAGGTCACTATGGATCAGATCTAAAGGAGAGGAAGCCTTTTGAGTTTTTCCTTTGTCGATTTTCTCTTGAGGGTGTTTTCCAAGAACACATCCCTCACAGATTCCTTTGGAGAAGTGGATGTCAGGTAGACCATCAACCATTCCCCACTTGCTAAGCTATTGCATATATCTGAAATTTAAATGCCCAAACCTTTCGTGCCATATCCTACTGCTTTCATCAGCATGAGTAAGCAGTAATGCAGAATCTGGTTCAATAAATTCAAAAAATGTGTAGAGTCTAGACTGATGATTTACCTCACCGGTAGCAACCCTGGAATTGGTTTGCATGTCATAGATATCCACTGCATCATGTGTGAATATGACTCTCTTTCTTGTGTCGGAATTTATCATCTGATACACAGAGAGAAGATTGATGGAAATTTTGGGAACGTGCAACACATTCTTGAAGCTTCCGTTTGTAAGTTCAATTCTTCCTTTGTCAGTGACCTCGACTAGAGAGTTGTCCCCCATCAGAATAGGAGGACCATTGCATGCATCCAATGAAGAATAGACTTCTTTTGTGGCATACGTGTGGTGAGATGCACCTGAATCTACGATCCAAGCATTGTGAGAGGAGTCGATGGCAATCAAGGCATGGCTAGAATTGCCTTTCATGGCATTTTGATATTTTGGCTTCTTCTTCTTGGCACCCTCGGGGATGTGATCTCCAAGGTTGTTTTGCTGAAGTATTTGGGTCATTAGATCTATCTGTTTCTGCATACATGCAGATTTTGGATGGAATCCTTTATGGTAGTAAGTGCACTACTCCCATTTTCTTCCCTTTCCACCTTTGGATCTGGAGGCATCGGTGAAGGGTTTTGAGTACCCTTCCTTCTTCAAATTTGCATGTGATTTCCTTTTATCTTTATCTTTAGATTTTTTATATTGATGACCGCTGCCATCTTGCACAGTAAGTGCATGCGCCTTTGGGCCTTTGATTTTCCCCATATTGATGAGCTTGTTCTGCTCTTGTGTCAGAGAATCGATAAAGGCCTCAAGAGAGGGCATCATCCAGGTAGATGCAGAGGCAAATCTAACTGAATGAAATGTGGATAAAAACACTGAGTATTCTGGACCAAGTTTGGAGAGAATGGTGAGAACCATTTGTTTCTCCTCCTTGGATTTATCAACCCCTCAAGCCTTGGGTTGCGACATAAATCCTTATATTTGGTAAAGAAATCTTGGAGATTGTCGAAGATTTTTGGATCCAATGTGAGAAATTCCACCTCGAGAATGTGTCCCCTCATCTAATCTTGTTTTTCAAAAGTCCCTTCCATGGTGGTCCAGGCATCATCAGGGATTTTACAAGAGGATATGTGAAAGAGGAGTTCAGGAGAAATGAGACTGCAAATTGTTCTGAATGCTTCATCCATTCGATTTAGATACTTGGATTTTTCTATGGCTAATGTTGGTTCTGTCTTTATGTTCATGGTTAACCTGTACAATCCTCTGCTTCGAAGATGCATTATCATCTTCTCCTTCCATGCAAAGAAGTTCTAAGGTGTAAGAATGAATTCTTTTGGAAATTCCATTTTTCTGTTGTCTTCAATCTTTGGTACCTGCAAAAATAATTTGGTGTGTATTTTCCCTAGCAGTTTGTCGGCTCTGATACCATGTAAATGTGTTGAACCTGCACATAATAGATCTATCTTGGAATTGACATACACATTTGCAGAGAAAATATGAGAAAAGAGAGGCAAGAGAGAAACAATGGAAGAATTCTAATTAACCAAATGAATGAATACTAATTTACACATGATATACTATGTATAACTCAATCAATGCGCAATGGAGAAGCCAACGCACCATAGTGGTGGTCTAGAGTGATTTGGACACACACCAGCAGTTACGGGAGTAAACTGCCACCTAGTCCAGTCTCTCAGGCAGTTACGAGAGTGAACTGCCACCTAGCTGAGTTAACTAGTCTATCAGTCTTCAGTTAACTGACTGAAACATAGTGAAGTGAGGAGGAGATTAGGGAATCATGAGCAATGTGCTAGTCTGGTGATGATCCCAAGGACAATGTGCATTAGTTGGCGATGATCCCAATGTTGCATGGTGATAATACCAATGTGGCATCTAGACTCCACTCAATTGATCAAACTGAAGTGTGAACTAAAGAGAATATTCTCCCTAGAGGAATATTCTTACTAAAATATAGGAGATTGAATAATGATTAATAAACATAGGAAAAAAAATCCTAGGTGTGTGTGAAGTAACTCCACAATAAATTCCCAGGTCCTAATGGGTTGCCTGCTTAATTCTTTTTGTGTTGCCTTGAATTCATTGAAGAGGATTTAAGAAGAGTTATAGAGGAATCTAGGTCTTTAGATAAGATGCTAGCAACTTTCAATTCAACCTTCTTAGCACTTATTCCTAAAGTTGAAAACCCTACCTCTTTTGACAAGTTCAAATTGATATCCCGCTATAACTGTATATACAAAATCATGAAAAAATCATAGCTAGAAGAATCAAGCATATTTTGTCCAAGAATATATCTAAGGAGCAGTTTGGGTTTTTGGAGGGAAGGCAATTTCATGAAACAATTGGGGTGGCAAAAGAAAGACTTGACTCCATTAAGGACAAAAAATTGAAGGCAGTGGCATTAAAGGTTGACCTTTCTAAGGCTTATGATAAAGTGAGTTGGCTATAGTTGAGATTGCTCCTAATTCAATTGGATTTATTTGCATCCTTTGTCACTTGGGCAATGAATTGTATCACTTGAGTGTCCTTTTCAATCCTCATCAATGGATCACCATCATCTTTTTTAAGGCTTGAATGTGGCCTTAGGTAAGGAATTCCTCTCTATTTATTTACTCTTGTTGGTTGTCGAGGGTTTGAGTCAAGCTCTAAAAGAGGCACAAAGGGTTGGCAATATCAAAGGTATAAAAGTCAAGAATGATTATACCTTAACACATTTACTATTTGTTGATGATATTCTAATTTTTTTATGGCTCTATGCAAGAGGTGGAAAAATTAAAGGAGACTATGGATCTATATTTTTTTGCTACAGGTATGCAGGTAAATATGGAGACATTAACCTTCTCATATAAAGGGTTATATGAGGAGGACCAAGCCCATATATCCGATCTCTTTCTTATTAAAATTTCAAAACTAGGAAATGGCATAAAGTATTTTTGTTTTCTGCTCAAACCAAACAACTACCAGATCAAGGATTGGTAGTGGTTAGTAAAAAATCGTGGAAAATAAAATAAACCTATGGTGCAATCATTGTCTCTCTCGTAGAGGAATAATAGTGTTGGTTAAGTTTGTAATTGAGGCCATTCTTGTGTATTGGTCTTATTTATCATGGATTTCAAAGGGAGTGTTGGAAAGAATAAGGATAATAAGCTACATGTTCATTTGGTCTGGTAGCAATTAGAGGAAAGGAATTGCACTAGTTAAATGGAGAAGATTGGTAGTCCCAAAGACACTAGGAGGATAGGTACTAAAAAACATGTTCATTTGGTTTGGTAGCAATGAGAGGAAAGGAATTGCACTAGTTAAATGGAGACGATTGGTAGTCCCAAAGACACTAGGAGGCTAGGTCATAAAAAACATGTTCACTTTTCACAAACTTTGATAGCCAAAAGTGCTTCTAGTTTGGTTCAAGGGAAAGATTTTTGGTGTTTTGTAGTTAGACAGAGTATATTCATCTTGACACTATTGAAGACTAGATTTGAAAACCAATTAAGGAAACTCATTATATTTTTATTATTTGGAAGGTTGTTATTCATGCATTCTCCTTGGTGGGGAACTAGATTGCTTAGAGCATGGGTTGAGGAATAAAAATTTAAGTGGGAGTTGAACCTTGGGTCAAATGTGGAGATTTCATATTACTTGTTCACATCATCTAACATATCAAGAGTAGGGGTTATTATACTCTAAATCATATTGTCGATCCAATTATGACTACAATTTGGTTCCAAAAGTGGATGTCTAGAAGGACTTTGGGATTAATGGAGGATGATAAGAACATATGAAATAATTATATTACAAAACTCAATTCAAGTTTCATTAGAATTAGAGATGTGAAGGATAAGTTAGTATGGATTTTGAACCATACAAGGGATTATACTTCTATAGTAGAATACAAATCAATTGCATATCAAGATGCCCATGACCTTATAAATGGTGGTGGAGTAAAGTCTAGTGTTACAAATTGTCCTCAAAATCCCTCGTATTTATGTGGTTGTTTTTAAATAATAAGGTGTTAACGTGGGATATTCTACAAAGGAGGAACCTCAATGGGCCTAGATGGTGCATCCTTTGCATGGAAAGTGACGATTCAAATTGTCACTTAATTATGTTATGTATATTTGCTAAACAAGTATGGAAGGATCTTGAAGGATTCATAGAATTAAGGGATGCTTGGGATGGATATTATACTAAAGAGAGGCTTGAAAGTTGGAGTGACAACCCTACCACAAAATCATTTAGGGCTTTACCTTTGATCATAGCGTGGGGCATATGGTTGGCCAAAAATGCTCGAATTTTTGAAAAAAAAATAAAAATCCTTCCAGTTTAGTGTGCAATTCAAGGGTGGAACATCTTAGTTTCTTTCAAGAAAGTAAAGGATTCCAAGCCTCCTAGACATATTTGTGAAGACCACATTAATAGGACAAAACCTTGGGCATATGTTGGCGGTGCCTCTCAAGGATACCCACCTATGGAAAAGGTTGGTGGCATTATACATTTTTTTTATTCCCATATAGTCATTTTCAAAGCAGATATTGGTTTAGGTTCTAATAATCTTGCAGAGATGATGGCTTTGAAGCTAACACTACTTTGGTAATTGAAAAGGGGATGATGAGTTTATAGATATTCAAGGATTCACCCTTGTTCATTGGTTCAAAAGGGAAAATAGTTTTAAAAACTTTACTCTCCAACCTCTTTGTGATGAAATGTAGGGCCTACTATAAAGTTTTACAAAGGTTTCCTTTGCTCGTATCTTTCAACAAAGGAACGAAAAGGCTGACATTTTCTCAAAAGAAGGCATTATACTTCCATATGGTACTTAGACCATGGAAGAAAATGTTAACAGACTCTCCACAATTTTGCCTCAATCTCTTTTTATTTGATGGCCATACTACTCTACTTTTTCCTTACATTGTTGACAATGACTTTTTTATTTATGGATATGGATGTCTATACAAGGGGAATTTATTTATTTACGGAGTGGACAAAGATCTCATATCTGTTTTTGTATTGGCTCATGCTTGGTGGCGTATTATTGATCTAGGTGGATATTGGTGGCCACCCACCTAATCCAACTAGCTCCTCTTGTCAGATTTTAGTGCAACACATTTTTCTGTACTTCTTTGTAATTGTGGGTCCTACACTTTCAGGTTTGTCTAAAGCCCTACACATCTTCAAGGGGGATACTGGTGGCCTCTCACCTAATCCAACTGGCTTATTTTGTATGTTTTCATGTCAGTACATCTTGTTGTACTTCCAGGCTCGTTTTAGACCCCTAAACAATGTTTTTTTTGGCTCGCCATAGTCAAATTGTAGACAGAGTTAGATTTTGATGACATAATGCGTAGTTCTCGAAAATACCTTTACGACGAACTATCACGTGCCTAAAACTATGCAAAAGTTACGACCCCAAGAAGTTAATGTACTAACTTACCCAAATGGGGCTCACATGATTTTTGGCCTCTCATCTCCTAGGCTTAGGTTTTTCGATGTCTAGGGTTTTGGCATTTCTGTTTATCATAAAAAAGGCCTTCAAAGCCTCATTGTAATCACCTTCTAGCGAATGAGCATATCCGTCACATCTCCTCTCATAGATAAAGCTGCCACCATTCTAACGAGTCTTGCACTCTGTATTTTTACAGTCTCTTTACAATTCTTTCATTAATAAAAATCAAGTATTGTTGTATTTCTCTGTTTTTTGCAATTTTCATGAGTATTTCATTGTAATTTCTTTGCTTTCATTTCGTTCCGAAAATAAATCTGGATCAGTGGTATCAGAGCAGGTTGCTCTTGATCGTTTTTCAGTGCATGTCCCGACGAGGTCCGAGTATAGCCAGTTGGGTTTCAAGTTTGTCTCTCTTGAGGACAATCACTCTCGCACGCCCAAGAAACCCTCAATGGCGGCAGAAAAGAAAGACGGCGGAGCATAAGATTATATTAACTTGTTGCTTGAGAAAGCTCTCGCGTGACAGAGGGATGAAATGATGGAGAATTTTGCACACATTTTTCAATGCCTGCCAATAACAACAAACACATCTTCATCAAGCAAACATTTTGGAGGAACCTCTCCCTTCAAGGTAAAAGTTAATTTTGATATTCCCATATTTGAAGGTCAAATAGATGCGGATGCCCTAGAAAAATGGTTAAATCTATTAGAAGGTCATTTCTTTGTTCAAAAATTTTCTGACAAGGAAATGATCACCTTCGCAGTCCTCAAGGCTCTCCCCCATGTCAAGCATTGGTGGGAAACTTACTCGGAGCAAAGTTTCACATAGGAATATGGAATATATGGGGTCGAGCCCACTTGGGATTTTTTTGTGGGTGTGATCAAAGAACAATAGTATCATGTTGATAACTACGAAGACCAGTACATGAGATGGACCACACTGCGGAAAGAGAAGAGCCAAATAGTGTCAAAGTTCACAAATACTTTCCATGCCTTGCACACCAAGATGGGTATCAAAGGTTCTGAGCGACATCTGGTTCTGAAATATCGTGGGGCTCTGCATAGGTACATCCAAACCGAAATGGATTTCCTAAACATCTCATCAATGGGAGCTGCCTATCGATATGCTGTCAAAATCGAGCAAAACTTTAGGCACCAGAACAAATGGGAATTCGAGTCTGCAAATCTGCAACAACCAAAGCACGGTAAAGATGACCCTAACCAACAACCTCTAGAAAACCAGTCCAAGACACAGGACAAAAAGGGTAAAGTAAATATGAAGAATGACACTGGGAAGTGGTGTGACTTCCGCAAAATCCCCTGGCACAACACCAATGAATGTCGCTCGAAACAATCATTGGTGGTCGAGGTCAAAGACACAAAGTCAAACCCTGATTCTGAATCCGATCTAGAAAATATTGAAAATAGATAGATCATCGACGCAGACCCCAGTGTTACTGTCGTGACCACAACAATTCAGCTAGAAGAACCAGTAGATCCTGAAGAGGGGGAGCACCTCTTTCATTCACAGATGTGGGTGAAGGGGACCCCATTGCATTTCATTGTTGATAACGACGGACATAAGAACCTCATCTCAGCTAAGGTCGTGAAACAGTTGGGGTTGTCGACAACACCACACCCATAACCATACAACATCTGGTGGCTTCACCAGGGACGAGATCTTTGCATCAAACAACAATGTCGCTTGTCCTATGGCATCCATCCCTTCAAGGATGAGGTAGTGTGTGATATTACCCCTCTTGATGGTTGTGATGTTGTTTTGGTCCAACCATATATGTGGAAACATCATGTTGTCTCTGAGTTTATACCTCGTAGTATCGTTATTACTCTAAGAGGTCGGCTCTACAAAATACCAGAGGTAGTTCTGACTACTGCTCCACCAAAACAACACTGCAAGGTAATCTCTCATACTGCAAAAGTCATCCTCTTCACAGTCTATTCAAAGGATGTACAAAAGACCACTGCAACCTCAACACCTTCTATCCAGCAAAAATAGATTGTCAAAGAGACAGAAGATATTGTTTCTTCACCTACAATGGTGCCTACACAATGCCCCATCCAACCCAGAGACAACAGGTTGGTGGAACAGATTCAACCCCTCCAACAACAGGTTTGTGACAGTCTTTCACAAGCCAAGAAGCACAACTTCTCCAACAAAGCACGCAACTCACCAAGCTTCAAATTCATAAAATGCTTCTCTGGGCACTCAATGCAATGGAGACAATTTCTGATATTGGTGGCTACCCACCTAATCCAACTAGCTCCTCTTACCAGTTTTTAGTGTAGCACGTTCTTCTGTACTTCTTTGTAATTGTGGGTTCTACACTTCTGCGGTTATATGAAGCCCTACACATCTTCCAGATGGATATTGATGGCCTCCCACCTAATCCAACTGGCTTATTTTGTATGTTTTCATGTCTACACATATTGTTGTACTTCCAGGGCCATTTTGGGCCCCTAAACAATGTTTTTTTGGCTCACCATAGTCACATTGTAGTCGTAGTCAAAGTTTGACAGCATAATGCTTAGTTCTTGAAAAGACCTTTCCAACGGGCTATCATGCGCCTAAAACAGAGATCGTATGCAAAATTTACGACCCCAAGAAGTTAATGTACTAACTTACCCAAACGGGGCCCACATGACTTTTGGCGTTTCATCTCATAGGGTTAGGTTTTCATATGTCTAGGGTTTTGGCATTCCTGTTTATCATAAAATAGGCCTTCAAAGCCTCATTGTAATCATCTTCTGGCGAATGAGCATAGCTGTCACATCTCTTCTCAGAGATGAAGCTACCACCATTCTAGCGAGTCTCGCACTCTGTATTTTTACAGTCTCTTTACAATTTTTTCATTAATAGAAATCAAGTATTGTTGTATTTCTCTGTTTCTGGTAATTTTCATGAGTATTTCATTGTAATATCTTTGCTTTCATTTCGTTCTGAAAATAAATCCAGATCAATTATATTGTATATGTTTTGTGTTTGAACTAAAGATTGATAGATGGTTGCTTGGACAATGTGATGTCTCTTAATTGACTTGTGAAAGGTATTAGAAATGTTGTTTAAGCATCTAAAAATATAATTTTAATCTTTCTTGAATAAAATTAGATGTTTCCCACATTAAAAAAGTCCATGGGATAGAACCTCTTTATAAAAAAAACTTCCAACAAAAAGAAGCATGCAATCACTCTCGATTATCCTTCTATAAACAAAATTCAAAGTCTAGAATCGTATTGAACTAAAGCTATAAATCTATTCATACATTTATTTACAACAAATTTTAATTACAAAATAAAGCCATATTTTTAAACCCTTTACTAAAGAAATTTAAAGAAATCCGCTTCGTTTTTGGGAATCCATAAATGATTTCGTGAAAGGTGCTAGGAACCAGAGAGCTTCAATCATCTGAATTTAAAGAGTGAGATCAGGTAGTGTGATTCCATCATTCATCTCCATAAGCACCCATGATATTGCTATTACCAATAAGCCATCTTTTGACAAGTCGTCCAACATTGTTTGAAGCTCCCTAAATACGTGAATCTAAAATCTTTTAAGTTGTTCAAAAAACAAAGTCAACACTAGACTTTACATTTTGAACTTCTTAGTCATCCAATTGATTACAACCTTGGAATCACCAAAAAAATTGCAAATATGTAACATTCTTGTCTAAAGCACATTTCAAAAGTAATTTTAAGGCCAACAATTATTCATTGGTAATGGAATCTTCTCCTAGTCTAGCCTTAAATCTTGTTAATCTTATAAAACAAGATTTAGAAATATATAGAATGTTTGTTACCCCACATAACATTTGATTTCCTTGTCTTGCTACATCAAGATAAAGGGATCGCTACCTTTCAATTCACTTCCTAGATTCGGTCAAACTTGTAAAGTGGGCTTTTTTGTTCCTCCTTAATGTCACTAAATGAAACAAATGACTTATGTAAACTTATCTCCATACAAGATGTTATGCTGCAGGTATCAAGTATTTCTCTCAGCCTTGTAGCATCCCTTAAAGACCCATCATAGAACAAGAGTACATCAT
This sequence comes from Picea engelmannii, assembly GCA_009831015.1. Classification (NCBI taxonomy): domain Eukaryota; kingdom Viridiplantae; phylum Streptophyta; class Pinopsida; order Pinales; family Pinaceae; genus Picea; species Picea engelmannii. The sequence goes on from ML778514.1 coordinate 231,451, forward strand.
CCATAAACAAGAGGTGGTTCAAGTAGAGAGTCTTACCCATCTTTATTCTTCTAATAGCACTTGTTCTTTTGACTTCCAAGATCACCTTACTTAAATCCTTTTCCTTTTTTTGAAAAAACTTGGGAAATCGATAACTTGTTAGAGTGATTTGGCTAGACTCGTGATCAAACCAACTAGCGGCCACTATAACCCAAGATTATATCAAACAAACTACAAGCTATATATACCAATAACTTATGACTCAAAAAGGGCCAATATGTCCAAAGACACTCACATGAGGGGGGTCCCATTGTTGGGGGGCATCTACCCTTCTAGCCTTATCACAACGGGCCAAATGTCTCATAATGGATTTGAACTAGGGAGAGTGTGAAACCTACCTCCCAACCATTCAAGTTATTGCCCAACAACACCCTACTTAAATCTTTGACTATTATAAGAAAGTGTAATTGGGACAATTGACATTATTACCTTAGACCTCTCAAAGGGATAAAAAAATCTCAGAAGTGGAACCATTGATTAAAACAACAAAAGATACATATTTCAAACACCCAATTAAAGATAAAACTTTCTCCTTGAGATATTAAAGGGGCCTTCAATTTACCACTAGAAGTTCAAACCCAATATGGATAAACATTAATCTCAAATAAATATATTTTTCTCTATCATAGGCCTTAAAGTTGGATTTCAACATCATTGAAGATACCTTCTTCAATGTCATGGCATGAAAATCTTCATGGGTGACCCCAACTGCATCATGTAATTGTCTTCCACAAGGAAAGTACACCATTGTTGAGAAATGGTTTCAAATAAAATCTTCTTCACTCTTGTTGCTATGATCTTTGTTATTCGTTTGTATATACATTGGCATAAAGATATATGAATGAAGACATAAAAGAAAGAAGAGTTGTCCTTCCTAGGAACAAGTGCTAAAAAATATGGAGTTAAAAGCACCTAGCACTTTACCAAAGACCCTAGATTAGTCTACAACTTGGAGAAGATCCTCTTCAAGCAACTCATAGAAGCTAATAGAGAATTCCACTATCCACCCATTAGGCCTTGGAATTTATCCTTCTTGAAGGATGTGAAGGCATATTCTAATACCTCCTTTGATACCTCTTCCATTAACATCTCATGGGCTTCCCCGTTGACAAAAATAGGGAAATAAAATGTAAGCTTTGTAATTTCAACTATGTTTTCCCTCATTGATTCTTTATACAAACTTTGGAAATGGGATACTCCTAAATTTTCAATTTCACCAAGTTTCCTTATTTTGCTTCCACATTGCTTTTGCATTACTCAAACCATGTTGACATTTTCCTTGATTTGCATAGTTTTGAAAGAATGTCCTATTCTCATTCCCTTTGGCCAACTAGATGGCCTTGCTCCACTAGGATTCCTTCGAAGCTAAAATATTTTTTTTTTTATTGTTCTAGTGCCCTTATCTTTGTTCTTGTTTCCTATGAAAATGTTCCTTCATGATGTTCTTCATATATATCTACTATTTGTCTTTCCTTTAGATTGAGGTCTTGTTTAGAATTCTTAAACTTATTATTGGCCCACGAGGTTGTTGTAGTTTTAACTTTCTTGAGGCTATCTATAAATTTATAGCTAGCCATATCCCTTATTGTATCATCATAGCTTTTCCATTCCGATTTAGCTTGCTCAGTAAATTCTTCACCTTCTAACCAGGATGGATTAAATTTGAATGCACTAGGTGGTTTAGTATATTCTTTTGCAATTTGAAGTAAGATTGGAAGATGATCATAATCACCCCCATTTTCTATCCATAACCAAATTCTCTCGTCATTTTCCATCATGGACTCTAAAATGAGAAACCTATCCAACCTCTTAGAGGCATAGTTTCACCATGTTGGCACTAGCTTGATTTGCTCTACATCTAGAAGGTTTGCTTCCTCAATTTTGTGAGTAAAAAAGATCTAAAGAGGATCAAATTTTGTTGTAGTACCCCAAATCTTGACCCTTTTGGTAGTAAAGTTTAGATCACCCTTGTTAATTGGGTTTAGCTTGGATTGTTGAGAGGAATGATTATTATCCTCCCCACCTAGGTTCAATTCCCACAAGTGACATGTTGAGCTCTTAACGAGTATATTGTTGTAATGGATTTGAGCACTATTATTAACTGACCTCATGCCTTGAAGATTCTAGGGTTTACCTTGGGTACCATCCTCAAAATGAGCGGAAGTACTCGAGGTTTTTCCCCGGGTAGTGTAACATGAAAAAATAAAAAATAAATAAAAATAAAATAAAAATTAGATCACCCCCTAAAATTAACTTCTTATTTTTTTCCTTTAAAAAATCTTAACGGAGCAAATCATCCCATGAATGAACCCCATCTTCATAAGGTCCATAGATGTTGGTCATTGAGAATACCCTCCTTGGCTCCATCGACATAAACTTTGCACATGTTCCTAATATAAGCAAAGTAGAGTTTAAAAGTGTCATAGATCTCTTCCTCCACCCCATTATCAAGGCTTCAAGTCTTCATGTAGCATCTACATATAAGAAATCCTAATATTTCATGATTGAAGCTATGTCCCCTATTAATTTATTTCCTTCTCCAATGCTTTATTGAATTACATCAATACATGATTTGTGCAAATCCACTAACCTTACTTGGGCGTTGTTTTTCAAGGGTTTGCCCAAGCTCCTCGTCTTTAAGGACAAAATAATCATGACTTTTCCCTCCTTGGGGCTTGTCCCACTCCAAGGGCCCCTACTATTGTTTGTTGTTTCCCCATTTGAATCTCCCCACGGGCTTTGTCTTGTGTATGGAATAGGCAATACTTTCTCCCTAATATATTAAAGGTGCTTCCTCTTCCTACATCCTTGCTTAAAACCACCTGAGCCCCTTCTTCCTCCATATCTTTAACGCCTTTCCTAACTCTAAGATGATAATGGGGGTTATTAAGGCTAGTTAAAACTTCCTCTAAAGAGCCTAAATTAGGGTTGATCTCTTAGTTCAAGGATATCTCAATAGCCCTTTTTAAAGGAAGGGTAGTTAGAATATTAACAATTTCCTTTAACTCCTCTCGAGAAACAATTTGTGTAGGTTCCTTGATGCTTTTCCTATTGCATCCTCCTCCTTTAGGATTTTTGGAGTTTTTTTTTAATTACCCCCAAGGTATGCCAATGGTCCTTAGATAATTCAATTTGTCTCATTACCTCTAAATTATCATGATAAGGAGGAGAAAATAAAGACATGCTTGTTATCGAGTCTCCATTTGATATAATTGCCTCTACTATCATTACATCCAAAGTGGAGACTCCCCTTGAAATGATAATCTCTTCATTGATGGACTGTGATAAAGATCTCAATATTTCTTCCTACCTCCCATTGGGTTCTAGTTTCTTTCCATACCTTGTGTCACTATAAAAGAATCCTTTTCCCTTTCAGATTATCCCTTCAATAAAGTTTCTCTACTTCCCTCCTAGTTTTTCTTTTCATCCATGGCCTCCTTAAAAATTTTAGGATTGACTTTTGAGGGATTAGGCTTCTGCATGGCCCTTCTCTACTATATACCTTTTGAAAATTTAAGCAAACAATCTTCTACAAGGTGCCCATAGATATGACACCAAGCACATCAAAATGGAATCCTCACATAATCTAATGATTGTGTGTATGTCCACCTTTCGATATATATTTCACTAGCCTCTAGAATTCCTTCCTTTAGATCTAGATCAACCAAGTTGCAAGTCATAACCCTTGAGCGGTTCCCTTTGAACCAAACATCCATCTCAATGAAGGATTTTATGCTATCTCCAATAGCCTTTAAAATCCACAAAGACCAAAGTTCTAGGGGTAGAATTGGGTGTTTAACCCATACATGTTGAAATGAAGATGTGTCCATTTGAGGGTTCAAACACGGAGACCACTTTTTTTGGATACAATGACAAAGGAACCCCAAACCATCTAACATTAATGACCATTGCTACATCTTCCTTAGATTTAAAAATGAACATTAGCCATCCTTTGACCAAAATATGGTACTCTAGAGAATCGTTGAGCACTAGCCTCTAATCCCAAGCTATCCATTGCTCTAGATCCATTTGTGAATCCTTTCTACCAAAGAGTCACTTTGTAAGAGAATTCTTCTCCATATCCAACATTGGTTCCATTAAAATATCTTCTCTCAACACCAACTTCACTATGCTCCTCAACTTAACACCGTTTCTTCCATTTTTTATTGGTTTAACCCTAAGACTTTCCAAAGCTTTATCACTTGAATCTCTCATGGAGATTTCAAACCCTATCAATTCCAATAGCTCTAAATTCCTCCCCACAAACCCTACACCCACTCCCACAGAACCCTTGACTCCTCCCATCCACAAGAACATGCCCCATTTCTCTAATCTAGGAAACTCATATTAGTTGGGTTCATGTTTCGTTCCTCCTAGTCCCCACAATGGTTTTGCAATGCAAAATTTGGAGGTGATAGAGAGGGTTGCAAAACGAGGCCATAATGTCCTTTCCCTTTCCTGTTGTTTGCCCCTAATGACTACAAAAGGCTACTTTATTGCATTTCTTTTTACACTATGTAAGTTGCCAAAATTAATAATGCTTGTCAAAGAGGTTGTCCTTTCCTCCTTGTATGTATATCCCAAAGTATTGGTGAGTTCTAAATACCCGCCATCAAGAAAACTCAAAAGATGCCCCTTGGCAAAGAACCCCTTGATTGAAGAACTTTGAGATCCAAACAAAGATCTTCAATTGGTGGAGATTTGTCGACCTTCAAACAAATCCACATAATAATCTATTAGCTCATTCTCAAACTCCATGTCCCATCTTCGAACAAATCCACATAAAAATCTATTAGCTCATTCTCAAACCCCATGTCCCATATATATAGTTCGAGAATGAGCTATGGAAAACCTTGTGGGGAAACCCAAGGTATGGTTTCCCATAATTGTGGATGGCATCCCCCGGGGAATTTTTTTAATATCTAGATAGAACCCAATTCTTGTTCCCTTGAAAACTTAAAGTATACAGACAACACCCTTTTTGAACGTCAACCATGCATGCAAAGCAACAAGTCAATGCCAAGCTATTTTTAGAGCAAATTGAATTTGAGTTATGAAGGTGGTGTTCAAGTTTTTGTTGACAACCTAAGTATATGGCAGACACTGAATCTACATCAATATTCAAAGATAATAAACTGATGTATGTGGATACAACATAAACTAGGTAAGTTAAACTCCTTGATTTAGTCGAATAACCTTTGACATGGACCTAATAATCAATCAAGCACCTGTAACCTTTCAAATCTTCAATCACAATGTGAGGTTTGAATTCTTGGAGTCAAGTCTTTAACATATAGAAAAAACCATAATACAATTCAACTAGGCTACTTAACCAAAACAATTTTCAAGCTTACAAGATGACAAATAGGTACATAGTAGCCCCTTATTCCAAGAACAATGCAAGGACCAAGTTTCTCACTTACACAATTTTGATCAACAACCAAAACCTCATATGAAGCCACAAGGAGAACAAATCCTTTCACATAATATAACTTCCATATATATATATAACTGAGGGGGATTCGAATCGGGCACTTGTTAGCGCAAAACTAGTCAAATGTCCAATACCATTGAAGATAATTGGCTACATTAAGCTCCTAGGATTTTTATTTCCAAGGAAAGCCTTGCAGGATCCCCACTTCCCTAGACTATCTAGATGGAGGGTGGCTCAACCACTAACTATAATAGTGGTTGGTAATCCCAAATGACCTAACCAAATTTGAACCTTTGAGTTAAGGCTTCCCTGTCAACAAAATGTCAGCAAAATTCCTTTGGTGGATGATTCAACTAGTTGAGACAACCCTTGGAGATATTTGTAAAAAAATGGCATGAAAGAAAAAATAACCAGTGCAGATACATCTTAACTCTAGATCTATGAGGTTTCTAGAGGGAACAAATCCTAAGAAGTGCAAATTTTTTCTCAAATTTTAACACTTTGAGAGATTTGATCCCTCTGAACACTTGATAAATTCGAGGTTAAGATCGATCTACACTAATTTATTACACTATTCATCCATGTAACACCCCGGGTTTTGAGCCCCATATTAAATAATGTATTTGTTAAGTGCTCAGAGGCCAGAGTGCCCAAACAATTAAAAGAGGCTCGTGTGCCTACAAAATGTGATGTTTTCATCATTATTAATAATAAATACATCGCTAGTTGCTAGATGGACAATGACTAGAGTTATAGGGGGATATGATTCAACAAGAGAGGGGGCTTGAGGGGCTAAGTGCTTATTTCATTTTTTAATTACCCATTTTGTTTGATTGGGGAAATCAGTTACAAGAGCTTCTTGGGGGAAGGCCATGAGGTTCTTGATTCCTAAGAGTTACATAAACCCATCCCTGGTCTGTTGGGGGGGTTCCTTCTCTCTCTCTCACTCCCATTCTCGTTCTAGTTGTGTTGTTGGTCACCTCACTCATTCACTCACTCATTTATTCATTCACGCATGTACTCCATTGATCTTTGTTCTCACCTTTCGTGGAGATCACACTCCATTCTTTTATGTGACCCACTCATCTTTTCTCATCCGTGTCTTGGCTTGGGGAAGGAAAACAAATTGTTGAAGAGCAACCATGGTATTGTTGGTTGTGGAGATTGCTGGTGTAATCCAATCGTGATTTGAGGCTTGCATGTCTGAGATGCTTTGGCATGTGTCTAGCTTTGCTCACAACTGCAAGTCCCGAGAGTCCCAACATGGATATTCTGGACCAGCTACACTAGAGCCATGGAAGGAGAAGGACAGCCTGAGGGACTACATGGCAGACAAGGGAGAGGGTCCATTCTCTTAGGTTGTGCAGGATGGGTAGAAGAGATCTAGGTACTTGGGTTACTGTGGGTGCTGGGAAGCCCGTGAGATCTTGAGTGCTGACTGGTTTGGGAAGACAAGTAACACTCTTGATCTGTCCTTGTGGATTCACAACCCTTGCTCGGGGGTGACATTGTTGTGGAGACTTGGAACATCAGTGTCTACGGTTGGGTGGAACGTCCTTGGTCTGCAGCCAGTTGGTGTCTTCTTTTATAAAAGATAAGTGCTCTCTGTTATGGTATTATTTACCTATGCATGATATATTCTACCGCGTATTTATTTATCGTTGAATTGAATCTTTAGAATATGCATGTTTGTTGGTTATTGATGTGCATGTCATTTAGTTCCTTTCTTTTATGCATCTTTATTAATTTGAAAGGTAGAAATAAGTCCGAGAGCAAGCTTGAAGTAGCATAGTCCGGCCTGTGGGTGGCTGGGTGTGTTACAGATTGGTATCAGAGCTTGAATATAGCAGAATTTTAGTAGCATGCCCTAGCTTGGGTGGTTGGGGATGTTACAAATTGGTATCAGAGCTCATGGTTTCAACATTGAACCTGGATGGGCCGTGTATGAGGAATTGAAGTAAAAATTCCACAAGGATTTGATGTACAGAGTGCCAGAGGGGCACTGAGAGAGCTCTTGGGTGGTAATGGAAAGCTCAAGAGAAGTGGCAGAGCAATTACCACAAAAACCGTGGTATGGGGCCATAAAGTTCAAATTTGAGTCGTAGGATCTATTCAGGAGAAGGCAAACCCTTCACAACCATCAGATCTGGAAAAAGGAGCATGGTGGTTAAGCACCGACTTCCTTCGAACTTCGCCACTTCGATTGTTTGAAGTTCTTGGTCGTAAAAGAGGCAAAAGCCCCAGAGCTTCGAAGTTTTGGAGTGGATCTACACTGTAGATCATTTGGGAGAAGGCAGACCGTTGGATTTCCCAAGTGGTTCGGCGGTTCAGAGTTTGGGGAAATTGGTTGAAGTGCACGCAGAATGGACTTCCTCCTGAATTCTAAAACTCATATGGATCGTTTGATTAACAGGGACACATGTCCGCAGATCAACCGTGTTGAATTTCGACAATTCAGAGTTTTGGAGAACTGAGAGGTAATGTTAAGAAAAGCTCTAAAGTCCCGGAGTCCCAAAGTTTCAGGAAGCAGTTGTTCGGCGGTTCGGATTCCGGGAGAAACATGGTGATAAGTCAAGAAATCCCCCGAAGCCTGGAGCTACGAAGTGTCGAAGCACAGAGTATGAGGTGGCATGATGATGTCACCGAGGGTGACATGGACCTCCCCTAATTGTGCCACGTGTCAGTCATAATTGTACTTTTGGTGACCTTGTTTGACCAATAGCAGTCCGACACGTGGGGGCCACATGTCACCATCTTATATGATGACAACAATACTACGTGGACTTGGAAAAGTTAAGAGGTTCGAGAATTCGACGTTTGGAGGAAATAATGGATGGTGAAGGAAGAACTTCCAGATCTCTGAAGTCTCGAAGTCGTGAAGCACCGGAGTGACATGGCATGATGACATCACCTAGGGTGACATGGACCTACTCTAAGCATGCCATGTGTCACTTATATTTGTACCACTTATAGGCCCTTAGTACCAATTAGGACCTGACATGTGTTGCCCTTCAGTGGGGCCATGTGTCACTACATTAATTATTTGATAGTCAAGAAAAGGAGATCGTCGTATTCACCAATTCGACGTTCAGAAGGAATGAAATGTGATGAAGGTGAAACCCGCGAAGCTTCGAAGAGCGGAGTAAATCCTCACTGTTGATCGGGAGAGGATACGTGGCAATATATTCCGTAGTTCGAAGACTCGACACTCTGGAGGATTCAAGGCATAAGCAATTGAGGTCGAGGTCTCCCGAAGGCTAGAGTCCATCTCAACCATTGATTACAGTGGACACATGGTACCAAATCCCATGGTCCAGAAACTTGGTACTCCGGAGGAATTGAGTTGCAGATGGCTTTGAGTCGAGAACTCCCGAAGGCCGGAGTTAATCTCGACTGTTGATCGAGAGATGATACGTGGAGGAAGGAGAGGACCTCCGGTAAGTCGACACTCCAGGAGATCTGTGGAGAGGTGCTTTGGAAATCCCTGAAGCCCAGAGTTGCGGAGAAAATCCTAGCCGTTGATCAAGAGAGGATACGTGACAACAGATCCTGCAGTTCAGAGACTTGACACTCCGGAAGGATTAAGAGTGTGGGCAGTCTAGAACTCCCGAAGCCAGAGTCCCATAGTTGAACATGGTCGTTGGTTAATGAGAAGGCGCGGTCCGTTGATTTGTTGTTTGTGAGTTTGCCAATTCAGCAATTCAGGAGGTAGTGGAAGATGAAGCCTCATAACTCCCAAAACCCGGAGTCCCGGAGCTCTTGTTGGTCGTAGATCTAAACAAAGAATGAGGACCTTCGATCAGTGCGTCTGCCGAGTATCCGAAGTGTGAAGCTTCTGAGAGCCAGTCTGGGAGTTCGCCAGTTCGGAGTTCGGGAGAAGTCAATGTGGAAGTTGAGAGAACCTTCAAAGTTCTGGAGGCCCAAAGATCCCTAGGCTCCGGATAAGCGCCTATCAATTAGCGCTTGGTCACAGCCCATGGTCACATGAGGTTGGGGTCCAAAGAAAAGGGGCTTATGCCCAAAAACCGTGTTAAAAGAAAGAAAAAGGGCTTAGGAAGGAAGCCCGTGGGTTTCGTCTGGTTCGAACCTGCCTCAAAAGTGGTAAAGAAGGTCTGTGAACCTTATGATAGGATCCAACAAAGGTCTAAGAGCCTTTTGGCTCAGAGGAAAGAGAATAATTGCACATGGATTGCGTCATTGAAAAGAAAATTTGCAGTTGTCCATAACTTTCTGCTCATAAATCAGAATTGAGCAAGGAAGCAGTCAAAGGAAAGGTCTTGGAAAGAGGATTTAAGGTATTCCATCATAATTGGGGATTTGTTGGATCTGAACCAGAAAAAACTCATAATCCCTGTGTATATTGTTGTAAGCCTTAGAGGCAAAGAGAGGTGGCCAATTGAATGCTAACCAACACAAGAGATTGGAAGTGTCCAAACGAATGTTAATCAAGCCAATAAAATGAGGATTGCAGTCTGTTGATTTAATCCATACAAAGGAAGGCCTGCGATCCTGTGTAATTGTATGTAAACATAAGTATGTAAAAGAAAAGGAAAATACTATGTTTCGAGTATTCTGGAAGCCTTTGTAATTGTGTCTATTTATCTGTGTATTATATACCTATGTGAGGAAGAACTGTATGTCTCTGCATACAGTTGATATTGTGTAGTTCAGGTATAATGCTTGTGTTGCAGGACGAGAAGGAGAACTCTAGAGAGGAATCTTGGTATAATTTTACATTCGAATCGAGATTGGGAATGATTATTCCATTGATCATTGATCACGAGAAGGATCAGTGATCTTATTGAATGATGGAGAAGAAAGATTATCGTGATCATAGGGTAAGCTAAAACAACCGTCAGATCACCCCGTGAGTGATTGATAACCGTTAGATCACAATTGTGCAAGGAAGAGGAAGGAACGAACCTCGACCGTTCATTAGTTGGATTGGAACTTTGCACATCGTCTGATCGTGAGGAAATGAGTAATCATTAACGATTGAGTTGTAATCGTTAGATCTGGGAGTTGCAGAGGAGGAACATCAGATCAACACTCGATTAAGTCATGATCGTCGGATCTCAGTGAAGGCAGATCAACGACGAGGAGCCATTGCGAGATTCAAAGGGTGAGTTAATGTCCACACAGATTTTGGTTCAACAATCCACATGGATTGTTGATCATCACCCACCAAAAGATCGATGACTCACATCGATTCAAATACCAACGTGCATCTTCCATTGCGGAACTCGACGATGGATACAAAAGTCGTGCTAGTTGGGACCTCACAATCGTCCCTAATCGTAGATCTCCGCGTCGATTCAATCTACACTGTTGATTAGCAGACAAGTAATAGAGCCGAGTCATAACTCTCGGGCATATGAGTTTAATAGAGTTTAGTGCCTCTGTGTTAAATCCATGGTCATGTGTATTGGTCCTGTAGAAAAGGGCCGACATGTGAAAGAAGAGCGGATCGATCCTAGGCACCCTGTTAAGGGTTTAGAGCACCCTAAGATAAATCAGGTCACTCTAACTATGGGATGAGTTAGCAACAGATTTGGATCTAGGCCAAGTTCATGAAGAATTTGGAGGGATTCATATTTGACTTGCATCAATTCAGGAATCCAGGAATAATTGAAGACTTCTGGGGTCAACAAGGAAAAGTGTTACAGGGAGGTAGAAGTTGTTGCAATTACTATAGCAACAAGTATGTTATGGCTGGTTGGACAGTCATAAAGAGATAATTCTTGCGTGTTTGTAAGTGTTGTTGATGATGTTGCTGCAAATGGAAGGAAGCAACAAAAAGCTGGAAGGTTGATTATAAGATTGATAAAAGAGGCATGAAAGCTTCTACTGTCATCAACTAATTAGGTAATATCAAATTCGTTTAATGACAGCTATGCAGGTAAGTATTTTTCTTTTGAAATTATGTTGCATAATTGCCAAAGGGAGAAATTCAGGTAAGAATTTCACAGATTGAATTTTTATAATACCCAGTATGGTATTGTTTAAGTGCATTAACATGAATGAGATACAACTAGGTGTGGTAAAGGCTAGAGGCTTGTTATAGTTATCAAAGTTTTTTAGCTTTTGAATGCACACATTGACATAGTAACATGTCATGTTAATTTAGTTATGAGGTAATAACCAAAGAAATAAAAGATAAGAACTTGATATAGGAATGATGCCAGGAAAACTAGTCATGCATGAGACCAGGACATTGTTGGATATGGCAAGGTATGGATATGGAAAGGTTATATACCACACAAATACCCAAAAGCTTCCTATCTTTAAATAATGCTTGGACTGCAACCTTTTTTCTAACACTAATGCACACCACATAATTATATTACTGGTGTAGTGTTTAGGTTTGAAATGAAGGCATCCAAATAATCGAGAAGACAATGGGAAGTGTGTGGAGAATGTGTCAAAACATTGGCCAGATTTCCAATTTATGGATGGTGAGATACATGACTTAGATAAGGATCATTATGAAAATTAATGCGAAGGTGCATTGAACAAATATGCATTGAGAGTTGCACTCATGCTTAGTAAGTGGTAGAGTTGCACTCATACATGATAGAACTGTATACTTAAATGCGTTTTGTGAGTGCATGCATATATATTATGGCATGGAAATAATTATACTAACGAATGAAATGTTGCTAACTCATGGAGTTGAGAACATTTCAGGAGCTGTTAGACATTGCAATAGGAAAGTTGCAAGTCAAGTAGTCACGTGAGCATTGACTACAGGAAAATTTCAGTTCAAAAAAGAAGTAACGAACTTACTAATTATGAACAAGCATATGTATAGAATGATAATTCATTTTATTTAATAAATTGTTTTGTAGTTGTGAATGAATTGATCAGTGTAGACAATTCTAAGATCATGTTATAAGGTTTTTGTAAATATTGCAACCAGGGTATGATGTACAAGAAATACTGACAATTTGTTGGCTGAGTGCAAAATAGAAGCATTGCAGGAAAAATGGTATCCAACATGGTGCTTGCTGAAAGCCAAAAGGAAGATTAAATCCTGTTATTGCAATAACAATGAAAAATTATGAAATAGAATTTTCATATTTTGGGAAAAGTTGAATTCCTTATGAAATTAATTTGATTTCTAAAATGATTTTTTTAATAATGTTCTCTCATGATAACTGCATGTGTGTGATGCAGATGAGATAATATTGATTAAAGTTGGAATGCTGAGAAATAACAACTACTGTTGAGGACACTAAAGCCCTATAATTGTAGAACCTTGGTGGAGTTCTGGTAATGGGTTAACACTCTCCTTGTGTGTGAAAGCCTTAGCAAGAGGGATAACTGAAGGTCTGTGTAACAGTGAAGGGATGCATGAGCCTGGAAGGGTGAGTGCAACAAGGAAGAGGCAACCCAAGGATGCTTATGGCATGGTAGCTTCCATAAGGAGGGTGTGTCAAATGGAAGAATGAGCTGAATTATTCCCGGAAGCAGCTTTATGTAATAGACCAATTGACTTCTAGCTGCAGTATGAATACCAGAATTGGTGCTGAAAAGTAGGGCATAAGATGAATAATAAACTTCCAATAGTTAAAGCTTGGAGCTTTTTGAATAAATTTTGGAATTTTGATTCATGTTTGTATATGCACTGAGGACAATGCCAAAATAAGGGGGAGGGGATGTAACACCTCGGGCTTTGAGCCCCATATTAAATAATGTATTTGTTAAGTATTGAGAGGCCAGAGTGCCCAAACAATTAAAAGAGGGCAGCGTGCCTAAGAAATGTGATGTTTTGATCATTATTAATAATACATGCATCGTTGGTTGCTAGACGGACAAGGACTAGAGTTATAGGGGGCTATGATTCCACATGAGAGGGGGCTTGAGGGGCTAAGTGTTTATTTCATTTTTTAATTACCCATTTTGTTTAATGGGGGAAATCAGTTACATGAGCTTCTTGGGGGAAGGCCATGAGGTTCTTGATTCCTAAGAGTTACATAAAACCGTCCCTAGTTTGTTGGGGGGTTCGTTCTCTCTCTCACTCCTGTTCTCGTTCTGGTTCTGCTATTGGTCACCTCACTCGTTCACTCACTCATTCATTCGTTCACGCATGCCTTCCATTGCTCTTTGTTCTCACCTTTTGTGGAGATCTCACTCCATTCTTTTCTGTCACCCACTCATCTTTCCTCATTCGTGTCTTGGCTTGGGGAAGGAAGACAAACTGCTGAAGAGAAGCCATGGTATTGTTGATGTAATCCAACCATCATTTGAGGCCTGCATGTCTGAGATGCTTTGGCATGTATCTAACTTTGCTCACAACTGCAAGTCCTGGGAGTCCCAACATGGAGATTCTGGACCAGCTACACTGGAGCCCTGGAAGGAGAAGGACAACCCGAGGGGCTGCGTGGCAGAGAAGGAAGAGAGTCCATTCTCTTGGGTTGTGCAGGCTGGGTAGAAGAGAGTTGGGTACTTGGATTGATGTGGGTGCTGGGAAGCCTGTGAGAGCTTGAGTGCTGACTGGTTTGGGAAGCCAAATAACACTCTAGAACCGTCCTTGTGGATTCATAGCCCTGGTTGGGGGGTGACATTGCTGTGGAGACTTGGAACAACAATGTCTACGGTTGGGTGGAACGTCCTTGGTCTACAACCAATTGGTGTCTTCTTTATAAAAGATAAGTGCTCTTTGTTATGGTATTATTTACATGTGTATGATTTATTCCGCTCTGTATTTATTTATCATTGAATTTAATCTTTAGAATATGCATGCTTGTTGGTTATTGTTGTGCATGTCGCTTAGTTCCTTTCTTTTATGCATCTTTATTAATTTGAAAGGTATCTGTAAGAGAAAGAAGTCTGAGAGCGGGTTTGAAGTAGCGTAGCCTGACCTGTGGGTGGCTGGGTATGTTATAGATTGGTACCAAAGCTTGAACATAGCAGAATTTTAGTAGCATGCCCGAGTTGGGTGGCTGGGGATGTTACAATCCATACTAGATATTACGCCGCCAGAGTAGGACTTGCTGCAACACTCCGCGTGAGATCCTCGAACCTACTATGGCCACCATCGACGGCCTATTTTCGTTCTCCTCCCTACCCGTGGAGATCAAGGACGTTTTCTTACCCGCCCTCTCCTCTCCAACCTCACTTCTCTTGGTGCAATGAATATATGCCCTTTTTGGAACTTTATAATGAACATTACCATAGCTAATCTTTGGACTAGAATGTCTTTAAAAAACCTTTAGAGTAACTTTGTTAGGTATTCTTAGAAAAATATGATTTGAATAAATGCCTTGATTCACAAGATAGTTATAAATGAAAGAAGGTGTCTAAAACTTTCTATGATTTTGACTCTTTCTTAGTTTGTCATCATCAGAATGTGACCATTAATTTTTTGTTGAAATCGTCATTTTAAATCGTTGAATTCATAGTTTTTAATGTAAAAACGGATTCAACACCCTAAAATACCCCAAGTGCAACTAGTTTTGCAATATTAATTGTTGAAATTTATAACTCCACAATTTAAAAATGATTCTTGTTGGATGTCACACAAAAAAAATTACTCATTTTCCTTCCCATTATTTTGAAAAGCTAAAAAAATCAAATGTATAGACTAAGACTAAATGAAATTAAAAACTCTAAAACAAAATGAACCATAGTATTTCCCCAAATAGCTTTATCCCAAGGAGATAAGAGAGTAGAACTTGTTACCTCGCCCMACTGAGAAGAGATCTCACCTAAAGCTCGATACTTCTTGAGCAAACCCCGACTTTATAACGCACACATAGGCCAATTATTCTCATGGGTTGGGTGATAAAGTTAGGGATGCTTTCTTAAGACGCTATTTCTTCCGACTTCCATATTTGAAACCCCATACGGACGAAAACGCCGGTAAGGACTTGCGCATCTGACAGTCGRTTTTTAAAACCTCGACACAGACAAACGCTGCGAAGGACTTGCTAATCTGACAGAGCTCATTTTGGTCGAAAGAAGATATTAATTCGTCCAAGGATTAACGGAATCCAAGCTTACCCACTTCCAGGGGTTGGCATTTTGCGGCAAAAATGTTCAAAAAGTAGGCCTCTCATTGCACTCTTCATTTCGTTTTTTCTTTCTCCAGTTATTGATAAGTATGGGGATTCTTCATTCTACAGAAAACGCTCTTAATGTTTAAAAAATTCATGCAAGTAGTACTATCCCTTTGTAGTTTATAAATGCCTTTATGCTTTGTTTTCATGAATGCCTGATATAGCTATTGTGTATCGCTGGAGAGACTCTTCAATTTTGAAGATCTTCTTCATTCTTATTTTGGCAAAAAAACTGAGTGATTTATTATTCCAGATAAACAATGGAGGGCAGGGTTAGGAGCTAAACAATGATTTACTTTCCCTCACTACCAGAGAAGGAGAGTATGTGTCTCTGATTGAGGCTCTAGATCAGCAGATGAACTATATTTACAAAGTCATCCATGAAACAATGAGACTCTTTATTTCAAAAATCTTTTTTAATACCAGCAATCACTCTCTACAACTTACTAACTGGATAAAACAGCCAAGTCTAAGAACAGACGTCAAGGTCCAACAGCCCCGCCTATAGAAAAATGGTTCTCCCAAGACTGTTGCTTTCTAGGGTGTTGAAGGAGAAAACTGCAAGCTCCAACATTAATTATAAACATGAATATTTTTATAACATGTGATCATATTATGTTACTGATTTTAATGTCAATGGCATGATATATGACAAATAGGGAAAATTAAGGTGAGTGCTAGGTGGATAAACCACTATAACTCTCCAACTGACTAAAATATTGCATCCAAGAGATAAGATAGATACGTGAGAAATGTTATGTGTCTCTGTGTACATGGGCAGCCTGCCTTGGTGTGGTGCACTCCACCCCCTCAATAACTTCATCGTAGGAATATGACACATAATAGTCAAGATCTCACGCAACGATATACTGGAAAATGTAGAAACGATTGTATTAGCAGAAGTAATGCACGATCATTCATGAACTCATCCTTATTACCTTATAACCATGCAATTCTTTTATCATATTTCAACACATAAACACCAAAATGATGAGATCACAAGCTAGAATGCAATGATCGAATGGAACCAACCAACAAACCCTAAATCGGCGAAATATAAGCACAAGAGATAACGCCATAGCATGAAAAGGGAACCCAAAAGATAGGTGCTTGTAGGCTAAAGAATGAATACACTATATTGAATGAAATGATAGAAATGACCCATTGAGAGGTGTATTTATACACAACTCAAATACAAAAAGTGGGTAACCACCCAATATTTGGTCATAAACCGGCCGGTTTGTCCCTAAAACCTAAAACCTAAGTAACAAAAAAGTACTTGGCTCATGTTTTCTCATGCAAGTTGGAGTTGTAAGGTGTTTTGGTGTGCAACTGAGGGTTATTTTGCCTTACTAATGCTATTTAAAGAGGTCCCCACCCCCTCCAT
>ML778514.1:249206-275337 GCA_009831015.1 Picea engelmannii
AGTTGGCATTAGCCAACTTGGATCTTAATGAACTAGTGCTAGAGCCGGTCACTTTTGATGATGGTGATCCTCTTGAGGGGTCATCCTCCAGATTCCACATCAACAAATGCACGGATTGCATTGGATATAGGGGAGGAGGAGGATGGAGGAGAGAGCAGTGGTAGTGATGCCAATCTTGATGATTATGACATGGAGGACTACTGACAGTCATGACTCATGAGATATGAGATTCTTCCATCTACGGTTCTAGTATCTACCCTATGGCTATTTTGTATTTGTCATTGGCATTCCCACCTATAGTATTAGTGACTCTAACTTAGTATGTTATTTGATGTTGTAGAGGCCATTTAGAGCCTCCTTGATTATGTATCTATGTTCCGATCTCTAGATATGTATTGCACTTGGTGTCGTTTTGATATATTCATGAGCATACTTTGGATATGTTGTCTCTAATTGTCTAATGCTTTGGAAACATGATTTAAAATCTTAAAAATATATTTTTTTCGTTAAAATTTAAATATTTTATGTATTTTTTAAAAAACCGGTTCGACCGGTTCATTACCGGTTCCGGTTCCAGTTTAGGTTGGACCCTCGATCGGTTCTGGTGCCGGTTCCGGTTTTTAAAACTATGAAATTTTGAACAGGGAGCCATGGAGAGAAGATACATAAGTAGTGGGCATACCCAACTCAAGATATCAGAGAACTGCTCATCTCTTGAATAAACGCCACCACTAAACTGCTCATCATCTAGAGACACACGATGTTGGTTTGGCCATTTGCCGAGGAAGTGGGTTGAAGCACAAGAGAGAGTAGATATAAAATATTTGCCATAGCTGAATGTAGATTTTTCCATCGCTAAAGTAAGAGAGAGTGGGTATATGATGTCCTAACTTAATACAATAGTGGACCAAAAAGGCTGAGAGAATGTTGCTACCGAACTGCTCATCTGTTGGAGAACACTCTCATTGACATGCTCATCCAATGGAGGAGGGAAGGAAGGCATATCCCTGCCATGCTGCACATCTACTAGGAGAGTGGTAATATTGAACTTCCAATCCGATGAAGGAGTGCTAGACAAAACATCCTGTATAGGAATGAGGAATGCAACCACCTAACTGCTCATACTCTAAAAAAATTGTCACTGACCTGCTCATCCAATGAAGGAGGGTAGGAAAATTTATTCCTGCCATGTTGCTCATCTACTAGGAGAGTGGTATTGAACTGTCCATCCGATGAAGGAGTACTGGAAGAAACATCTTGTGTAGGAGCGAGGAATGTAACCACTGATCGGCTCGTTTGTTGAGACAATTGTCATTGACTTGCTCATCCAATGAAAGAGTGTGGGAAGATATATCCCTATCATTTTGCTCATCCATCAGGAGAGTGGTACTAAATTGTCCATCTGAAGAGGCATCAGAGAAAACATCCTGTAAAAGGGAGTACCCAACTCAAATACGATCAACAATCGTTGAAGTGAGAGCAAGAACATCCAACTCCATGTATTTGAAAGAGCTTGAATACAACCTAGCATGCCCAAATACAACAGGTGTGTGGGTTTATGGATACCCACATGCACTCAAGAAATTGAAGCTTAGAAGGAAGCTCAAATATAAGATGAGAGTGGATTTATAAACACATAGCTCAAATACAAGTTAGGGTTGGTGTATGGCTGTCCAACTCAAATAAATGATCGACCGTAGGTGAAATACAAAAATGAGAGAGTTTATGGATACCCATCTCAATATAGGGTCGGTCCTATGCACAACATCTTCCTTGAATATGAATAGGAGGCCACGATGAGAAAGCATTAGATCTTAATCATATCTTCCCCCTTTAATGTTGAACACGGGCCAGCTGAAGATCGAACCTTTCGAAAACTCTAGAGTGCAAATATCAACATGGTTCCATGACTAGGCAAAAGAGGTCTCTGTCTGGGATATGAAAGAAGGAGCCACTGATGTGTGCTGCATATGATAATGTGAGGGACAAAGATCCACACAATCAAATTGATCCATTGAAATAAGTTGACAATCATTTGTAGAATCATCAGAAAGTAGAGTGATACAAATCTTGTGGACTTGTGAATAGGAATTGCATCAAAGGAGTTGAAAATGGTCTCCCTTCACAAACAATGGCCACAGGTTTGATAGACTCATTGTGAATCACTACCAGAAGTTGAGGAGTAGACCGCACATAACCAATTGCGATATCCAATATAAAAGTACCGGCCCTTGGAATATGAAGAATATCTCCAAATAAGATGGAGTCCATACCAAGGATCACATCCTCTGATCCAATACAACTCAATCTGTAAAGTGCACCTCCATATGTGCAACAAGAGAGGAGTCCATTTGGTCCAGAAAAGAGAGTGCCTCCATGAAGACATCAAAAGGGGGTTTAAAAAAAAACCTTAGAATAGAGGTCATCCAGAAAACCCTAGATCCACAGCCCTTAGGGCAATTGCAGCTAAGAAATAGTCTCATAGATCAGCAAGGTGCACAAAAAAATTAAAGAGAATCCTCCAAATGAAGGATGGTCTTCCTTAGAAACTCTAAATAACAAATCTGAAATCACTTGTTTCTGCAAATGATAATGCCACCAGCGAAATAATCTCAGAGAAAAACACTGAAAAAGAATGATGTTCTGTAACAGCCTTCGAAGAGTGCTGAAATCCTAATTTCAGGTCTGTAACAGCCTTGAAGAAGTTCTGAAACCCTAATTTTGGGTCTGTAACAGTCTTAAAAAAGTGCTGAAACCCTAATTGTGGGTCTGTAACAGCCTTGAAAAAGTGCTGAAACCCTAATGTCCAGTCTGTAACTGCCTTAAAAAGTGATAAAACACTAATTTCGGGTCTATAACAGCCTTGAAAACTTAGAAGTGCTCCAACAGCCTTGAAAAGTGCTAAAACCCTAATTTTGGGTATGTAACAGCCTTGGAAAAGTGCCGAAACCTTAATTTCATGTCTGTATTATGTAACAGTCTTGAAAGAAGCTGATTAGAGGAAGGAGGTTCACACCTGCTCTGATACCAGGTTGAGATCACAAGCTAGAACACAAGGATTGAATGGAACCGACCAACAAACCTAAAATCAACAAAGTATAAGCACAGGAAATAACGCCATAGCATGAAAATAGAACACAAGAGATAGGTGCTCTTAGGCTAAAGAATGATCACACTATATTGAATGAAATGATACAAATGACCCCTGACAGGTGTATTTATACACAACTCAAGTGGTTGGGGCGTCTTCCCCAAGAAAGGGCTTATGAGCCCACATAAATGCACAGGCCGGCCTTAGCTGCATAGATAAAATACAAAAAATGGGTAACTATCCAATAATTGGCCTAATACCCCAAATAAAGGGTCAGCGCATGGCTACATGTGAAGATTACACCACACATTCTCAACACAAAATAACTCATGACAGTAACATGATTTCTAGATGAGGTTTCCTACAACAATTATACAATAGCTAAGTCCTTAACATAGGTGGTCTGGCCTTCTTTAATTCTGTTTGAAAGATTGTCTTGATGGAATCATTTCCCCTTGTTACCACTCAAACTCTCACCTAGAAGGAAAAGTCCTAACCTCAACGGGAGAGCCTAAAGGAAACTCTCAAGTAAGCCACCCACTCTCACTTCGGTGGCCTTGCCCCACTCTTCAGACTAAAGAAAGGAGGTATCCTAGTCTAGGGGGGAGTCCCTAAAGGTCAATCAAAGCTAAATCACTGTAGATGGAGTGGTAATGTAAAATTAGATTAGATTGATCAATGCAATTAACCAAAAAGTCAGTCTTACACTGTAAAGATTTGGAAGAAATGTGATATAAAGAGTGCAAAGTTGAATCGTTTAATCAATTCAAAATGTGTACGCCACAATATGCCACAGAAAATATTGTTACCAGCAATTAACCATAACAGAGAAGAACACCACAAGTGACAAATTATTCAAAGCTAATGCTGGAAAGTGAAGTAATTGTGACAAGAATACTTCTGGTCGGTTTTGTTTAAATATTCAATCCCCAAATTACCAAGTGTAACATGTGCTGGAAATGGAAGTTAATTCAATCCACAAAGTCAATGTTTAGGCCCAGAATTTACATCAATAAACATAGAGTCATCCACGTTACTTATAGATCCCAAATCTCAAGTCTTACTTCCTTAGTGTGCTGGAATGAAATGATGCTTCGAAATTTATAGACCAGTTTATGACAATTTCTCAAGTGCAACCAGAATCACGAGTGAATTCATTTATACAAGATTAATTCCTTGATAGCACCCATATATGTTTCACATTTCCAGATTACTATTTGAAGTATGTGTAAACCATATTTGCAAATAAGTTTGAGGAGCATTCACAAGACTGTAATTTAAATGTTAGACTGCAGGTTTAGAGTTATGCTACACCATAGCTGAGATAGTGTTATGCATTTGCACGTGTGAGATGAAAATGTTGCCAAATCATTAGATCAGAAAATGAGGCCTTTATATGTGATTTGCATTTGAATAAAAAAATCTGTCTCATGAGCCCTTATTTGATTACCAGTTTATGCCATCAGTGGAACACATTCAAGCCATGAATAAAATTCCAGATTTAAGATCTGTATTTTGTCCTTAAGATCAACAGATGATACGAAAAGTTTTATGCCCAAGAAAAACCTTAGTTCACTGTCTATACCACAGAAAATTTCCAGCAAACAGTATGAAATTAAGGTGGAATGTTCAAGCCTATTTTAGGTCGACTTAATATGTCTGACCCACCAGAGTAATAAAACAGTAGGATGCTTAAGTGAGGTTATGCCATTCTTTTCATAAAACAGTCCTCAAAAAACCCTCAATATGCAGATAAAACCAGCTAGAAAGAATGAACATGTGTAAGTTATTAATGCTTTTTGACAAGTTGTTCCAACATCACATGCATCAATTTCACACTTAGGGTGGATTAGATCCGGTTTATTGCAAAACGTTTAAGTAATTCAATCCAAAAGAATTGCAGCAGTAACCAAATCCTCAGATGATTAGTTCCAGATTTTAGAAGTAAAATTTAACCACAAGATTCACCAAGATTCAAGCATGTTTAATCTATCATTTGTTAGATCCATCCATCCATTAGTGAATTAAGTCAATCTTGCAGTGATCAAGGTGCTGAAAACTAAATCAGCCCTCTAGACAATAGATTCCAGCAAGGGCACATGTGATAATATCAAATCTTTAGATCAACAAACGTATAGACTAAGTCGATTAAGCCATTAGTGACTGGATCTAAGTGATTATTTAGAATGAAAACCTTTAGATCTAGATTTTAAATCCCTCAAATGATAAACCCTTATTGACCAAGAGAGACAATGAAAAAATCAGCGTAGGAT
Source organism: Picea engelmannii (assembly GCA_009831015.1). NCBI lineage: Eukaryota > Viridiplantae > Streptophyta > Pinopsida > Pinales > Pinaceae > Picea > Picea engelmannii. Next base: position 254,571 of record ML778514.1, read on the forward strand.
TTAATTATGAAAAGACATGACTTGCAATCAAACCAAGTTCAATCGACTAGATATGAGAGTTAGTAGTCTAATGAACTTAAAAGAAAGAGCAATTTAGATCTAATGAGTGGAAACTTTAAAACTCCATATTGCAAGAACAAAAGTAAAAGAGGAAAAATTTAAAAGTTTGGTTGAGGAAATATAAGAGTAGACTAGTGCCTACCTTGCTTGGGTTATGGGGTCACTTGCCTAGCTTAAGGGTGTTATTCATTTACCTTATGTGTTGAAGTCACATGCACCAAGAAGGATTGTGCTATCAGCATCAACTAAAACCTACGAAAATATCAAACACCTTAGGGGGCTTGGTCCTTTAAGAATTCACATCCAAGTGCTATAAGGCGAACTCTATGCTAGTCCTATAGCAAAAACCTAGAATCCCTAGATGTCCAAGCTTAATGCTCTAAATCCTAAACATAGAAGATCAAAGAGGGTAAGAAAAAGCTAGTTATACCTTACAATACTCCTCCAACGTGGCATGGTGCCCTTCTATGGTCTTGTAGCAGCTCCTTCCTCAACGGTACCTGAAAAAAACAAACTATTTTCCAATATACAACCCTATGATAAATCCTCAAGATAAACAAGACTACACAATAGCTTTTGCAAGGCAAGATTAGCTTCTTCCCATTATTCTCCAAAAAACAAATGAAGAGGAGCCCTCCTTATATAGATAAGGCGCCTCATGAAACCATGGGTGAAAACCACATGCAAATACAAAACTATGAGCTAATACAAGGTGCTCTAGCAAAACCATGGGCAAATACAAGAGGCTCCCTCAATACCATGGTCTAAAACCATCCTGAACGAATAAAATAATATATCATGAAATAACCACCTCAACCAAATCCAACATGTGAGTGGAATAGTCAAAGAGAAAATGTGCGCTCCACAAGATGTTCTAACAATCCACACGTGTGGAATCAAGTGGTCAAAATGCGGTGATATTTTTCCCATGACAGATTTAAAATTGCCATAACTATGTTAGTGTTTTCTCGATTTTCTATTATGACCACATTTTATAAATCTTTTAGTCATTTTGCATCTAATGGCATTGATCTGACAAAATTCTAGGTACTATGTCAAACAATAACTGCCCCTGAAGCTGGCTGCCCTCAAAACATGTGCTCTAACCACCTCAACAACATCCATAAATGGTCCAAGAAAGAAAGTGCGTCATTTAGGAATGGTCCATGTGGCACATGATGATGATGTGGAGTCCCTGTCATTGTCCAATGCACTGTCATAGATCCCAAGAAAATGACACGGATCTCGATGTAGATAGATATGATTGTATGAAGGTACACATATCCCAAGGTAGTATCTGTTGATGTTTGTAGCATCGAACAAGTACTTCTACGTTGGCTTATGTCTAGCACGTGGAAGTCGTCCTAATACCTCTCAGACTTAGGAAATTCACTTTATGTGTTATTAATAAAGTGAATGATCTTTTATAAGTTAAATGCCTAAGTTATTGGCATTAGTAACTTAAGTGAGAGTTTGATTAAGTCCTAGTTGTCAGATCTAAAGTGAACGAGAGATTAGATCTCAGTCGTTGATCACTTTAGGAGATCTAGGGTTTTGGACTTAGGGTTAACTCAGTGTAATAAAAGGCATCCTAGGTGAGAGGGTGAGATACAGTGATGGTACATGAGTGAGTGAGCACTCAGGTGTGCAGGGGTAGGGGTTGAGGAAAGGCAGCAAGGAGATAACAACCAGGAGGGTTAGGCTATTGCTGCAGTGTATTCCTTAGAAGGGCCATTATCCCAGGACGGGAGTCCTGATTTTATTTAATAAAATCATCACAACTCTGGTTTTCACGTGAGGGTTTTTCTAGGGGTTATTTACCCAGAAATATCTTATGCAATGTGTTTTGTTTTTGATTTTTGCTTATGCTGATTCTTGTTGAGTAACCTAGTTGTGATGTTAATAGTAAAATGTTTTTATTCTGAGTTAACGATCGAGTGCTAGTTTATATAATTCAACATGGTATTAGAGCCGCGGTTCTGAAGAAGGAAGCCAGATTTGCCGAGATCGTGATTATTTTGCAGTGGGAAATTTTTTCTCAGGTCTGCAGGGGTAAAAGAAATCAATTTTTTTTAGAAGTATCGTATAGCAGATGTCGTACAGTACAACCGCCGTACGACTTTCGTACGGACGCACAGGTATCCGTGATTGGCTGTGTGGTTTGCTATTAGATTGGGCTGAGTGATTAGAGGCTACAACAGAGGGTTCACAAGTGTGGAAAGTCGACAGAAGCAACAAGTGCTGAGATAGTCGACTGAGGTGGAAACAACGTGGAGGTTGGTGAGTGGATCGTGCTTCAGCGTGAGCAAAAATCAGGGGGAGGACACCATGCGGAAGGAAGCCGTGAAAGTGGAGAAGGCTTAGGTTGAGTAATTCGACGACAGACTCAACAAGAAGAACACGGTGCAAAGCGGTTGGGTGAAGGCTTTGTCGTGGAGCCAACTGCCACAAACTAAACGTAGCCGCATATGTGGTAATGACCGCGTGTGATCGACGCCAACAAAGGAGTGACATCGCGAGTGGAAGGAGCCGACATACGGCTGAGGTAAACGGCGGCCGAGAGAAATTCAGGCCGTCGAGGGGCTGTGGAATAACAATCGCCAGTGAAAAAGAAATGGACGCTTGTGATTGATCGACATAGGAGTGCTGGCCAAGGAGTAAGGGAGATCGTAAAGAGATGAAGTGGCTATCGACCACGACCACAACCAACTGTCGCTGGAGTAGCAGCAAGAGTTGCTGATGCATGGAGAATTGAGAGAAGTAGCCACTGACTTGTGCGTAGAGCAACAGGAGGAGAGGCAGAGTGACTGTGGATCCGAAGTTGTGACTGCAGAAAAGAGTCGCTGGTCAGTAAATCGACAGAGGGTGCTGTCGAGAGTAGCAACCGATAGATTTGCGGCAAGTGGATGAGACGACGTGGTTGCGTACTGCAGGGAGCCGAGGACGTATGGTCGAGAGATGATTGGGAGAGTTGCTAGCCAAGGAGCAAGCGCCTGACCGACCAGTAACCTGGCCAGCTAGGATAGCTGACTAATAGGCCTAGCAGAGCCGCTAGCAAGTTGAGACAGTCGCAAAAAGTGCGAGCAGGTCATAGAGGCTTTGGGCAGCCTCAGATAAGCGGGTGGGCAACTTCAAGAAGTGAGTAACAAGCCTGGGTAGTGGGTCCCAGGCAGGGATCCGAGGAGTTGGTAAAAGTCTTCAGAGAAGGGTCCAAGTGAGATGGCAGGGATAGCTTCAGTTTCAAAGGGAGCAACCATGGCATTAGATTTGGTAGCGAAGACAGAGCCACCATGGGGTGGTGGAAGTACCTTTCTCGCTAAGAGGGAGTGTTGATGTTTGTAGCATCGGACAAGTACATCCATGTTGGCTTGTGTCTAGCACGTGGAAGTCGTCCTATTACCTCTCAGACTTAGGAAATTCACTTTATGTGTTATTAATAAAGTGAATGATCTTTTATAAGTTAAATGCCTAAGTTATTGGCATTAGTAACTTAAGTGAGAGTTTGATTAAGTCATAGTCGTTAGATCTAAAGTGAACGAAAGATGAGATCTCAATTGTTGATCACTTTAGGAGATCTAGGGTTTTGGACTTAGGGTTAACTCAATGTAATAAAAGGTAGCCTAGGTGAGAGGGTGAGATACAGTGATGGTACACGAGTGAGTGAGCAATTAGGTGTGTAGGGATAGGGGTCGAGGAAAGGCAGCAAGGAGATAGCAACCAGGAGGGCTAGGCTATTGCTGCAGTGTATTTCTTAGAAGGGCCATTATCCTAGGACGAGAGCCCCAATTTTATTTAATAAAATCATCACAGATATGGTTTTCCCCGAGGCTTTTTCTAGGGGTTATTTACCTAGAAATATCTTATGCAATGTGTTTGGTTTTTGATTTTTGCTTCCGGTGATTTTTGTTGAGTAACCTAGCTGTGCTGTTAATAATAAAAGTGTTTTTATTCTGAGTTAACTGTCGGGTGCTAGTTTACAAAATTCAACAGTATCACGGATCCTAATGTAATGTCACGGATCTCGGAGCAAGTACACAAATCTTGAGGCATGATACGTGGATCCTAAGGCATAGATGCCACCCCCAATGCATATACATGAATCCCAATCCAAGGTGTGCACTTATAGTGGTGGGTCTAACCTCCTCACAAGTCATTAGGTGACACACACCAAGTGATCTCTTCAAGCAACATTATAACATAAGTTAATTTTAGAATTTGCCTAAGTTTTACCATGGGAGGGACAACCTTAAGCCTTATTACATGCGACAAGTCCTTAGACAAGAGGTATTTCCTAGATCCCTAAGTTAGAGATAGATAAATGTGATGGAAAACTTATGGAAAGGGGAAAGGGAAACTTCATGTATTGACCCTCAAAGTCATGTACAATGATGTGAAAGTCTTTTGTTTTGTCCAACTAGCTTACAAGAGCTAGGAATCTTCAATAATTCAACATGCAAGCCTTTAAGAGGGAGCTCTTACTTTGGGTTACCATTTTCTCGACATTGTTTCTTACCACCCCTTTCTTTGTTTTACTTTCTTTCTTTCATTTATCAAGTCCCTTTTTCTGTAGATATTCATTATTAAGCATTCGACTAAGGGTATTGGCTTCATAACGAGGTGGCATAGCTCAAGCTTTATCATTTTTGGATTTTAACTTTTTTACTTGCTCTCTAGCCTTTTTGGCCTTTATTTGACTTAGGATTTCTTAACTAGACCTTGCTGAATGACATATGATAAATCAAACATGAGCGGGAATAAGTTTTTATGAATGAGATGGAAATGAATGGGGAAGATGTAAAGTGTTATGTATGGTGGGGATATGGAGCACGCTACATCTACCTGATCACTAGTAGTACAACCTGGCTCAAGATGTGACGACACTTCTAAAGGATAATTATGTCCCCCATGATATGATGAGACAAATAGTAAAATCATTAATGTTATGAAGTGTTATTAGATCACACTTTAGTGTCCATCACATTTGCAACTAGCTTAAAAGTTATAACATGTTTAAGTATCAAACCCATACATGAGAACATGGCACAACAAGCGAAGTGAACAATCTAAACCAGAGTACCATGACCACGTGCAATAAAAGCATAGTGTACCATTTGCAAGTGCATGTGTCATCTGAGGTGTATGAGAGAAGAGCTGATATACCATGGTTGAACCATCCGATGAGGATTAAGGCAAGATCATTATATGTTTGAAGGAGAAAACTGAAGAATAGGTTTGAGTCTGGAGAACATGAGCAAGAGAGCTCATGTAAGCAACAACATCACACCCCTTGAGAGGGTGCCTCTAGAAGTAGTTACCCTCAAGGGGGAAACACCCCTTATGCCTATCATAAGAGCTCTTTGATGATTCATACGAGGCAAAACCTAAAGAAGATTTTCTAAAGCCTTTGGATATTTTGTTGGGGTCTTTGCTTCCATCCTCTTTATTTTCTTGAATCAACTACTCTTGCGTTTTTCTTAAGTTCTCCAACTATTGATTATTCACACATCTCTACTCTTCATGGGCCTTTACCATTTGCTTAGTGAGACTTCTTATTGTCTTTGCCAAGTTGGTATGCACTTCACAATTTTGGTTACCATGGAATGCTCTTCCACATTTGCAGGATTGGTCTAATGCACATTGTAAACTTGTTAATCAAGTGATCATCCATAGTGACAATCTTCCAACTTAGTTGCATTGTTAACTTTTCCAAATTTCACCCTATGCTAGTGTCGATTTTGAGCTTGTTAGTTAGTTTCCTTTGCCATATCTACTTCGCTTTGAAATAGGCAGTTCATCTTTTACTCCTAACTTTGCTCTACATTGAGTTTAATCCACTTACTACTGACTTTGATTCACACTACCAACGTTGCTTAGTACAATTGATTCCAACTGTCTTTGATTCACATTGCCAACTTTGCTTTGTACAACTCTTAATGGATGGTTGATTACTTGACTTGATTTGGTGGGTAGTACATTGTGTAGGGGATTCAACTTCGTGATTCTTGGAGCTGATTTGTCTGTTGGACTAGTGGAGGTTTCCTCGAGTTTGGATTCTTGGAAAGGTAGCTTTGAAGGGGTCTTCAGGAGGTCAATAGATCCCTTAGGGGCAGGGTTGAGATGAAACCCGAGGTCTCACAGATTTGGAAGTTGAAGAGGCATGGGTCACTTTTTGGAGGTTTCTCTGAGTTTGGATTCTTGGAAAGGTAGCTTTGAAGGGATCTTCAGGAGGTCAGTAGATCCCTTAGGGGCAGGGTTGAGATGAAACCCGAGGTCTCACAGATTTGGAAGTTGAAGAGGCATGGGTCACTTTTTGGAGGTTTCCCTGAGTTTGGATTCTTGGAAAGGTAGCTTTGAAGGGATCTTCAGGAGGTCAGTAGATCCCTTAGGGGTAGGGTTGAGATGAAACCCGAGGTCTCACAGATTTGGAAGTTGAAGAGGCATGGGTCACTTTTTATTGCTTGCTCCCCTAAGATGATGATACAATTGGGAAGAAGGAGGCGATCCCCTTGATGGTATCTGGTTAGGTTAGACCATGAAGAGATTGTGATTTAAGTCATAAATTGTTATGCATAAATAAAGTGAGGCACCTCCATTTAGGATAGCAAAAGAAGGTGGATAAGGAACTCCTTGAATCTTGGTAGAGGCAATGATACCTTCCTTTGGTCTCATAGTAAATGGGACAACAAAGGATGAGATGCTCCTCTATCTTGGTCTCCTGTAAGTGGCATAGCTGGAAAATTTGATCCGATCGTGGGATGTGGTGGTTTGTCTTAATTCGGACCTTATGAGAGCCCATTGACCAAGGAGGATCTTGATAGCATGCATCCCAGTGTTAGTGTGTATATGTTGCTCAAATAATGAGGCCATATCTTAGTTGCAAAAAATACTTAGAATAAAAGGCAATCTTAGGGCCAAGATTTTGCTTCTTTCTTGAGCTTTGACTTCTCCATGGACTTTGTCTTCCTTACAGACTTCACTTTCATGTGACATACTTCTCCTTCACCTCATAGAGTTTGCCTTTCTCATGTTCTTCGCCTTCCTCACGGATTTTACCTTCACCTACAAGACTCTGTATTGAATTGATCTTAGTTCACTTTGAATAGGTATCGGAGTGAGGGCTCATAGTTTTTTTGAAAATTCTACTCTACCTTTCGTTGTATAGTCCATTGTCCTTGAGCTCTAGGACTTCACCTTTTTCACTCATAGTATTCTACTTCCTTCATAGAATGCATTATACAACAAAATGATGGAATCTTTTGCTCTACTTAGAGTAACAAGTTCGATACCCAATGTTTTTTCTGAGGAATTACTTTGCCTTTAGACATGGAAAAAGGTCCAACTACTTTGCCTTACATAGCGAAAAAGGAAGTTTCTAGCACTTTGCGTTCTTCACGAAATTAGATTCCTTTAACAATTCTCAGGAAACTTCACGTATGCACTTATTGAGTTTGGTACTTTGACCTCTTTCACACAATTTTTTTTAATGAAACTACTTGAAATTTGAAGCTCCCTTGACCCAATAGCAAGGAACTTCATTGATTGAAACCCCCAAAAGGCCACAATATTATAGCTGAAGTTATGATAATTTACTCCAAGAGGTCACAACATTGTAACCTTCGCTTTGATACTAGCTCTCGTGCACCCTACTTGTCTATAACTCCCCCCAAATGGGGCACATAATACTCAAGATCTCACCCAATAATATACTCGAAAATGTATAAAAGAATCTACTAACAAAAATATGATATGATTCTTCATGAACTTAGCCACATTAAGTGATAAGCATGGAATTCTTTGATCATAGTTCAACACATAAACACCAAAATAGCTCACGATAACAACAAAACTTCTGGATGAGCTTACCTATAGCAATCATACACTCGTTCCTCTCTTAGAAAATTTTTAATGTAGAATTTTAAAGAAAAGGCTTAGTCTAACCTTGCGCTTGTTAGTTTTTTTTTTGGGGTAGCTCGAACATGTACTTCTGCATTGGTGGTGCCTAGCATGTGGAAGTGTCCAAGCGACGCTCTCTAGAGCCTTAACTTTATAATTGCATTTATAAAGTTAAAGTGGCTTTTATTTAATGACTAAAGTGACTTTTTTGTAAAGTTGAGTGACTTAAGTGATTTAAGTCATCTCAACGAGAGATTAAGTCACAACCGTTGATCTTGGGAAGGCAAGATCTAATCTTGACCGTTGAGATCTTAGGGTTAGGGATTTGGTCATTAAGATATTATAATGTAGAATTTTAAAGCAAAGGCTTAGGCTACCCTTGCGCTTGTTAGTGTTTTTTTTGGGGTAGCTCGGGCAGGTACTTCTGCATTGGTGGTGCCTAGCACGTGGAAGTGTCCAAGCGATGCTCTCTAGATCCTTAATTTTGTAATTGCATTTATAAAGTTAAAGTAGTTTTATTTAATGACTAAAGTGATTGTTTTATAAAGTGGAGTGACTTAAGTGATTTAAGTCATCTCAATGAGAGATTAAGTCACAACTGCCAATCTTGGGAAGGCAAGATCTAATCTTGATCGTTGAGATCTTAGGGTTAGTGATTTGGTCATTAAGAGATTATAAAAGCAGATCTAAGGAGAGTGAGAGGCACACATTGAATGAGAGAAAATTTGGAGAGCTGAAGAGAGGAAGAGTTTGCAGGAAGAGGGGAAGAGGGCGCAAATCCCAAGGAAGGGAAGAGGCACAAATCCCAAGAAAACACGGGCACAGTAATCGAGGTGAAGATTAGCATTGGCACAAAAATTGAGATAGATTTCTTGTTGTCTGTACAACACCGTATTATCAGTTTGTATAGCCGCTCAGATGAGGGTTTGCTGGACCATACAGGTCACATTTATCTCTGGTTGTTGGGGCGTACATGCCGTACTTTGTTTTGTACAGTTGGGCATGGATTTCGAGGCAGATCTTGAAGGTGGGGAGGTCGTATAGGCCATAAATCAATTTGAGCACAATTTTCAATGCTGGTACATATTTCTAAATGTTGTAATAATTGCTGTAAAATTTCTGAGTTCTTCGTGGGCAGAATAATAATTTTTTTCTCATTTACTGGTTTTCCCTTCAGGGTTTTTCCAGGGGCATTTCCCATAAATATTTATGTTCAAATGTGTGTAGTGTTTATGACTCCGCTGTGTATTTTCAGTGATTAAATCCAATTATTTCCGTTCATAAGTTTTCAGATTTGGAACATTTTATTTTTTGTGCAAATGATATGTGTGAAGTAAATTTATTGGAAGTGGAAATCGTTTCTGGGTTGAGCAAAAATCAACATGGTATCAGAGTTGGGACTCTGAAGAGTGGCACTGAAGACTTTGACACAAGGATTTGTAGGGATTGTAGGGGTTTTGCTTGGAAAAAGGAAGGAAAAAGTATTGTTGGTCAGTTGGACGAGGCTACCAGATTGAGGTTTGAGGACAGGCTGGACGGGGATACAAATTTTAGCCCATGGAAAGAGTGGATTGCGTTGTTGTTGGAGGAAAATGAAATATGGGACATTGTGGAGAAAACCCAGGTTGTTCCCACAGATACAACGCTTTTGGCGGCCTACAAAAAGAAAAATGTGAAATCCAAAAGGATGCTCTTGGATGTCATGAAGGACCATATCATACCTCGTGTCCAGAAAGAAAAATGCCTATGAGATGTGGGAGGCTCCGACAAAGCTTTATCGGAGTGGAAACCAAAACAGGAAGATGGTGCTGAGGGAGAAACTCAGGAGCACCAAGATGTCTAAGACTGACATAGTGGCATCGTATCTCACAAGAATATCATAGGTTCGTGATGAGTTAACGACCGTTGGAGAGGAATTCAAAGATGATGAACTTCTGAGGACAACTCTGAATGGGTTCTCAGAGAAGTGGGCTCCGTTCGTGAAGGGAGTTGTGGCACGAGAACATCTTCCTGACTGGCAGAGGTTGTGGGATGACTTCTCTCAAGAGGAGACTCGAGAGGAGGCTCTTCAAGGCAGTCAGGCTAAGGGTGATGAAGACGAGGATAATGTTTCTCTTCATGCGAAGAAGTGTAGGGGAGATGGAAAGAAGAACATGAGCAAAGTTAAATGTTTTTCATGTCATAAGATTGGCCACTATCCAAGCCAGTGTCCAAACAAGAAGAAGGGCAAGAAGGAGACACAAGTAGCATCATCAACATCAATTGAGATGGATGATTTTGCTAAGAAGTTCGAGAAGGAATTTTCTCTTGTGTTTTGTCTTTCAGGCAGTGGTAGTGTAGAGTTTGGGGACATTGGAGCATGGATTGTGGACAATGGCTCATCTCGCCATATGACAAGAATGAGGTCGATGTTCGTTAGTGTTTCGGAGACAGACTCAGATTGTCATGTGGATTGTGGGACTAGTACCATACATGCAGTGAAGGGGGTTGGATGTGTGAGATTCCAACTAGAGTCAGGAGGATCTTTGGAGGTGGCAGAGGTGTTGTTTGTTCTGGAGCTGAAGGTAAGCTTGCTCTCGGTATTAGCTTTGGTGGATGAGGGATATGGAGTTGTGTTCCGGTGTGGACATGTGCTTCATATATCTAGAGGGAGCTACCTTGGACGCAACAACAATGCTTGGTGTCAGACAGGGGAAGTTATACAGGTTGTTGGTGTTAAATTTAGAGTTGCTATTAAGTTCTTTTCAAATTACTAGAGAATAATAGCATAAGTAGGATCACTGAAAGATACACAATCACAAGGTACATAACATTTATCCTGGGAAACCCTCATGGGGGAGAAAACCCAACAAAAACTTCCTTAATATAGATAGCCATTACAATGCCAAGATAAAAGACCAAACACAAGAGAATATCCAACACTGAGCAATGCGCCTCTCTCTCTTCCTCTTTCGACAACTATAGATTCCTTCAAACTTGCGCACTAGATGAGTGACTTGAGTGAGTGAGAGAATGAGGCATCATCCTCTCTTATTTATACTAGCTGCTAGGTGCTAGGGTTGTGTCTCTTCACCAAGTTGGGCCGACTTCTTCAATTAGTGGCTAAAACCACTTTAATTAGCCCGAGGGGTTGACTTCTCAATTAGCACCATTTAATTAGGGTTTGACCAATCCACAAAAGGGGATTTGGTTATATACAAAGCCCAACATGATCAATCCACAAAAGGGGATTGATCCATAAGATAATAACTCAATAATAAGCAGAATATTCTTCATAGTTACAATATTTCAACACTCCCCCTTAACAAGAAGGGTATTCTACAATACAACATCATCGGGAGAGAGAGAGAGGGCAACGACATCAACAACGTCTTGAATACCAACTAGCATATCTATAACTCATCGAAAGTTTTTCTCATGATCAATAACATCATCATTCACAGCATGGAGCTGGAGTATCATCATCATCATCATTCACAACATGGAGTTGGACTAGCATCATCATCATCGTTCACAGCATGGAGCTGGAATCATATCATCATTCACAGCATGGAGTTGGAATGGCATCATCATCATTATTCTCTACATCAACATCAATTAGTATAACACTAATACAACATCATCAATCAGTACAAGACTGATACATCATCATCAACATCTTCAGCATGAAGCTGAAGTAGCAACATCATTATCATTTTCAGCATGAAGCTGAAGTAGCATCATCATCATCATCTTCAACATGAAGCTGAAGCATCAACATCAATAGCCTGAAGCTGGAATAATAATATCACCAACACGAGGCTGGTACAACAACATCAACAACACGAGACTGGAGAGAACAACATCATCAACATCATCAACACGAGGCTGAGATAACATCATCAACACGAGGTTGAGATAACAACATCATTGACATCATCAACACGAGGCTGAGATAACGACATCATCAATACGAGGTTGAGATAACAACATCATCACAGCACGAGGCTGGAGCAACGACATCATCACAACATATGGCTGGAGCAACAACATCATCATCATCATATAGCAACAGAATGAGGCAGGTGTAACAACATTTTGTGGTACTCTGACAGTCCCTAGGGACCTGCCTAGGAATCATAAGATTCCCTAGGATATAAAATCCTAACGGAGCTACCACGTGGTACTCTGACAGACCGTCCTTACTGAACCTTCGAGATTTGCCCAGGAATCATGAGATTCCCTAGGATTATAAAAATCCTAACGGAGCTACCACTACTGACAGACCGTCCTTATTGGACCTTCGGGATTTGTGCAGGGATGATCAGTCCCCTAGGATATAAAATCCTAACTGAGCTACTTGATGTTGGTCAAGATACCATAGTATCATCAACATCACTCCCCCTTTCGAGGGAGGTCCTTTCGGACTATACCAAGCTTGTCTCGAAAGTGCTCAAACTTTACACGAGACAGAGGCTTGGTCAACACATCTGCAACCTGCTAATCTTTGCCAACATATTGGAGCTTAGCAGCTCCCGTCTGCACCATATCACGAATGTAGTGATACTGGATTTCTATGTGTTTCGACTTGTCATGGAACACAGGGTTCTCTGTCATCTTTATGCAACTCTGGTTATCACATAGAATCACGGTTGCTTCCATCTCCAGATCAAATAGACCTGTCAACAACTTTCGAAGCCATATGGCTTCACAACTGGCGGAACATGCTGCAATGTATTCCGCTTTTGCCGTGCTGAGAGCAATACTGGATTGCTTCCTACTCTGCCATGAAGTCACGACTAACTCCAGACTGAAACAACATCCTGAAGTGCTCTTTCTATCGGAAACACTTCCAGCCCAATCTAAATCAGTATAACCAACCAGTCTGAAGTCATGATCTATAGTATAATAGAGACCAAAGTCCAATGTACCCTTAAGGTATCTCATCACATGCTTTTTAGCGACAAGGTGAACACATCTGGGTTCAACCAGATACTGACTCAAGGTGTTCACAACAAAGCATATATCGAGCATGGTATTCGTCAGATACATCAACGAACCAATAATCTGTCTGTATAGAGTAGCATCAACCAATTTTGACGAAGTATCAACCATGAGCTTCAACTTTGTTTCCATGGGTGTATTCATGGCATTACATTCCAACATATCAAACCTCTTCAGTGTTTCAACTGCATACTTCCCTTGGTTAAGGAAGATCTTCTCTCGACTCTGCCAAACTTCAAAACCTAAGAGATAATGCATTAGGTCTTTCATCTCAAACTCTGTAGTGAGCTTCTTCTTGCAGTCTGTGATGAGTTGTTCTTCATCTGTCAAGAATAAATCATCTACATATAGTAGCAACATCACTGGCTCATCATTCATAACCTTGAAGTAAAGGTTAGAATCAACTTTACTCTTGGTAAAGCCCAAGCTCGTCAAGAAACTGTCAATTTTGCCATACCAGGCTCTAGGAGCTTGCTTCAACACATACAAAGCTTGCTTCAACTTGTAGACATGAGTCTTTCTATCTTCAATCTTCAAATCCAATTTTTCACATCACATTGTACCATCCTAGTACACTTGCTTCAACTCCAACTTAATATGCACAATCATGTGCTAGCTCTATGTGCTTTCTGCAAAGCACTATTTGTCTCACTACCTAAGAGGATGTCCTTTACTCTCTCTGCAACTGTTCCTCTAGAACTGGGACTCTACACTTGTAGCTGCTTTGAAGCTGAAAATGGCTACTCCATTCTCACTGTGACTGCTGAAATCTGAGAGTAATTCCTCTACTCCATCACGACAACAACTTCCTCTGAACTAAGAGTGGTTCAATAACTGATACTGAAGGTAGCGCTTCTTCTTTCATGGAGGTAACTCTATCTGCTATTGTAGTCATGTCTTCCTGACCCAACTAATGTACTACACCAACTGGCACTGGATATAATTCAATCTCAAATATAGGGATTGCTCCCCCTGAATCTCATACTGTCATGGTTGTTCTGGTTGTCTTCATGAATATTGGAACTATTTCTTCAATTACTGGAGTAAGTGTCTCGTCATAGTCTTCTCCCTCTTGCTGGGAGAATCCTCTGGACACACATCAGGCTTTGTACATATGCAACATGCTTGATCTGTTAGATCAATCTTGTATATCAACATCGACTTTCCTTTTAGTCTCACAAAAAAAATCCATATCCCAGTCTTTCTGACTGTCTTCCTTCTCTGACACTGAAACAAGGGAATCTTCCCAGGAGATTTTATGTCTCCTAGAGGTTTATGAAGCTACGATCTAGTCTTCTCATGGCATCTGTCTCCAAGTCCTCGAAGATGTCTCTTCATCTGATCCTTTCTTAGATCAGGCTTACTCTGAATCTTGATTTCTTTTGACTCTACAAAAACTTCATAGTATTTGGAGGATATACTTCGTGTTGAATACCAATTCTTAATATGAAAAGCTGAGTCAGACTTCAAACGAGTTATGCTCCCTGTCGAGGTGGCTTCATTATCCTTTGATCAAGTCTACTTACTGTTCGGTCATCTTTGGAGCCTTCTGCTTCGTACAATTTATCTCCATATGAGATACTCTGTATCTCAAAAATAGCTTCTTCTTCATCTTCTATGGTACATATATGAACATGTACATAGTCTGCTTCATGTCTCATTTAATCTGTTACCTTCTGCAACCGTCATTATAGCTTTTTCAAGGTTATCACCTGTGACCTAAAACAAGATCAACAAGGGAGAAACAACATACACAAGTAATACTCTTTCTAATAATAAAACAACAGTGAGAACAATCATCACAGTAGCTCCTCTAGAGCTATTACTTGTGACCTGCCTAAAACAAGAGTTAAAAGTAAGAGATACAATACGAAATTAGAGTAACACTCTTCTAGTGTTGTGATCAATCATTCCTCCATGGTAACCTGGAACCAACTCAAGAAGTTTCTCCTGGAGGAGATGTTAGTTGTATCTGGTAAATGATTACAATAAGCATTTATCTCAATATGCTCACATGCTACCAAGTATAATACTTTTCAAAGACTGCTACCTCAACTATAATGTTTACTTGTAATGAGGTAGTTATCAACTTGTCATGTGCAACTTTGAATCTTATCAACTTAATCAATCAAACCTGGAACCTGGAGTCTTGTCCTCAAGAATGAGTGTGTTGCTTTTCTTTCAAGTTTCCTTCACTCAAGATGACAAGTGATTTCTTCAACCTGTCCTCTATACTAAGACAATATGCTATCTTGACAGAAGTCTAAGTTAGAGAATAAACTCTAATCTCAATCTAATACCTTGACTTTAATTTTGACCAAGGGTTAGTATGATGGTCATAACTTCAACATACAACCTAGATGTCAAGATAATGTCATAATGAATAGATGCATATAAAATGATCAAACCTGAGGTGCATTATTCCTCTGAATGTGCTGGATCTATGACAAAAGATCCCTTCTCCGGCAAGTACCCTTTAGAATAATAATGCATTTTAAACATATGTAGGTACATACCTCCATTAATATCTTGCTAGGGTAAGGTGCACTAGGACAATAACACAATAGTCCCAACACTTCACAAAAACTTTCACTGCAACTGGTGCTGCCACTGGCATGAAGGAACTGGCACTGTAACTGCAACTGATACTGCAACTGTAACTGCAACTGCAACTGCAACTTAGGGTTTTAGAGGAAACTCTAATTTTTCAACTTTCAAATTTTGGAATTATGATCCAGGGACTAGATGTGTTGTGCTGAGGCGAGTAGACTAGAGCAGTTTGATTTAAAAAATTTCAAGTTTTACCCCTTAAAACTTGACCTACACCATTCTGGACTTGTACTTCTGGTACTGGTTCTGGTTTCCTGGTTTTCTGGTACCAGCCAAAAACTAGGGTTTTACTTTTCGGAGGCTCTGGCCACAGAAAAGGTGCGCTCAAGGTGCCAATGAGTTTGCTAGGCTAGGGCGCACTTCCCTAGATGGTTTTTAGTCAGAAATTCTCTCCCAACAAAAAGCCGTAATTTTCTTGTACGACAATAATGACGTTTTTGGTTACCTAGTGAAAGGTGCTCTACTCAGTTTAGTTCTGATACCATGTTAAATTTAGAGTTGCTATTAATTTCTTTTCAATTTACTAGACAATAATAGCATAAGCAGGATCATTGAAAGATAAACAATCACAAGGTACACAACATTTATCCTGGGAAACCCTCATGGGGGGAGAAAACCCAGCAAAAACTTCCTTAATATAGATAGCCAATACAATGCCAAGATAAAAGACCAAACACAAGAGAATATTCAACACTGAGCAATGCACCTTTCTCTCTTCCTCTTCCGACAACTGCAACTTCCTTCAAACTTGTGCACTAGATGAGTGGCTTCAGTGAGTGAGAGAATGAGGCATCATCCTCTAATATTTATACTAGCTGCTAGGCGCTAGGGTTGTGTCTCTTCACCAAGTTGGGCCGACTTCTTCAATTAGTGGCTAAAACCACTTTAATGAGCCCTAGGGGCCGACTTCTCAATTAGCACCATTTAATTAGGGTTTGACCAATCTAGAAAAGGGGATTTGGTCATATACAAGCCCGACATGATCAATCCACAAAAGGGGATTGATCCATAAGCTAATAACTCAATAATAAGTATAATATTCTTTGCAGTTACAATATTTTAACAACTGGGACAACCTATGTGGGAGTCCAAGGGGATCTTGGATTCAGGATCAGTGTTAGTGACAGGTGGTTGTGAGGCTACTTCCGGTACTGTCAGGAGTCTCAGCTGGTATGAGATGACACAGTTGGATGCCCAGGAGTGTGGGGAGACTCCTAAGAGCATGGTGATGAGGAACATGTCTTCAACATAGGATACAATGCAGTTGGCAAGGAAGCTTTCTGGTTCAGAGGGAGAAGCTACAATAATAAATGGAGTGATGGGGTTAGCGACAGATCCAAGTGGAGGTTCCAGAAGTACCTTGCTCTCAAAGAGGGAGTGTTAGTTTTTTTTGGGGTAGCTCGGACAGGGACTTTTACATTGGTGGTGCCTAGCATGTGAAAGTGTCTGAGCGAAGCTCTCTAGATCCTTAACTTCATAATTGCATTTATAAAGTTAAAGTGGCTTTTAGTTAATGACTAAAGTGAATTTTTTATAAAGTTGAGTGACTTAAGTGATTTAAGTCATCTCAACGAGAGATTAAGTCACAACCGTCTATCTTGGGAAGGCAAGATCTAATCTTGACTGTTGAGATCTTAGGGTTAGGGATTTGGTCATTAAGAGATTATAAAAGCAGATCTAAGGAGAGTGAGAGGCACACATTGAATGAGAGAACATTTGGAGCGCTGAAGAGAGGAAGAGAGGAAGAGTTTGCAGCAAGAGGGGAAGAGGGCGCAAATCCCAAGGAAGGGAAGAGACACAAATCCCAAGATAGTGTGGGCACAGAAATCGAGGTGAAGATCAACATTGGCACAAAAATCGAGATAGATTTCTTGCTGCCCGTACAACAATGTAGTAGCAGTCTGTATAGCCGCTTGGATGAGGGTTTGCTGGACTGTACAGGTCGCATTTATCTCTGGTTGCTGGGTCATACAGGCAGTACTCTGTTTGGTACAGTTGGGCACGGATTTTGAGGCAGATCTTGAAGGTGGGGAGGCCGTACAGCCCATAAATCAATTTCTGAGCATGATTTTCAATGCTGGTACAGATTTCTAAATGCTATAATAATTGCTGTACAATTTCCGAGTTCTTCTCCATGGGCAGAATAATAAATTTTCTCTCATTTATTGGTTTTCCCTTCAGAGATTTTCCAAGGGCATTGCCCAGAAATCTGTGTGTTCAAATATGTCTGCTGTTTATGCTTCTGCTGTGCATTTTCAGTGATTAAATCCAGTGTATTTCTGTTCATAAGTTTTCAGATTTGGAACATTTTTTTTCCGGTGCAAATAATCTGTGTGAAGTAAATTTATTGGAAGTGGAAATCGTTTCTGGGTTGAGCAAAAATCAACAGTGCTAAGGCTACTTAATGACACATTCAATGGCATTCTTTCTCAAGCTCAATCTCAACTCTCAACATAAAAAATCTTACAATAAATCTGCAACTTTCCGCTGGAATGGGGTAATCTTTTAGCTCTTCACCACCATCCTTCCATGGATGTGGGAAAGATGAGCATTGAGAATGCATTAGTGGCTTGTAACTTGCCCTCACTCAATAGGGGAATGCTCATAATGGCCCCATCCCGTCTTCTTTCCTTAGCAGAAGTCCTCATAGGCTCCTACACTGAACAACAACAATATTGCAATTTATAGTATAAGGGGAGTTCATTCACATCAAAGAGTATAAGAGGAGTGCATACACATCAAAGAGAGAGCAATGGTCTCTCTCTCTCTCTCTCCTCAATGAATCCTCCCCAAACTCTTATGTTTACAATTGTAGCGATTCAACACAAAGAGTTTGTACCCATACCAAAAGCACATACAACAATGCATCTAACATAGGGAGCCCATAGGTGGAGGAGAACAACCACTAGGAGAGAAAGTCGCATAAAAGAAGAAGAAGATCCCTTGCAATGAGAAATTACATGTTTTATCTAATCTTGCATGGTGATGCTAGGCGACAACTAGGAATGAAACTCATTCCATTCCCCACAAAGTTTATTTATATGCTTTGATTAATTCCTAAGGGGTCGTGTCCTTATACACCAGCGAATAAGTTTTACCCCTCTCATAGTCTTTACAAGCCTTTTGCCTCATGTCAATCCATAGCCCCTCCTCATGTTCACCTTGCCCATTCCATGCCTTTTTATATTAATCTCATTGGTTTGCATGATTGTACTTGGGCCTTAGGCAAATTAAGCACATAGCCTATATTCTATTTACTCATTTGCTAGCAAGGTCCTAGCTTAGGCCCTCACTAGGATTTTTTACATAGGCACATAAAATTTCCACATCATTTACATAATGATGGTACCCTTAAATTGGTATAAAGGAAAATTTACATAGATACATAATATATTCACATGATCCTCTTTTTTCTTGTGTAATTACTCATCATATACACAATAACCCACGATCAAGAGGAGGAGTTCGAGCGTAATTTTACGCTTGGGCAAGCCTACAATGTACATTGGTTGCAACATAATATAAGCATTTGCTATTCTATACACGTTTTTCTTGAAAGTGCATGCACTCTTTAAATACTGACATTAGTACCATAGTAGTTACAAAATTAATAATGCAAGTTGTGTTTTATGTTCAATGTAATGTATGTGGTTCAAGTGTTGCTTAAGCACTCAAAAACATGATTAATGTCACTGCCAATGAGAATAAGTAATAACATTGAAGGAAAATTAAAGGGGCATGAATTGAAATGTAGGGATGAAAGGTTAGATATATTTGATTCTAAAAAAAAGTGATGTTAGTGAAAGAGGGGATGATGAAGGATAATAAGAAATGATTGTGGCGCCTCGAGGAAGATCTTGGTGATTTTTGAGTAGATTGTTGTTTGTGTAATCTTGTGAGGGCATATACTTTAACGTGTGTGTAATGTTCCTGACTTGGCTAGTCTAGGAAACACTGCTAATGTGTGTGTAGGATCAAAGGTTTACAGCATATAAATGATCATACAAATAATAAACGCAACAAAGGACTGCAAAGTTTGTATTAAGATATCTCTGTGGATTACAAAATGGCCGAATGCAGTTGACTGTTGAATAAACTGACAATACTCGACCAGATCAACAGACAAAGGATCCCGGAATACAAATAAGCAATTGCGGTTGAATAAAATAACAGCATTCGGCTAGATCAAAAGACAAAATGATCTTAGCCGGAATACAAATAAGCAACTAAAAGATAATACCCGGAATATGGGAGCACTGCGGAATCAATGAAGAATGATGGAAGACCTGGATGATCTTCCCGGTGACTAGGGTGTGTCTTTCAACACCGAAATCATCCAATTGGTGTCTTCCTCCTGGAATACATTGAACTATCTCTCCTGAGATGCGCCTCTTCTCCTCAATGACAAGTCATAATCTGCATAATGATGAATTAGGTCGCTGACCCTTCCTTTATAGCTTTCCAAAACCCTAAATCACGCTGAAACCCTAATTCACTGTTGGCTTCCAAAACCCTAAATCACTGCAGAAACCCTAATTCACTGTTGACTTCTATTTTTAGCTCATAATGACTTAAAAGTGCTTTTAACCCTTTTTAGCTCAATGTCACTTTCTGAATATAACACCTGTGACTGGAGTGACCTCTAGTAACCCTGTTTACCCCTCTTTGGCCCTGGCTATAGTCTAACGGGGCGGTTTAGACCATTAAGCCTCCTCTCTGGAGCTCCTATTTGGAAAGGGACATTACAGTCCTCCCTTCCCGAAATTGCTTGTCCTCAAGAAATACCAGTCTAGGGTGCTGCAACACCTGCTCGCTCTCCCAAGTAGTGTCCTCTACTGGAAGCCCTCTCCATCTGATCAAACACTCTCTGATGACCCTACTCCTCAGTTTCCACTCCCGGAACTCCAAAACCTCCTCCGGAACTAATTCCAACTATCCCTCCTCATCCAACGGGGGAAGCTCCTCTGATGTGCTAATGAATTGTCCCACTGCCTTTTTGAGGCAAGACACATGGAACATGTTATGAATCTTGCTCCCCTTTGGAAGCTCTAGCTCGTAAGCAACCTCGCCTACTCGGTGCATGATCCTGTAAGGACCATAAAATCTGGGCTTGAGCTTCTCGGCCCCACTCTTCTTCAGAGATGATTGTCTGTAGGGTTGGAGTCTCAAGAAAACCAAATCTCCAACCTCAAAGCTGCGCTCTATCCTGTGCCTGTCCGCA
>ML778514.1:284212-301388 GCA_009831015.1 Picea engelmannii
TGCATGCATGACATGTGCATGCTAAGTTAGTACACATGCATGCCAAGTCAAGGGTGAGTTGTAACTGAAGTCTTAAGTCTAGTTCTAATTTCGAACTAAAGTGTGAAGTTGAGTTATGTTAAAGCATGCAAACAAGTTCCTAATTTGCGCCATCTACTTCTCCTCTTCACTTCTTTATAAGCAGAGGTCGACCCCTCTCTTCAACACAATGGTTATGCAGGGTAAGGGTGAATGTAGAGACAACATATAGAGGCGCATATCAGCTGTATAGGCAGCATATAAAAGGCGCCTAACAGTGCTGTAACATCAACATATAAAGGCACTTAACAGTGCTGTAATAACAACATAATTGAGGCGCATATCAACATATACAAGCAACATACAAAGGCGCATAACAGTGCTGTAACATCAACATTTAGAGACATCATATCAGAGGTGCATATCAGTGAATTAGAGGCAGATTTAACAACCCATATTAGAGCTGATATATCTCAGTCTTTGAAAGCAACTAGGATACATCTATATCAACAAGGTCTCTTAGGTTTCTGTCAGGTCAGAGTCAACTTGGCAAGCTCTTTAAGAGCAGAGTTTTCATGGTGGATGTTTGTAAGTGATCTTACATTATTAATGCAATAAAGGAATATCGTTTGTCGGGGTTTTTCTCCCTGTATAGGGTTTCCCCAGGGTATATGTGTTGTGATGTGCATGCTTATGTATCTACATGATTTTTGCTATTCAGTTATGATTCTATATTGTTGAAATGTATTAAGCGGGAATTAAAGTGTTGAAGAATTCAAATAAATAATCCGCTTAAGAAATCAAGCTCAAAATTTAACAAGAAGAAGAATCTAGGCCAAAATCAACACATAAGACTCTTTATTCATGTCAAATCAGAGGAATGGTTCCATCACAGGGAAAAGCCATGAACTGTTACAATGATCTCCAAGAATTTGTGAATCTGAAGCTAGAATGAGAGATAGAATAGAATGAGAGAGTAGTAATGCTCCTGCAATAGAGTGATCAAACTGTAAACTGTGGAAGCATGCTGCATATATAGCTAACTACATGAAGAATTCGCCTCGATGTTTCTAAACTGGGCCAAAAGCTATCCAATATCCAACGCTCAATTGTCAATCTGTCCATCTGCCATGTGTCACTGCAGGAAAACCTGCTAAAACTGGTTGAGCACACCTTTCCCAAGCAATCTGGCCAAATTTGGGGGTTATCTGGAGGAGAATGGAGGTCGAATGGGTCAAAACTGGTTAGGTATGGAGAAGTTGTAGCCAAAAAGGTAAGAGGTGCGTCCCTCATGGAAAGAAATAGGGCGCATGAGTGATAGAATGGAAGAAAAAGGGAGAAAAGGAAAAAAAAGAAAAAGATAAAAGTTAAAGGCTAAAAGCTAAAGCAGAATGCTAAAGCAGAAAGCTAAAACAGAAAGCTAAAGCTAAAATAGAAAGGAGACAACTCACCCAGTTTGACTTTTTGACTTGCTTTAGAATGCTTTATGACTTTGGGAAACTTCTTTATTTTATCCAGTTTTCATTTAGCAAGTGTTGGGCATCTTAGTGGGCCCAGTTTTAGGAGGAAAAATGACCTAGATTTAGGCGTGTGGGCCCCTCATGGGTTGCCACCTCACCTTGCCACGTCATCACCTATGCCACCTCATCATCTAAAAAACAGGTTGTCCAAATACCATCAAGTTTATACTCATTGGAAGTAGAATTGGACAAGGAGTAAGAATATGTTGTCAAATAACTGATGTGAGGGGTCAATAATATCCTCATGGGCAAGAAGTGTCCCATAATGATGCAAGTCTCTCATACTCAAACCTGGAACTGAAATCTCATCCTGTAATAACCCAGAAATCATTGAAACAAGCAATGAACTCAACACCTGTAAGAAACCATACTCTAACTGGCCAGAACAAGAACCACTGTGCTTGGAAGACCTCTGAATGATGGTCCTGTGCTATCAAGAAGAACCTCTGAATGCCAGCCTGAAAGGAGAGATTGGCCCTTTGACCATCCAGATTTTGGGGTCAACACTTCCTCAGGAGTCTTGTCCTCCAATACCCTGTGAGGACTCCTGTTTTGCACATATACTGCAGTGTTACATGCATCTGCCCAAAGGAACATAGGCAAATCTTGGTCATGTATCCTAGCCTTGGTAGAATCGATGATGGACCGATTCTTTCTCTCTGCAACCCCATTTTGCTGAGTGTTGTATGAGATTGTCAACTCCCTCTTGATCCTTGGCTTCTTGCAGAAATCCTTGAAGTCATTAGAGGTGTACTCTCCTCCATTATCCGACCTCAATGTTGAAGTTTGAGTAGCTTCGAAAGATATTCTTATTGTATTTATATTGTATTAGACCAAGTCAAAACCCTAGAGAATAATATTGTGTTGTATTTGTAAAGTCGGCCCTATTGTGCCTTTGTAAAAGTCAAATGTAAATTAGAAAGTGTCAATTGTACAAGTCGGCCCTGACCTAATTAAAGGGTGACTTAACTACTATTTATATGAGGCTAGGTGCCTCACTTGAAGAACACACACAACACAAGTTCTCTCTCAAGGAAAAGTGCACAAGTCTTGAAGGAGACGCAACTACAAAGGAGGAGTGTTTTCATTGTGGGTTTTTGTTATCTCTTGGTCTAGTGTTGCGCTACTCTATTGTGGTCAGGGTTTTTGGTCTATCTTTTGGTTATCTTATGTTTTGTGAGATCTCTCTTGGAGATGTTGAAATATTGTAATTGCAAAGAGTATTCTACTTATTATTATTATTATTTGAGTCATTTATTTATAGATCAAATCCCCTTTTGTGGATTGATCATGTCGGGCATTGTAATTGACCAAATCCCCTTTTGTGGATTGGTCAAACCCTAAATATAATATGCAAATTGAGAAGTCGGCCCCTAGGCTAATTAAAGTGGTTTTAACCACTAAGAAGACAAGTCGGCCCTGCCTAGTGAAGAGACACCTTTCCAACACTTGCCAGTTTGTATAAATAAAGGAAGCCAACGCCTCATTTGATCACTCACTCATTCACTCATCAAGTGCGCAAGTTTGGAGAGCTGTAGCTGGGAGAAGAAGGAAGAGAGAGGTGCATTGCTCAGTGTTGGATATTCTCTAGTGTTTGGTTTATTGTCTTGGCATTGTATTGGCTATCTATATTAAGGAAGTTTTTGCTGGGTTTTCTCCCCCATGAGGGTTTCCCAGGATAAATGTTGTGTATCTTGTGATTGTGTTTCTCTCAGTGATCCTACCTATGCTATTGTTATCTAGTAGATTGAAAAGAAACCTAATAATAGCTTAAACTTTAACAGGAGAGAGACATTGTTGTTGTTGACGCTTCTATATTGAAGAAGCTTTGCTGGGTTTTCTCCCCCAAGAGGGTTTCCCAGGATAAATCTTGTGTATACTGTGGATGTCTTTCTTTCAGTGATCCTTATGCATGCAATTATTGTTCTAATTGTTAAAAGTTAAAGAATATAGAATACACTTAACTGCTTAAGAGAAATTTTAACATGGTTTCAGAGCAGGCTTGAAAGAAGACATTTTCACAGTCTAGAGGAACTTGCTGGGGAAAACAAGACCATGGGAAGACTATCCTAACCCTAGCGCATCTTTTCCCTAGACCAGTATTGCAGTTTTCGCAGTTTCTGAAAATTAGGGTTTCTGCATAAGGCCCTAGGTGATGATGTCACCCACCTTCTGAAGGATGCTGGTCAAATAAAGCCATCAAAGAGCTCGCTTAAGGAGGGCGCATCTTTCCCTTGGATCAAAATTCCAAAATTCTCAAGTTGAAAAATTAGCGTTTCCTTATAAAACCCTAGGTCAAGACGTCTAGGCAGCTAGAGACTGAAGTTGGAGCAAATCACCTTGGCATATCACACTCTCTGGTAAATTTAAAACCTTTCTTTCAAAAGTTTTTATTTTCCTATTGTATTTTTGTCCAAGGGCAAGATGACTTCCAACACTAAGCTTGATGAGAAGCTTGAGGGTCTTGATAACTTTCGAGCATGGAAGTATAGAGTAATGCTCATTCTAGAAGAGAATGATCTAGAAGGTTTCGTCAAAGATGAAGTTCCAGAACTAGAGGAAGATGAGGCTAAGGCAAAGCACAAGAAGAACTTGGTAAGGGAAAGGGTATTATCGCAAATTCTATCAAGGATCACTTGATCCCTCGTGTCTCATCGTTGAAGACTCCAAAGCAAATGTTTGATACTCTATCCTGATTATATGAACAAGAATATCAACCGGAAGATGACATTGAGGATACAACTCAAGAGTGTGAAGATGCAGAGTTCATAAACCATTCAATCCTACTTCACGAGGGTGTCTCAAATCAGAGAACAACTTGAAGCCATTGAAGACACAGTTGAAGAAGTTGAATTGGTGATGACTACATTGAATGGTTTCCCAAGATCTTGGGAACCATTCATTCATGGAATTTGTTCAAGAAGAAAGCTGACAAAGTTTAGCAGGCTATGTGAAGATTGCACTCAAGAAGAAGCTAGATTGGCAACAAGAGAAGAGAAGTTGGGAGATGATGAAAATCAAGCACTAGTAGCACATGCCAGAAAAGGAAAGAGTAGGAAAGAGGTTCATCCCCACAAAAAGACACAAAAGACACAAATTTCAAAAGGATTATTCAAATTACAAATGCTACATCTGCCAAAAGATGGGACACATTGCAATAAACTATTCCCACTCAAAAGACCAGGTTAGAAAAGGAAAGTATAAAAGACATCATGCTCATGCCGCAGAAGACGATGAACTCGATCAGAAGAAAGCCAAAGAAGATGATTCAAGCGAAGAATATGTATTGATATCAGCTCTTACAGGAACAATTACTCATGGAAGTGACACATGGCTTATTAATAGTGGTGCTTCTAAGCACATGACATGTTACAAGGATTCTTTCTCAGAATTAGTTCAGAAGGATTCACTACACAAGGTGAAGCTCGGTGATGACTATCAATATCCCATTAAAGGAGTAGGAGAAGCTTTTTACAGATTGGATTCCGGAAAACCTATGAAGATGAAGGATGTTTTGTATGTACTTGGTTTGAAGAAGAATCTCCTTTCTATCTCAACATTGGATGAGAAAGAATATAGAGTTGCTTTCATTGATGGTGAAGTTCTCATGTGGCCAAGAGGAAAGTCTATTGATGATGCTGTTGTGATTGGTGTTCAAGAAGGAGGTCTATACAAATTGAAGGGACATTCAAATTCAACATTAGTACACAACACAGTTACTCCGAGTGAGCTATGGCATGGAAGATTTGCTCACATACTTTACAAAGCATTACCAATCGTGAGCAAGATGGTGACAGGTTTGCCAGAGATCCAAGTGAATCATGAAGGCATATGCAAGGGATGCGCACAAGGCAAGAATGTGAAGGACCCATTTCCAAGCAATGACAACAAAGCCAAAGGAGGCTTGGACATCGTGCACTCAGACGTGTGTGGACCAATGTCAGCCACTTCACTTAGCGGGTACGTATATTATGTTTCATTTATTGATGATTTGTCACGTAAAACTTGGATTTTTTTTTTGAAAGCTAAAAACAAAGTATTCAACAAGTTCAAAGAATTCAAAGCACTTGTTGAAAACCTCTCTGAAAAGAAGATAAAGATCTTAAGGTCAGATAATGGAGAAGAATTCACATTAAATGAAT
Organism: Picea engelmannii; assembly: GCA_009831015.1. Classification (NCBI taxonomy): domain Eukaryota; kingdom Viridiplantae; phylum Streptophyta; class Pinopsida; order Pinales; family Pinaceae; genus Picea; species Picea engelmannii. The sequence continues at coordinate 289,893 of ML778514.1, forward strand.
TCAAGGCATTCTACAAAGAAGTTGCGATTAAGAGGGAGCTCTCTACTTCCTAGAATCCTCAGGAGAATGGTGTGGCAGAAAGAAAGAAACGAACAATCATGGAAGCAGTAAAGGGCATGATTCATGATCAAGATTTACCGATGCATCTGTGGGAAGAAGCAACCCGAACCGATGTATATGTGCAGAACAGAAGTCCCCACCATATACTTGGGAACAAGACACCAGAAGAAATGTTTTCAGGGGAAAAGCCAGAGGTCAGCCACTTGAGGATATTTGGTTGTCCAGTGTATGTGCATGTTCCCAAGGACAAAAGACTGAAGTTGGACCCTCAGGCAAGAAGGGTATATTTGTTGGATATAGTGAGACATCGAAGGCATACAGAGTCTACATCCCTGGTCACCGACAGATTGAGACTAACAGAGATGTCACCTTTAATGAGGATGTAACTTTCAGTAGATCGAGACAGAATCATTCAGATGAGGTCCATGATGAGGAACCAAAAACTCCTAGAGTCACAGATACAGATGTAGGCGATGATGTTGTACTAGAAGATCATGATATAGAAGAACCACATAGACCTGGAGATTCATCCCGAGAGATGAATACAAAGAAGAGAAGGCCAGCTTGGGCTCGAGAAATTATTCAAGATGCAGAGAAGTATGGTGCTCCGGATGGATCTTTCCGAGAAAGCAAGAGACCGCGACCATACTCTAGTTACGTGGCATTGCTAAGTGACATTATTGATGTCGAGCCTACCTGTTATGAAGAGGCTGCAGAGAAGAAAGAACGGAAGAATGCCATGATTGAGTACCAGTCCATTGTAAAGAATGATGTTTGGGATGTAGTTCCGAGACCTAAAGAGAAGACAATGGTAAGTTCCAAGTGGATTTACAAGACAAAGCATTCAGTAGATGGCATTGTCGAGAGGTACAAAGCAAGGTTCGTGGCTCGTGGTTTCTCCCAGAAAGAAGGAATAGATTATGAGGAGACATTTGCTCCTGTGGCGAGATACAATTCGATTAGAGCTATACTTGCGATAACTGCAGTAATGAAGTGGAAGGTACACCAGATGGACGTGAAGACAACTTTTCTAAACAGTGTAATAGAAGAGGAAGTGTATGTGGAGTAGCCACAAGGTTTCAAGACACATGACAGTCAGACACATGTGTGCAGATTGAAGAAAGCCTTGTATGGATTAAAGCAAGCACCCAACGCATGGTACGGTAGAATTGACAATTTCCTGATGAGCTTGGGCTTTACCAAGAGTAAAGTAGATTCCAACCTTTACTACAAGGTTGTGGATAGTGGACTAGTGATATTACTGTTATATGTGGATGACCTGTTTCTAACAGGAGACGAGAAGCTCATCACTGAGAGTAAGAGGAAGCTTGCTACAGAATTCGAGATGAAAGACCTGGGTATGATGCATTATTTCTTAGGTCTAGAGGTATGGCAAAGACTGAGTGAGATTTTCCTTAACCAAGGAAAATATATTGTAGAGTTTTTGAAGAGATTCAGAATGATGGATTGTAAAGCCATGCCTACACCGATGGTGATGAATGTGAAGTTATTGAGTGATACATGTTCAGAGACAGTGGATGCCACCATATATAGACAAATGATTGGTTTGTTGATGTACTTAACAAACACAAGGCCAGATATATGTTTTGCGGTGAACACATTGTGTCAGTATATGGTCGAACCTAGAGGTGTTCACTTGATTGCAGCAAAACATGTGTTGAGGTACCTGAAAGGTACAATTGACTATGGACTCAGATATGTTTCAGATCGTGAGAAGAGTCTGCAAAGCTATATTGATTTAGATTGGGCCAGTAGTGTCGTAGACTGGAAGAGTACATCTGGATGTTGCTTCAGTTTGGGATCAACTATGATCTCATGGTTTAGTAGGAAGCAAACTAGTGTGGCGCTCAGTACGGCTGAGGCAGAGTATATAGCAGCATGTTCAGCTAGTAGCGAAGCAGCGTGGCTTCGGAAGCTGCTTGCAAGATTGTTTGATCTCGAGTTAGAGGCGACTTGTATCTGGTGTGACAACCAGAGTTGTGTGAAGTTGTCAAAGAACTCGATGTTTCATGACAAGTCCAAGCATATCGAGATCAGGTACCATTATATCAGAGATATGGTGTAGGAGGGAGCAGTGAAGCTCTAGTATGTCGCTACAGATGAGCAGATAGTAGACGTGTTGACCAAGCCTCTATCAAGGGTGAAATTTGTGTCCTTCAGGGACAAGCTTGGTGTGGTCCAGAAGGACTTCCCTAGTAAGAGGGAGTGATGAGTTACAGATGCGATTCCAGGGCAACAACATTAGAGTGTGGCAGCAACAACGAATAGTCATTCACGGGCATGTTACTGACTGTGGCACTAGTCAGCATGATCTCGTACAAGGTCAGTAGATGCCAAGCCTTCGAGGCTAGCGAGTTTCCCAACTTTTCAAGCTAGAGGGCCAACCTGTGTGGTTGGAGGTGTTTCCTAGCAATGGGCTAGATGGGTAGTGTGTGCGCATTACATCGCTTAATCTTTGTGATTAGACGCATGGTCACTGTGGACCGGTTGCCTGGTGTGCCAACCAGAAGGACCAACCTTAGGGATAGATGCCAAATTCTGTGTGAGCTGGCTAGTTTACTAGTTTAGTATGAACTAGATGCCAGATTCTGTGTGAGCTGGCGAGTTTACTAGTTCTGTATGAACTAGATGCCAGATTCTATGTGAGCTGGCAAGTTGCTTAGTTCTGTGTGAACTAGATGAAGCCCCGTGATGACATAAATCCTGGAAGGATGATGAGACCCTGGATGCATGACGTGGTTACAAAACTTCTTCAATATAGATTCATGGAAAGTCAACAAGTCAATGGTCAAGTGTATAGAAGTGCAGAAGCAGTCGTGACGATCGTGCCAGAAGAATACCTTCCTTGCTAAGAGGGAGTGTTGAAGTTTGAGTAGCTTTGGAAGATATTCTTATTGTATTTGTGTTGTATTAGACCAAGTCAAAACCCTAAAGAATAATATTATGTTGTATTTGTAAAGTCGGCCCTATTGTGCCTTTGTAAAAGTCAAATGTAAATTAGAAAGTGTCAATTGTACAAGTCAACCCTGACCTAATTAAAGGGTGACTTAACTACTATTTATATGAGGCTAGACGCCTCACTTGAAGAACACACACAACACAAGTTCTCTCTCAAGGAAAAGTGCGCAAGTCTTAGAAGGAGACGCAACTATAAAGGCAGAGTGTTTTTGTGGAGGGTTTTGGTTATCTCTTGGTTTATCTTTCTTGGTCTAGTGTTGCGCTACTCTGTTGTGGTCAGGGTTTTTGGTCTATCTTCTGCTTATCTTTTGTTTTGTGAGATCTCTCTTGGAGAGAGACATTGTACTTTTTGACGAATCTATATTGAAGAAGCTTTGCTGGGTTTTCTCCCCAAAGTGGGTTTCCCAGGATAAATCTTGTGTATACTGTGGATGTCTTTCTTTCAATGATCCTTATGCATGCAATTATTGTTCTAATAGTTAAAAGTTAAAGAACATAGAATACACTTAACTGCTTAAGCGAAATTTTAACGCTCAAGACCTTGATTCTCTTCCCTGTCTAGTTCTCCACTTGGGCCTTGAACTCCCGGAACCGATTGAAGACCTCATCCTTGGTCTTCATAAAGAAGATCTAGGTTTTCCTGGAAAAGTCGTCAATGAATGTCACATAGTATAGTGCTACTTGCATTGATGCCATTGACATCGGTCCACTCACATTTGAATGTATAAGATCCAAGATCCCCTTGGACATGCTCTGGTTGCTTGGAAAAGCAGCCTTGGCATTCTCGCCAAGTGCACACCCTCTGTACACGCCTTGTTGCTCAACACTGAAATTTGGAAGACCAGTGGCAATCTCCCTCAGAATCGACAATGCCCTGTAGTGCAGGTGTCCCATCCTTCCGTTTCATAACTCACACAGTTGTCATTGTCATGTACCAAGGTCGTTTGAACAGGCTTGCCCTTCAACTTGTACAAATTTCCCTCTGTAACCCCAATGCCCACTGTCGTGTCTGGGCTAGGTCCCTCTGGACGTATCAGTGCTTGCCTTTTCTTGAACATGATGACAAAACCCCTGTCCTCCATAACTAAGACTGAGAGCAAATTCTTCTTTAGTCCTGGTACATAAAGCACGTGCTTGGCCTCAATCGAACCTCCTTAGTCAAGCTGGAACAAGATTGTTCCCTCCCCCTTCACTGCATACTTGGCATCATCATCAATTTCCACACGGATCCCTGTGTCCTTCTCTGTCAAATTGTTGAATAACTCCCGTTCTTTTGTCACATGACGTGATGCACTATTGTCCATGTACCACACACTCCTTGTGACTGTGCTAGTAGAAAGGCAGGAGACTAGTGTGAATTCCTCAAACTTCGTTGCCAACTCATCCACGTGAGTTTCTGTCAATGCTTCTACCTGCTGCATTTTCCCTTGCTCCTTCTTCTCTAGACACTGAGATACATAATGACCACTCTTGTGGCACGTGAAACACTTGATCTTATTCAAACCCTTCTTCTTCCCTGGCTATAAGGTTGCCCCCTCACTGTTACCCTTGGAACCCTTTCCTTTTCCCTTCTTGGCCTGATTGACCACGGCTAGGTTCTCCTCTTCATCTTCTTGTCTGCTGGCTTTAGACTCCTCCCATGCCTCTTATTGGATGCAATCATCCCAATGCCTCTGCCAATTTGGAAGTTTCTCCCGAGTGCATATTCCCTTGACAAATGGTTCCCATGACTTGGTGAAACCATTCAATGCCATATTTACAAGTTCTACATAATCACTTTTTCCCCAATGGTTGCAAACTGATCACGTGTTTGGGTGATTCTCATGAAGTAACTCGTAACATTGTTAGATCTTGACATCTGGATGGATCTGAGCTTGTTTCTCAAGATCATCTTCCTGTTCAAGTTGTCACTCTAGAACAATTCTGCTAGAGCCTTGAATATCTCTCTAGCCAACTGCTTCTCTGCAACGTGAGGGATCAAATGATCCTTCATAGCGTCCATGATCACTCTTTGTGCTTTGATCTCCTCCTCGAGAGCAACCTTCTCTGCTGCATCTGTTAGTGTAGGAACAACCTTCTTTGCAATCTTCCAAAGGTCTTGTTCCTTCAAAAGCAAGGTTACCCTCGCCTTCTAGGGCAGGAAGTTAGGTGCTCCATCCAATTGGTCTTCAAACTTGAGACGAGTTGCCGCCATTGCTAGATCTGAACAAAAAACACTGCCATGTGCTTATTCCTTCAAGCACCCACAAGAATTTCATTGCTAGTTTATAGATTTGCAGAGATATCCTTGCGGATCTAACAGATCTGCTACACAAACTGTCGTGTATCTGAAATTTTTCTTCCTCTTAGAGTGCAAGCTCTAATACCATGTTGAAAAACTCTATTCCTAGCACCCAGATACTTTACTACCTTGTGTATTTCCTAGCTAGCAATCAAATTACAACACACATAATAAAATATACTTACTGGAAATAAAACAGTGGAAGCAAAAATTGGAAACCAAACTTCACACAACACACAAAAAATTTGCCCCTTCAAAATCATCTTTTCATTCAAATAGCTTCGAAGCTTACAAGGGGCTCCCAAATTGGGAAAACAACCCACTAAGAAAAGAAACAAAAATATACAACAAACTCTTGCAACCCAACAACTCTGCTGCTGCTGTAAGACCCTGCAATTGTGACCTGTACGAACTGCACACACTTGTCGCGACCTTTACAACGCGTATGTATGCCCTGTTGTACTTGCGGCTTGCGTATGTATGCGTCCTTTTGTACTCATGACCCGCATATGTATGTGCTTTGATGTACCTGCCGCTTTCGTACGATGCTCTCTGCGGCTCTTGTATGGCTTGATCCGCTATTGTACCTGCCGCTGCTGCTGCACACTTGCTTCCTTCTCCTACTTCTACACACACCGGTCACCATCCACTATCAGACTCGGGGCCTTCTACTGTCAGGGGTAGGCCTGACAAACAACCCATTATCTTTTCTCATAAAATGGGGAGAGGGCATTGATATTAGATAGCTAGCTGCTAGTTTTGTTTCATTTGTCACTGTACATCTACCTCATGATCATGAGATATATTTATAATTATATATGTGATATCATTTTGTATTGGTTTTGGTCCTTCGGGATTCAATATCGACTTTGATGTATAATTTTTTATTTGGCATCCACTACATCATATATATCAGTGATTTCTCCATATTTATATGCCAATATGTTTATCGGATGTTGTTGTTGCTTTATATGTTTAAAATTTTGAAAAAAATGAATATATTTTGTAATTTTTAATGTTTGTCGTGGTTTTTTGATTTTTTCCGAAACGATGTTTTTCGGACCCTCGCTGACTTTTTGTCGATGCCGACTTTTTCAACACTGGTCTTTGCTTTTGTTTTAATGGCTTTGCTCCTTCTTTTAATGGAATTGTATGTTGAATGATATCTCCCTTATAAGCTTTATGGTCATCATATGTCCAAGCAGAGACATCTTTATATTCCCTAATAAGATTCTCAGTTTCCCTCCTTTCTTCAATTGAATCACTCTTTCAAATTTGGATAAGCTTAGGACTTTCTGTTGATCCGATATTTATTTCAATACAATCTTCTGGCTTGCTTAACTTCCTTTTTCTCTTTGTACATGTCATGTCTGTTGCCGCTTTTATACACACCTGGGTGACGTGGAAGAAATCTTCAATCCACTTGGTGTGTCCGTGGGGGCAAGTCCCGAGTCAAGGTGCTGTCACCTGATCCTCGACTCCTCTGTCTAGGTCAACTCCTAGTGAAGCCAAGGGGGGTAGTCCCTAACAAAATATACTAAGGCTTGAATTGATCTAAGTATGAGAAATAAAACTAGGAGTTTATTGCAAAAAACAACTATAACAAAAGTAACTCTATACTAGCAGCATATATCATTCATTCACAAAGTAAATGCTTATGGAGATAGATATTTAATTAAGAAAATACTTGCATAAAATATATTCAAAGGATACAAATGCTTGCAAGTAAAATAACCATAAACAAATTAGATATTTCAAGATCAAAGTAATACTTTGCAAAAATGAATGCTTGAAGCAAATGGCTTCTTAAAATGTAGAAATGAGACCAGTGCCAAATAATGAGATCGTGTGTTATGCTGCTGAAATGTAGAGTACCCTATGGAGATTGCTTTTAGAGTTTGATTAATGTTCATATATGATTTTATTGCATAGAAATAAAACTAATCTAAATGTGGCCTCTAAGAGGATATTCCATAGAGTGGAGGTTGAGCTTGCCGAATATCCAACAAGGAGAGTATCCCTCTGATTTTGCACACAAGCTCAAGAGAATGTGGGAGATCCAACAGGGAGAGTATCCCTCTGATTTTGCACACAAGCTCAAGAGAATGTGGGAGATCCAACAGGGAGAACCTAGATTTCAAAGTTCCCACCGGATTTCTTACACATTCTTAAAGATTGTCCTATTAATCTACTCCACACTGACCAACCCGGTTCTGATGAGTTCCCTAAATCAAGCAATGCTTGCAAGGGTTCAGAGCATACACCGAGAGCCGAGGGGAAATGTTTATTTAAAAAAAAAATACAAGACTAAAAATAAATTGTAGAAAAGTAAATGTTTTCTAATTAAACTACTGTCCACACTGTCCAGCCTCTTTGCAGAGGCGTTGAGGGGACGAGTTTATTTGCTCCAAAATGAAATGAAAAAAAATAAAAGTTTTCTAATTACTAATGTCCTCACTGACCAACCTCTTTGCAGATGAGTTGAGCGGACTGGTTTATTTGCCCAAAAAAGGAAAAATTGCAAATAAGGGAAATCTAATCTAGCAATTAGTGTTCTACTTTGCAAAAAAAAAACTTAATCTAAAGTTGTGATTACTTTTAGCTTAACTTTAGGATGTGAGATTTGTTGAACTTTTAAGCAAAAGAAAGGAAATCACAAAAATTGCTAAACCACAACACCAATCCCCCTTAAGGGGGAAAAAGAAAAGTGAGGCCCTTTGTGGCCCACTTAATTTATTAACTTATTACAATGGTCTCTTTTGGAGACTTGGGATCCTTATAGAAATGGATCAATATGGTTTACAATCTTTTTCAGAGTTTTGTAAACGTACAAGGTACTTCTTGGTGTCTTTGAAGCTCCAAATCTTCGAAATTTGGGCAGCGTTTCCCCTTGTCTTATCACTAAACCTGCAAAAACAGCAAGTTAATTGGGGCAAAAGATGCCCAAAGAGCTAATGGAAGACCCTGCAAAATATGTTAGTCAATGTACACAAGTTGTAGAAAAAATGGCTAAGTAAAATCTACACTAAAATGACAACTAGAGCTAAGTAAAACAAGAAATGAAAGGCCTTTTCTTTCTGATATTACTTGCTGTCCCAAAACAGTAAGCAATATTACAAAGATGCCTAGATATTACTTTTAAACTCTCAGGAGATGAAACTATCTTTAACCTTTAAAGATTTATTTTTCTTTGAAAATTAAGCTAATTTAAGATTGCAAGCTAGATTAAAGAATGAAACTTTGTGATCTAATCTACTTGCTTTTTACTGTTCTTTTTCCCTCAGAAAAAAAGCGTAATTCTATTCATTCGAAGAGAACCAAATTACATTCTGTGGGTGCCAAAGGCACGACCCAGTCCTGGGTAGAAGGATCCCAAAGGGACAAGAAATAACTGGCTGGAAAGCCAAAAGTAAAAAAAATAGAGACATGACCTGATAGAAACCCCTAATAGTCCGGAAAACCTGGTACAAGAGAGCCAGTCACAGAATAAAACCCCAAACAGTACAGCCCAAACAGACCCTGGTGGCTGGAAGGACCAGGTCAGAGAGGTATGAAAACCTTCACATCAACAGAGCCAGAAAGTAGAAATGACGAAGAAGACCCCAACCAACAACAGTAAGACCATGAACTGCACGCCCACTCCATGGACCTCAAAGTGACGAAACCACACCGCATGCCCAAGGATAGGACCTCAAAGTTCTGGCATAACCCCCGCCAGATAGAAGAATACATCGACAACCACCAAAAGGAGCCAGATCTGAGCATACATCAAACCCTGAAGAATCGAAGAACCCAGAGGGAGGAACCACAAAGAAGGATCGAAATAAAGTAGAGAAACCACAGATTTGAGAAGGAAAACACCATGCAGCACCCCCGTAGATGCACCCATAAGCAAGACAACAACTCGAAACCAAAAAATGGATCTGCTCCCAGTGCAAACACCAACGGAGCGGCTAAGCAATCAGAGGTTGTGAGAACCGAATACTCGAGCCCCAGCCGCACAGAGAAGAAAACGATCCCAGCTGCCAACCAACCTCCAGCAACTCGGGGAGTGAAAATGATACCGGTGGATTCGCGTGAAGAAAAAAGATCCCCAGCCCGCCGCAAGGGAGACAACGGAAGGAGAGCCACCGCGCGAGGAACCAAGAAGATCCGGCCGAGTTGGCGTTTGCGTTTGCGTCTGGTGGAAGAGAGGAGCCGCGTTGGGAAAAGGAAATAGGACCGGGCGTCTGCGGCTAGGGTTTCCCCTAGCCGCAGAGCGCCCCCGCATGAGTATTTATTTGTTCAACTTGCTTTTTACTATGCAAAGGAAAATAAATCTTTTGATATTGCTTCTAAATAAGAACTTTACTTCGCATAAAATTAAAGTAACCAAAATATCTTTTGATAAATATGAGAGGGAGAAAATAAGATTTCAAATCCTTGGAATCCTTGGGCAACATGGGGTCTTCTTGATGGATCAAAGAGGGTCTTTTGTCTTTCTTTAAAGCTTGAAGGAAAGGTGAGTGCAACCAATGCCCAACCTCCTCTTCAAGTTGTGGGAACTTGCAAAACTTAGAGATTTCTTGCCAAAGACTTGTTAAGCATATGATGCTACTTATAAAGAAACTTTAAAATAGCATGAACATTAACCGAATTCAACATGCAAACTAAAGCTATCAATTGTAAATGAACATTATAGAACAACCAATTTTTTCTAATCTTACCCAACTAGGAGATAGCTCCTCTTGAAAGGCATACAATAACAATTACTAGCAAAAACACATAAGCAAGTTACCTCACAATTAAGCACAATTTGACAAATGAGATCCACACATAAGCTTGATCACCAAAAATAACCTCCAAAGCCTTTTATTACAATAGTGAAAGATAGTACAATAGCAAATTACAATAGCATTCTTCTCAAAAACTCCAACTAGTTTGCAAAGGAAAGAGAGTTTGATTTTATAGGAGGGGCACACTTCCCAAGGAGGGAGGGAGCACCACTTGGAGAGGAAATGGTTGCCAAGTGAGAGGTGGGGCTGCCACCTCTCTCCATCCTCCATCAACTTGACACATGGGAGAAATGAGTGGGCAAGAGGGGCGCCACCTCTCAAGAGGTAGGCAGCCTCCTCTTGGAGTGCGCCACATCTCTCTAAGAGGGGCGCACCCTCTCTTGGAGATCTCCTCTAACTCAGGATCACAATCTCTTGACTCACCCTCCACTTGCTCTTATTTGCCAACAAACTTTAGTTAACTCAAAGCAAGGGTGAGTTGATTGGAAACATGTCTCATAGATGTTTCCCAAAAAATAGCTTTGCTGATTTTTCCTGATTTTTGTCTTTTTTCACTTTTGCGAGCAAAACTATTTTTTTAGTGATTAAAATCACTAATTTTACTCACAAAAGTGAGTACTTAGGTTAAGTGGGTGCTCTAGGTCCAAAAATGTGTACCCCCAAGGCATAAAATGCCTCCTAGTACCACTTTTTTAATACATAATCGAATTACAATTAAAATAACCTTTTTACGGTAATTTTTTTATTAACTGAAAAACTTTAAAAAACCTAAGGGGGACTTAACACATTTCCGTAAGACTCTAGGATAATGCTTAGCATGGTTATATACATAGGACTCTAGACTTAAACTCACCCAAGTCATATCCACTAGGACTATAAGGACTATTACTCCAACTTTGGAGGATATTGAGTGAAAAAACTCGAAAATTATAGATCGCTTAAAGAGCAAAATATAATTAGCAAGTAAAAAAAACACTCTAGAGTGAAGTACTAGTGTCTAAGTCTTAGGTGGCTAAGCCCGTTAGAAAAATCATATGCTTAAGTAATTGTATTACAATTCCCCGCAAGGTATGGAAATGTGGAAAAAAGGTGAAAAAAGGGGGCCATACTGGCCGACTGGACTTTTGAACTCTGAATTTTGAACAAGTTGTTGTTCAATATTTGGCGGCTCAACTGCAAGTCCATCCTAGTGCAACTTGGTGGATAACAATGTCTATCAAAAATCTTCTCTAAAGGAATAAACCCCTTTGGAAACTTCTCGTCTCTTAGTTCCAAAACTTCCTGGTTTTCATCATCTTCTCCCTGCCAATTAATGTCATCTTGGGAAAATTCTTGCAATTTGTTTAAAAATCTTACTATTTGGGCCAGTGTTGCCGAAGCGTCCCCCCCCCCCCCCCCCCC
>ML778514.1:302432-324358 GCA_009831015.1 Picea engelmannii
TGGAATGATGGATAATATGGAATTTAGATGGCATTTCTTATATTGGAAGTATCACAAACATACATGTTTCATAAATTTTGCATCATGTTTGGCATTCTACATGTTTTTTTTTGAATATATATATATTTTTTTATATATATATATAAACGCTCCGGAGACGCTTCGCTCCCGACCATTTTTTGAAAAATGCGCTCCCGCTTTTCGCTCCCGCTCCCGCTTCGCTCCCACGCTTCGGCAACACTGATTTGGGCATCATCCTGGGACAAAGGGTCTGAAAATAGTCCATTTTACTTTCTCTTGAGATTAGATCTTCATATGGTTGAAGAGTTGTGGCGGCTATTGCCCATCAGCTTGGATGTTTTGTTCTCTCGGAACAATGTTTATAGAAAATGCATCAAATAACTCTATAGTGTCCCATATTGCATGCCTATATCGTTTCAATCTATCATTTTTGGGCCTTTGACTGCAAACTCATCTTTAACTTGCATAGCCACCAAATCAAAATCTCGCGTAACCTTTGAAACTTGGATCCCCATATCTCTCGCCAATTCTAGACCTAAAAATATCACCTCATACTCTACAACATTATTGGTGGTCTCAAATTCTAATATGTAGGAGAAATTTGTGGTATCACCTCGAGGAGATGTGAAAATGATACCTACTCCTGTACTAGTTCTGAACCGGGCTCCATCAAAGTGCATCTTCTAATTAACTTTGCTTTCTACCTTAGGAGCATTTTCTTTCTAGACTATAGAATGAGCTAAAATTGCATAGCTTCCAAAGTCATTTTTTGTACAAACCAATTCATTCATTGGATCATTTGGATCTTCCACATGATACTTTATCATCGGCTCCTTGTATAATGAAACATAGGTGTTTTTGCATGTGGGTATGGTGGCATATGACAAATCCACCTGGATGCTTCTTCCTAAATTGGTAGCCCATTTCCTTGATAAAAGAAATCCCCATGCATCTGGGAATTGGGACATCAATGACAACTATGTCCATCAATAATGTGATATCAATATATGCTACCAACTTGACCTGAATATCCTTGATTAAACCACACACCTCGATTTCCCTCGAATCCTTGGCACATCCATTCTTGTAGGAACATGTGGTTTTAAGGCCCACTTGATTCATAACCTTTAATGATGCAACATTCGTGGATGCCCCATAATCAAGCATGCAATTATGAAAGAGCAAATTATTTATCAAAAATGTAATGAAGAAAGGGGAGTGACTACCATTCCTTTTTCCTTGGTTCATCGCTTGAAATATTACAGGGAAATCCCCATTAGCCTCCTCAAATACCAAGAAGTTTCTCAACTTTTCCCTTTAGGATGGGATCTTTGCTAATTCAAGAAAAGGAACAGGAACATTCAACTTAGACATCACACCTGTTAAAGCAATGTTGAAATCGAAATCTGTACTTAGAGGTGTCTTTCGATGAGGATTCTTTGGCCGCTCCATCTGTTTGGGTGGGTTGCCTGTTCACAAGAGCCTTTTGAAGAACTTGCTTCCTTGCTTTTGGCTTCTGTGAAGCTCCTTGATTTCTCCTTTGATAAACAACCCATTTCTTATCCTTGATTTTCTTTCTTATTTATTCTTGAGTAGGCTTCTCACCACACATCCTTATGATTTTGTTAGAGTCTATACTTTTACCCTTTATCTGATTCATATGATCCTCAAAAACTGCATAAGACTTTCCCTCTATGGTGCAAATGAAATCATCTTCTCCTACAAAGTTCATGTTATCAAAATCCCTTGGATCCTCATCATTTACTTCTCTAGCCTTCCTTCTAGCTTCTCTAGTTGTTGGGCATGATTCCTCATCTAACTATCCTGACATGTGTGACACCATGACAACACTTCATGTTCAACCATATTAGTGGGGTTTATGGGAACCGAGAGTCTTTGTTCTTGAGGAACTCTGTTTCTATCCTATCCACCATTTTCTCATGGTAGATTTTGCTTCTGTCGTGCCCTTTCCAGGTATATCTATCTATTTTACACAATACTATTTTGTTGAGTTAAACTGGATTCCGTGCGTCTTACTGCTTCTATCAACGTTGTAATAGGATTTTGGGTTGGCTCTGCTGAATTCATGTCTCTAGGCTTAGGCTAATCCCTAGCAGGTGTGGCTCTTACAAAAGTCTCTAATTCAAACTTTCCAGAATCTATCCAATTCTTCTCAACCTTGAGCACGACCTCTAGGGCTTCACTTAGATTTTTGGGTTCTCTTTCTCTCAAAAGGAAGCCAAAATTACTCTCAAAAGAGCCTAATTAGTATATCAGGATTGTTGCTGCTGGAGGTTTAATATTAATGTGTAACCTTTGCACTATATGATTAAACCTCTTATTGAATTCCTAAACTGTTTCATTTTCATTCTTCTTTGCACCACTCAAAGCAGTGAACAAATACCTATTATCTTTATGCTCCCCCCACTTCTCCAAAAAAGCTTTCTCAAGGGTATCCGATGCATTGAAACTATTATCTGACAAACTTTTGAAAGATTCTACTGCATCATCTTCCACAGATAATGCAAATAGTTTCATTGTGACATCCAAATGTTTAGCTCCCCTTATTCTAAAATTTGCACTTTTCAACTTAGCCACATGATCCACAGCTGAAGCTGCATTATTTCCTTGGAAATTAGGGAGACTATTAATGGCCTTCTCTGGAATATCATCTAACCACGGGGCATGCATATTGCTTTGAAGGACTGCCTGATTAGAAGGACTTGAAAACAAGTGTCTTATATCTTCAATACAATTTGAAACACCTGGATTCTGAGATGCTTGATTTAGCTTGTTCACTCATCTTCGGCAAAATCTTTCTGGTTCAGCCAAATGAGGAACAACTTTGTGAGGTGCTTCTTGTAGCATACCTCTTGATTGGATTTTCTTTATTTTGAAGTTGCCAAATGAGTTATTTAATTCGACATTACTTTCACTCATCAAGTGTCGTGAAGCACAACTTCAAATATCTGGGAAGTGGACTTTCTTCCTAGCAACAGTGCTACCACCCAAAACCCTCACTTTAAGTTACAAAGCCCTAGACACAAGTGAGACCCTAGGGGTAATGGAGAAGGGCTACCCAATGTCACCTCGGTAGCTCCTTCACTCTCTTTAGGTTGGCTCTCCAACACAAGGGGGGTATCCCCAAAGGCAACTAAGTCTAATGAATGATTATCACTTGGAAGGATTTTAGACTTGGGTCAGATTTAAATTATAATATTTCTTGACGTATATTTCATATTTATGCAAACACAAAATAAATGATGAATTTTTGTAATTTTAGGGGGTGGTTGAAAGGAAAGACTAGTGCCTTAAAAAAATAGGGCTTATGGGGTCAAGAGGCCAGACTGAGAGGGCTGTATTTACTATTATATGAGTTATTAGGGCAAACAGAGCTGTAAATTGCATGCTACAGCCAACCCTATCTTGCTGTTAATTATTGGAGAAAATTTCCTGGAAAGGTTCCTGTCACAGGTGCACCTCTAGAATTGTTTGCTAGGGTGTGCTTTACTTTGAAGTATAAAATTTGCAACAACTCTAGAAGATGATAGATGCAATATTCATCACATTCGTACATAAAACGACAAAGAGATTAAGAGAGGAAATCCCCCTAATTCCTTTTATTGGAGTAGAGTAACCCTTCAAAAATAACCTTCGAAACAAATCCTTTGCAAGTAGTTTTCAGCATCAACATTCAGCCATCATAAATTCCATAACAATTGCCTCACTTGAATGGGCATGAAACCCTTTGACTTTCCAATAGCACTTCAAATATATCTTCAATAATAGCTCTCAAAAGTTTACCACATTTTCAACAACCTTTACAATGGGAAAGAGCCTCTCTTATATAGAGTTTGGGTTCAAAACCCTCCAAAATAAAATAATAATATCCAAAGTGTAGATCCAAGATCTCTCCTAGGAAGACATAAAAAACTACTATCTCATAACCAACTCCTAATGACAAGTAAAAAATGCATAATAAAATAAGAAGAAAGGGGTGGCTATGCCACATGTCTCCTCCTCATGCTAGATGTCTCCCTCATATAGGGTAGAAAACCATGAAAACATCATCCATGGGCCACATGTAGCATCTCCATGAGTGATGTCCCACTCAAGGGCTCAACCAACGCATCCTTCAAGGTGCAAAAGATGCCAAATCAAGTGTCAGACAATAGATTCATAAATGAAGGAGTCAATTCAACCATATGTTAGTGTAGATCCACGTGCACCATCCCCAAATAATCTCCTAGATCCATGAAGAAAGGGATATCCTAGTCAAATAAATAATATAATGTGACCATGTCTCAAAACATGTGCCAACACAATGAAACCAAGGGAGCTCTCCACTAGCAATAATAGTCAACCATATCAAGACATGGTCCACGTGCATAGAGTGTCCATATGAGCAAGGGCGGCCATCCAACAAGGCTCCAATCATAGCACATCATCCAACGTCTAGCCATTGAGAGAGCTAGATCAACATGAAAAGCTGTGTATATGAGGAGCGCTTCAATAATAATGCATAAAAAGATGATGAAGGATACATAGAATAATCAAATAATCTTCCATCCAAGGCACTCGAACATAGGTGATACCAAGATGAAATTACCTCCAAAAAGTATTCCAGGGGAACCAATGTACAAGTGAGCTACTCTCACCAGTAGGCCTCAGCACCCACCAAGGTGGTTGACAGATGAACTGTCACAAGGGAAGCAAGTCTAGGAGTGCACACAAGTAATATGCTGCACATTGATGCAAGCGCTCAACCAAAACATAAAGCAAGCTTCTGATATGTGTGATGAAAATCACTAGTATTCAATCATCCCTGAAATTAATGAATCCGCAAGGACAAATAAATCTGGGACCAATGTACTCCAAACGCAACCTGCTTTGGGCAGGGTCTTCAATCATGACATAAGCCTTATGCAACATGAGGGGTAACAGCTAGAGCATTTAATAAGTTGGTCAGTACGTTGATAGGATATGAGATACCTTTAATGAAAAAAATTTAAGAACGTTCACTACTATTAAGTTACTAACTTAATTTTTACCTTTTTAAAGATTTTACTGACTTTATATGTACTAAATTTAATTCAATTCAATTAATCTTGTTTCTTAATCCTTTTGCTAGATTAGTATATAGAAGGGCACATGCTCTTGTCCTCTTTTGCCTTCACAGCTAGTTGGTTATGTTGTACTTCTCAGTTCCATTGGCCACTTTTCGCTACTAGTGGACATTGATAAAATATGTCTATCTACCTATCCACATATGGTTGGTGATGATGAAATTGTTGGAATGATTTTGGATGTACCTGGATCAATCTCACTAGTGTCAAAATACAAATGACATCGGGGTTAGTTCCTTGCTTTCTATTAGGAGTTCCCATTAAATGTTTGAAATTGCTCTAAGTATGCATATATCTTGCCTCTCAGGTTTTCTAGTGAAGAAATTTCTTCCCAGAATCAAGTAAAGGCATCTGTGCAACGTAAGATCCGTCAAAGCATTGCAGAGGAGGTTTGTTTTCCCACTAAGGCTGTTGCTAGCTTTACAAATAATGTGTAGAAGAAAAACTTCACTTCATAAATCTTTGCTATATTTGGAAACTCATGCTTTCATTTTTTCTGCAGTACCCAGATTTGGAGCCTGTATTAGAAGATTTACTTCCAAAGAAATCTCCTCTTATAGTTGCAAAATGGTATGCTTTCACCCAGCATCTTAATTTATTTTCGTAATTTTGATATTTCTGTTTTTTCTCATCTTTAGATTTTGGTTAAAACTTTCAATCATACACTGTTCTTAAAAATAATATTGTCATCCAAATATATTGACCATGAGAAAAAAGAACAATCATAATGGATAAAGAAATTGGAAACTCAGAGTGAACTGATATCCAAGATTGTCTGAGATTGGCTCTGGCATATGAAATATGATTCCTTGTGCTCATGGAAAGCAGGAGCTGAGATAAATGCCATAAAACTGTAGCGTAAAAATGCTTTTATAAACATTTATTTTGTTTTTTGTATCTGTAGCCAAAACAGTTTATACATTTTTACATATTGATGTTAAAAATATTGGCCACTCATTGTCAACTTCTGAAATTTAGCCTTGGCAAAGGTGCTTCCCTTATCGATATATTCCCGATATGTAGAATGATGTATAAATAGGGTTTTGTACTTAATTATTCTGTATTATTTAGTGATTGAGAGTAATTGGTGGCTTATGGCCTATTACTTTCTTTATTAGGGCCAGGATAATGGTACAGCAAGGCAAGAGTATCCCCGCCACCCTTTAACTAATAGGTGGGTATTGTTTGTTTATTATGTTCCCCAATCATGGCCTCTAAGTGTGTTTTATTTATTCATACACTAAAACTTTTTGCTGTTACTCTCTATTACATTCGAAAATAAGTTGTGGCATTCCAAGGGCATGGTAACTATATTACTTGAGTCTACATATCTATGTGTGGGAATCACATCTCCTGCGTTCTTCTTGTCACTAGTAACATGACGATACTAAGGAACACCCCTGAAAATTGATGGGGAAATTCCCAAGTACTGGGGATTTTGAGGCATTTTGAAGAATGTTAGATATTGTAATGTTTATTTCATTAGTAATAAATATATTAGAATAATGATGCAATATCATAAAGTGGAAATAAGTCATACGTAATAAATGACATTAATGTTAATGTAATTATGAAATTAGGTGAGTGGCTCCTAACAGGAATAATGGCATTTGCTAGATATATATACAACACCACTTTATGTAATTTGAAGGCTATTAATATCATACATCTCTCTTTCAGTCTCTCTCGCTTGTCTCTTGTATATTCTCCATAGCATTGTTTATCATGGTATCAAAGCCAGTGATTGTGGCATAGGGCAACTTCAAAGTATCCTGTCAATACAAAGTTTGGCACATCAGAGAATTTGGAGAAAGAGACATAGAATTGCGGAGGTGAAGAAGGAAATCTAGTAAGATATATGTACAACTAGGAAAAGACGAATTCTATACACCGATTTATTAAAGGGAGAAGAATTGTATGGCTGTGAGAAGAATCGTATGACGACATCGTCAACATAAATTGTACGTGCGATGATTTATTAAAGTGTGAATTCTGTACATTGGCTCAATTAAAGGGCGTGACGCAATCTGTATGGCGGTTTAAATAAGGAGTATGGAGCTGTGTAAATAGGACGGCTCAATGAAAAAGGTATAGCAGCTCAATTAAAAAATCGTACAGTGGCTATCTGAGTTAGTAGAAAACAATGACGACTAGGTGAGTTCAAATCAACGTTAGAAGGTAGTCATTTATTTCTGAAGATATAATATGTATTTAAAAAAAAGAACTGCATTGGTAATTTGAGGAGTTACAGCCACATGAATCTGCATCTTTTGGTAATCCATTGCTTTGAAATCCTCTGCACTTTTATATTCTCTGCAAATATTGCTTTCAAAACCCTCTGAAAACCCTGTTTAAATTCAAGATTTCAGAGTTATATGAGTCTGATTTTTAAGGAGTTAGAAGTCTTTTTAGGAGTTATAAGGGTTTCTTATTTTTTATTGGAGTTATATGTTGAGAAATATAGCTCTGACAAGAACTTTTGCACAGGTTCAGAGTGAACGTGCTGGAAGTAGTTTGAGTTATTTTCGAAAAGTAATTCTATTTTGTAATTCACTTTAGTAAAAAATGAAAAGTCTTATACTTAGTTGTTGAGTCTAATAAAGTGTTTTCAGGCATTTATGACTTAGACTAGGATTAATCTCAACCGTAGATCTCACTGAGTGATTAGGGTTTCAGCTAAAATTATAAAGACAGGTCGAGATAGAGGGTTTAGACACAGTTGAGCAGATTGAGCGACCAGGAGAGAAAGACAGCAAGGATTCAGGAGAGAGGCAGATTTGGACAGCAGACAGAGGCAGCATGAACAATCCGAACAGCTGTACAGATAGAGCCTTTCAACATGTACAGCAGTACAGGAGGTCATACTTAGTCAGTTAAGGGTGATTTGTTGACTGTGCAACTGCTGGTTTTTAGCAGATTGTGGAGGTTTCCTTGTAAGTGTTTTTGAAGGAATGAAAAGTTGTTTTGAAGGAGAAATTACCTGTGTATGTGTGAAACTGTTCTATGCTTCCATTATTTATTTTCCAGTTATTGTGTGATTGATACGATGGCCTAAAATTAATTTCTGCATTAATTAAATTCAACAATTTATTAGTTTAAATTGAGATCATAAGGACAATAGTCATCTCGGCTAAATTTTTTTAACATGGTATCAGAGTCAAGTTCTTTGCTTGAGATTCTCAAGGATTTGTAGCAGTAAATTAACTACCTGAAAGAAGGACCAGCAGTTAGAGGGTTTCAAAGTTTTTTTCATATTTGGGGGTTTGTGCAGTAAATCTCAGAGATGGCATCAACGAGCCTCATATTTGAGGATAGATTGGATGGTGCCTCGAATTTCTTATCATGGAAGGTGAGGGTTACTCTCTTACTAGAAGAGAATGATCTTTGGGATATTGTTAAGGACGTTGTGCCTTTTCGTACAAGTCCACAACAATTGGCAACTCATAAGAAGAGGGAAGTGAAGGCCAAGTAGATGATTTTCGATGCCATAAAGGATCATTTGAACCCTCATTTATCCGAGAAGAAGACAACGAAGGAGATGTTTGATGCCCTAGTAAGTCTCTACCAGAGTGAACATAAACAAGAAGATGATCTTGCGGAACAAACTCAGATTCATAGAGATGGCCAGATTAGACTCAGTCACTAGTTACCTTATGAAGGTCGCACGGGTTTGTGATCGGGTTGTAGTAGTTGGGGAGAAGGTTGCAGATGAAGATCTAGTGAACATGGCTTTGAATGGATTCCCAACTTCATGGGAACTATTTGTCAAAGGTATTTGTGCTTGGGAGAACCTTCCTAATTTTGAGAGGCTGTGGGATGACTGTATCTAGGAGGAGACTTGGATGGAGTCAACGACTAACAAGAAGGATGGTGATGAGAACCTAACTCTATTTGGTCAGGCAAATAAGGGAAGAGGTAAAGGACCCAATAAGGGTAAGGGAAAGAGTGAGGAGTCAACCTCACAGCCAAGAAAGAAGGACTTGAGTGAAATGAAGTGCTTCATTTGTCATAAGCATGGCCATTATGCATCACGGTGTCTGGAGAAGAATAAGGGTAAAGGGAAGCAACAACAAAAGTAGGTAGTAACCTCTATAGAAACTCAGATGAACAAGTTTGTTGCCAAGTTTGAGGACTTCTCGTTGGTATCTACTTTTCTACCAGCATGATTTTGAGGAATTCATGGTACGTGGTAGTGGGGCATCTTGACATATGAGATGAGCATGACGATTATTTTCTTGTTGGAAGAAGCAAGACTCATGAGTACAGGTTGAGCTTGGCGATGATGCTAAGTACTCAGTAGCAAGAGTTGTTACTATTCCCTTCCAGCTCGAGTTAGGTGATTCTTTAGCTTTTGACGATGTCTTGTTTGTACCAGGTCTTCGGAAGAACTTGCTTTCAGTTTCGGTTATGGAGGATAAGGGCTTTGTAGTGGAGTTCAAAAACCAGTAAGTCCTCATCAGATTGAAGGAATCTATCCTGATTCCTAGATACAACTTAGGTAATAGGGGTAGAGAAGGTATTTTGTATAGGTTGCAGGGTGAACCTGTTCAAGTCCTAGTTCATAACAATGACAACATGTGCGAATTGTGGCACAAGAGGATGGGGCACCTGCATCATAGGGCGTTGCCTATTCTTAGGGAGATAGTCATAGGTCTTCCAGAGTTCGGTATTGAGTAGCATGGTGTATGCAGAGGTTGCACGCTTGGCAAGCATGCCAAGGCTGCTTTCCCAAGTAGCGAGCATAGGTTTAAGGGGATTCTAGACCTAGTACATTCAGATGTTTGTGGGCCAATGTTAGTAGCATCAATTACAGGAAACATGTATTATGTTTCTCTTATTGATGAATTCTCTCTCAAGACTTGGATCTACTTCTTAAAGACCAACGATAAGGTCTTCAATAGGTTTTAGGAGTTCAAAGCTCTAGTTGAAAACAAGACAAGGAAGAAAATCAAAGTCTTGAGACAATGGGGGAGAGTATACCTCTAAGGAGTTCGAGGGTTTCAGCAAGGAGGCAGGAATCTAGAGGGGGTTGATTGTTCCATACAACCCACAGTAGAATGGGGTTGCAGAGTTGAAGAATAGATCCATCATAGGGTCTGCTAAGGCTATGATACATGACCAAGGCTTGCCGATGTTTCTTTGGCTAAGTAACCGGACACGTCCAAAATTGTTGAAATCCTTAATCTAGCACTTGGGTATCTTGTTATCTAGTGATTTCCTTACTGCAAATCATGTTAGCGGCTCACAAAACAAAAATACACCATTGGAATATTCAACTCAAATAAATATAGCAGAAGCAATACTGGAAACCAAATCTTACACACATAAACACCAATATTTTTGGGTAGATACCCTTGGAAAAACCTCGGAGGGAAAACTAGTACTAAGTCGATTTTATTATGATAAAATCAGGGCTCTCGTAACAAGGATAATGGCCCACTAAGAGAAATACAACTACAAACAAACATTGCAAAGTCTGCTCTGATGTACGACCCAGATCTGGCATGCTTTTCAAGGTTTACGCGCCTTTCCTTAAGTAAACCCATGTATATGCCCCTGTCTCCACTAACGCCCGCATACATGACCTCAAGGACTGTATGACAAACACCGTATGACTTGACCCTCTCCTTGACTTGATTTCTAAATGGAAGTCCTTCTCCACGTATCCAAGATCTCCTTGAATCACAGTCCTTCATGATCCAACCGTGTCTCACACACAAGTATCTTTTTCCTTCACCCTAGCCTTGCTTTTATAATCTTGAGTTATGACCTAACTCTAATCCCCAAAGTGATTGACGGTTGAGATTACTTCTCACGTCACTTGAGATCAATGGCTAAGATTAAATGCTAATTTTTAGCATGTCCTTAATAACTCAATTAATTCAATTGATTAATTAATAAAAGCGCTTTACTTTAATAAGTCCTTTAATTAAAGTAAATTCCAGGATAGAAGGCTTTGGACGATTTCCACACGTCTAGACACATAGACCTGTGTGGAAATACTTGTTCGATGCTACCGTGCATCAACAAAAACCCCTGCGTGTCGCGTATCTTATGTGTCGGACACGACGCACAGAGGACACATGTCAGACACGTGCTTGTCACATGTCCTGTTCATAGGACATGTGCCAAACACGTGCCCTCCGTGTGTCCTGAAAATAGGACACATGTCTTGTACAAAAAAGGACTTGGGCTCATGTTTTCACATGCAAGTTGCAGTTGTGAGGTGTTTCAGTGTGCAATTGAGGGTTATTTTGCCTTACTAATGCTATTTAAGAGGTCCCCACCCCCTCCATTTCACCCACCCTAGTAATTAATGGTTATCAAATTCTTAAAAGTGACATTCTCCTTTATCTTTCATTTTCATCCTTTTACTTAAGTTTTTAACATTACCATTAATTGCTTCAGGATGTTTGAGAGTGGTTCCAACCTTATTGGACTTCATATGGAGAAAGTAGAATTTTAGGTCCCATTCAAAATTCAACAGACTTAACGGTTTTCAGGATTTCAAGATTGGTAGGATTGCAATGTTTCCATTGGATTCTATCATGTATGAGGGTATGGAACTGACATTTAATCAAGGGCACCAAGCCTTTATGTACCTCGATGTTGGTGGCATTGATTGTTGAACTCTTCTGTCATGACCCCAATAAAATGTACCCTTCATTCAAGTATAAACTCTTCAGTTGAACTCTTCTCTTTGTCATCGTGTTAGGTGACTTAGTAGTGTATGTGCACACCAACCTTCGTCTTATTTACAGGTAGAGAGAAGAGTGGTTGAAGGGAAATACAAAGATGTGGGATGTGTTTCTTGATGATATGGGTTTGGACGCAGTGTTGAGTTGGCATTAGCCAACTTGGATCTTAATGAACTAGTGCTAGAGCCAATCACTTTTGATGATGGGGATCCTCTTGAGGGGTCATCCTCCACATCAACAGATGCACATATTGCATTGGATATAGAGGAGGAGGAGGATGAAGGAGAGAGCAGTGGTAGTGATGCTAATCTTGATGATTATGACATGGAGGACTATTGACAGTCATGACTCATGAGCTATGAGATTCTTGCATCTACGGTTCTAGTATCTACCCTATGGCTATTTTGTATTTTCCATTGGCATTCCCACCTATAGTATCAAGCTTCAATGACTCTAACTCAATATCTATCTACATTGTAATACATTTTGATTTTGATGACTTAATGAGATTGAGAATGCTACAACTTATGGTACTAATTTCTTGTGTGTTCAATGTTTTTCATTTGATCATCATTGATGTTACAATGTATTATGTTACATGTTTTGTATCATGTAAATCTTCTAGTTTCTAACAAAATATGAATCTTTCTATATTTCATTTTCACGTGTAATTTTCAATTTTTTTTCACATATATAATTTTTTCAAATATATATATAAACGTGTCCTCTGTGTCTCGTTTCCAAGGTCGTCGTGTCACGTGTCAGACACTCGTATTTTCGTGTCCTCCGTGTCACGTGTCGGACACTCGTATTTCCGTGTCCTCCGTGTCCCATGTCCCGTGTCATCATGTCAGGTGACTTAGTTCTTTGGGTAGATGCATGCAACACAATAGTCTACATCCAGAATCAATGTCCTCACAGAATCTTGGAGGACAAGACACTAGGGGAGGCATTCACTGGTGTGAAGCTAGAGGTGAGTCATTTTCGCATCTTTGGTTGTCCAGTTTATATCCACGTACCTATAGAGAAGAGGACCAAGTTGGAGCCCTCCTACAGGAAGGGTTTATTTGTGGGTTATAGTGAGATTGAAAAGGCTTATAGGGTCTATATTCTAGAGAAGAGGAAGACAATAATGTGTAGGGATGTAAAGTTTGTGGAAGACTTTGCATCCAGGAAGTGTCATGATCCTATTCCAGTGACAGAGGATGAGGATCAAGAAGCTTCGAAGGCTGAGCCGGGGTCACCAATGATTTCTAGAGCAATACTATAGCTTTCAGGTGAAGAGGGGCAAACATGAGCCCCTTCCGTTTCTGTCAGGAGATCTTTATGGTTCACTCAGACATTGAGGGATGCTCAGGAGCATGTTGAGACTCCTAGGAGCACATTTAGAGAGAGTAGACCTCCGAAGAAGTTTCCAAGATACATGGCATTGATGAGCAACATTCTAGAGTCCAAGCCTTCCAGTTTTCAGGAGGCAACAAACTAGTAGGTATGGTGGGATGCCATAGTGGAGTACACCTTCATCATGAAGAATGATGTTTGGGACATTGTGCCAAGATTGGAGGGGAAGTCAGTAGTGAGTTCCATGTGGCTCTACAAGATCAAGCATGCTGCAGATGGTAACATTGAGAAGTTTAAAGCGAGGTTTGTGGCGAGAGGGTTCTCCTAGAGAGAGTGAGTGCACTACGAGGAGTCTTTTGCTCCAGTCGCTAGGTACACTTCCATTAGAGCAGTTATGTCCTTGATTTCATTTATGGGATGGAGGATACGTCAGATGGATGTGAAGACTGTTATCCCCTATCCTAGGGATAACTAAGGAGATAATGTCTCGAGGCCCACATGTCCTAGACATGGAGTGTTGAGAGCTAGATGACTTGAGCATGGCCCTGGAGGGCCCATCTTTTCTTCAGTGCAACCCATTTGTCAGCAACAACAACATCCATCCCACCAGCTTGGTCCTGAAGTAGTAGTAAGTCTTGCTCCATGAGGTAATGAGTCCGGGTATCATGGTACGTGTCACTCTAATTTTTGAAGCACTTGAATATGTTGCACTAAATTCTCCTTCATTTCATGACGTTTGCTTGGAAATTATGCTCTTTAACTTGTTCATACCTGGGAGGGTGGCATAATGCCCTAATAAGCAGTTTCCCCTTTAGGATGAGTTGCCACTGGGTGGGTCTGTGAAAGGTCATCTTCCATTCCCTCCATACTTACCACTTTCCATCATTATTCCTCTCATCTCCCCCCACCTTGGATCGGGCATTGGGTTTGTCACGCTAGGAAGGGTTGTACCTTACATTGTGGGAAGAAGGGGCTAAAGGCCCAGGGGGTAAAAGACGCTGGCAAGAGTTAAAAGCCAAAATGAAACCTTTGAGATGCTTCGCCCAGGGATTCCCGAGAAAACAATAAAGGGCTTCTCAGTAAGAAAAGGGGACCCATAAGATAAATCAAAACTCAAGGTACTAGTTGGTGGATGGGAGGTCTCATTATGAGCCAGCCTATTAGGTCCATGGGCATGTAGCAGTATGACACTACCATCTATCTGGTCACCAAACTAGGGTAGTGGCTCTTGGTGGCATAGCCAAGAGAAAGGGGGTCTCATCACGAGCCAACCTTCTCATTTCCGTGAAATGCTTGTGGGTAACGCTGTCACCTCTTGTCACCACGCCAGGACAGTGTCCCCCAAATTTTCCCTTGAAAAGAAAAATACCAAAAACACTAAGACTAAGAACAAAAGGCATTGAATGGGCTAGGAAACAATGGCATCCATGATAAGGTGCAACTCACCCTCTACAAAGGCACCCACAAGCAAGACCTACATTTCCCTGTTATCACTGCATCCTCTGCCCAAACATTTCCCCTACGCCACTTCACACACTTACATGACCTAGATTGGTCCTCACCTGGGAAACACCCCAAACTTAAGGAGGATTAGCCCAATAGGACACCCTAAGACCCTCTCCAAACTTGACTTATTAAACTGCATAATGTCTTTGAGCATTTATCTGGGTAAAGGGGGGTTTGATTATTAGATGTGATTAACATTGCTATGATACCTGTGACTTATGAACCCCTGGAGGGCGTATTTGTTGTTGCTGCAGGACTTTGCTCGATGGACAGGTACATATGGGGGAATGATTAGGTCGGACCTCCATGGGGCTGAAAGCCCAACCATTTGATGCTGTAACCCCACCAGGGGGAAAGGAGAAACCATAGGCTTGCACTAGGAAGAAAGGACATTGCACCAGGGACACTCCGATAGACCCTGAACCAGGAGGGTCTTGCCTTTCCTTTTGGATGTTGACCCTTGGAGGCCCATGACATCATCATTTTGACCCTAGACGTCATCCAGTCGGGGTTTTCATTTATGAGGACGATTGTGTGCTTGTTGGCACGTGTGGTAGCATTTGGGGCCTTTGGAGGCCAAACATTTTGTATCTGAGGCCTAGCGTTCCACCCTAGGGGGTAAAGTCACCCTAGAAGGGCATGACATCACCCTTGGATTTGATTTTAGGGTTTAATTAATGACAGTTATGTTAAAATTGGATTTTAATGTAATTTGGCCATGTCAACGATTTCATGACCTAATTGTAATTAAGGGTCATTGATATTGTATAAATAAGAGATAAAAATCTCATTTTTATTCATCATCACTCATCACACAAGTGGTGGTCTGAAATTCGGCCCTCTTTAAGGGTTATTGGCTGAAACTAAGTGGTGCGCAACTTCTTGGAGAGGCAAATTTTGGTGTATCTTGGCTATTTTCATGGTGGAAAGTCTTCAACTAGGGTTTGAGCTTGATTATTCTTGGTGAAGTAAGTAGAAAATCTGCATTTCTTTATTGTGAATGAATGCTCATGGTGAATTTTACTTTTTCATGTCAAAGATTAAGAAATTGCTTGCTTGAAACCCTAGGAGAAAGGCATAAGCTATTATCCTTTTCTCTATAATTTTCTACTTGTTTAAATTTCTCAAGGAGCACCTTGTCTAGAAGTAGTTACTAGAGCCCTACCATTGTAGCACTCTATTAACCCTACTTCTTTGCCTATTGCATATTTTATTTCAAATTGTCTAAGGAAACGAGAAATTGCTAGGGCCTAAGTTTCCTTACTTTCTAGCAATTATCTCTAGGACTTGGGTGTTTGAGGCCTTGGGTTGCCAACACATCTCTCATCTTCTCCATCTCCTTTGACTAAGTATTATCATTGCTATTTCCCTCTAAGAGTTGATGCTGCTATCATTGACTCCATTACCCTAGAAGGCACTAGTCTATTCACTACTAGTGATTGATGGATCAAACTACTTTCAAACTATCTTCTTTGGAACATTCACTAACTCCTACTAACCTTATAATAGCCTAATTCACTAACCAACTTGCTGCTGTTGCAAAAGATTGCTACAGCCATCTAACAACAACAAATTGACCTTAAAAGTGACATGTTATTCTAGCTAGACATTGCTAAATCTGTTTGTGACTATCTAATATCAATTTGCCTAGTTAAAGCTACCTTTTCTAGTCTTTTCTCAATCATTTTGAAGCATAGTTATTGTGGCTGTTACAAATTTATCATTGCTGTTGTGAACTGTTGTACTGCTGCAATTTTATATCAGCTAGTATATTTTTTAAGAGTTCATCATCTTATGAAGCATTAATATCATTTTGGTACTTGGAAAGTGCCCCTTTTCTATTTTGTTGTCTTGTTCCGGGCAGGTACACTTCATCTCTATAAGACACAAAGAACTCTTGAAATTGAATGACTTGTGAGAGGGGGGAACTTTCTTGCCTTATCCTTCTCAAACCCTCAGGTCACTGAGGATGTCTCCCCTGGGGTACATTGATATACTCCTAAATAGAAAGGGGTTTCCTATTAAGGTGACAGTGATAGGTCCCCCCTGTTACGCCAATCTTGTATCTACTTGCATTGGGCTTTAGGCAAGTACAAATTGTGCGATAACAAAGACAACTTTCCTTAGTGGGATTATTGAGGAAGAAGTGTACATAGAGCAACCTCAAGAATTTGAGAAAAATGGGAAGGAGTCTCATGTGTTCAGGCTTAAGAAAGCCTTGTATGGGCTCAACCAAGCACTGAGAGCATGGTATTCCAGGATAGGTGGATATCTCTAGAGTATGGGTTTCACCAAAAGCAAAGTAGATTCCAACTTATATTACATATTTGTTGGGACTGATTTGCACGTTTTGGTGCTGTATGTAGATGACTTGTTTTTGATAGGTGTAGAGAAGTTCATTGCAGGGTGCAATGTAGACATGGTTGTTGAGTTTGAGATGAAGGAGATATGCATGATGCATTACTTCTTGGGTTTTGAGGTTTGGCAGAGACCAGGGGAGATTTTCCTTGGGCAGGGTAAGTATGTAGTTGAGATCCTGAAGAGATTTTAGATGGAGGACTGCAAACCTATGACCACACCCATGATCACTAATTTGAAGAAAGTGATAGCTTCAGATTCAGAGTTGGTGGATCCTAAGTTGTATAATTGACAGGTTCCTCAATGTATTTGGTCAACACCAAGATAGATATATGTTTTAAAGGTGAACACCTTGAGTTAGTTCATGGTGGAGCCAAGGCAAGAGCAATGGGTAGCAACAAAATATGTGCTTAGGTATTTGAGGGGCACAGTGGAATATGGTTTGAGATATCTTGGAGATGGTGAAGTGAAGTTCTAAGAGTATTCAGACTCAGATTGGGAAGGCAGTACATGGGACATGAAGAGCACCTCAGGGTGCCACTTTAGCTTGGGATCAACGATGATATCTTGGTTCAGAAGGAAGTAGACTTCTGTGGCACTTAGCTTAGCAGAGGCAGAGTACATGGCAGCTAATACGGCTAGTTATGAGGTCATCTGGCTTCACAATTTACTTGTAGGATTGTTTGATCAGGAGTTGGAACTCGTAGTCATTTATTGTGATAATTAGAGTTGTATCAAACTCTTTGAGAATCCAATGTTTCATGACAGGTCAAAGCATATAGAGTTTAAATATCACTTTATACGAGACAAGGTTCAAAAGGGAGCAATGAAGCTCAAGTATATTCCCACAGATCATTAGGTAGTTAATATTCTGACCAAGCCCTTGGAAAAAGAGAAGTTCAAAGCATTCGAAGATAGACTTGGGTTGGTGCAAAATTCCTTCAATTTTCAGCCTAGATGACTGTTGTCCTTATGATCTCAATTTAAACCAATAAATTGAGATCATAAGAAACAATAGTTATCTAGGCGGAAAGTTTTTACGTTATAAGCAATTTTTTTTTTTATTATTTTATATTTTGTTTTTCGTAATATTTTCAGTTATAAGGAAATATGGCCAATATTAATAATTTTATGAGTCTTATAAATTAAATGGTAAAAGTTATCTTGCTTGGAAATAAAAAATGGAGCAAATTCTGTCTTATCATGGAAAATCGTTACGAGGACAATTCCAAAATTAGATTCCATGCCTAATGACTATAAGTGGAAGAATAAAAATGCATTACTTCTTCTTACTTTTGCTTTGGAGCTATGTCACAAGGTTTGCCGAACTTCAACCTTGAGGTTCGAAATTTGGCGAACCTCGATTTTTTTTTGAGGTTCATCGAACCGTATGGCCGTTGATCGAGTTTGTAGCTCAAGCTCGTAATCTCGTGTCACAACTTAAGCTTGTAATCTATCCTTGCAGTTTCCATTTTCATTGTAACGTTTATTATGTTTAATTATGTTTATTGATGTTGATTTCTTACTATTTTATGTTATATTTCATTTTAAGTTTATATATATATATAATGCATGTAGACAAATCTAATGGCAAACCTCATTGAAAAATTTGAATTCGTACCGAACCTAATCGTTGTTCCCGAACTCAAACCCGAACCATGTGACTTAGTTTTGGAGGATGATACTCACATTTGTATTACTACCATTGCCGTTGAGGTTTGGGCAAAGTTAGAGAATTTGTATGAAACTTCAAATGAACTTCGAATTTTATTGTTGATAAACAAATTAACTACTTTGAAGATGGTAGCATCAGATTTCGTTACATTTCATGTTTAGAAGTTGTAGGAACTAAAGAATGAATTATTGGTGATTGATATAGACATCAAAGATAAGGAATTCATAACCATCCTGTTTAATAGCCTACTTGATGAGTATCAAAATTTTGTAACTTCATTTTGTGTCTCTTCTCGAAATGAAATTCCCACATTTGAAGAAGTTGTAGGCTTACTACAAGAAGAGTAGAGACTCAAGAAAAATGAACTTGCAGAACTAGATAGAGCTTTTATATGAAGACACAAAGGAAGAGGTCGTGATAGAGGTCGTCGAGGAGGAAGGTACAATAGGCATTAAAATTTGAGGCAAAATTCTTCAAATCAGATAGGTAGTTCTCACAATTCTAAGCATTGCAATTATTTTAGCAAGAGTAATCATAATGAAGAAGAGTGTTGTCCTATGCAAAGGCATGAGGCTGAAAGGAATAGATGTAGAGAACATCATAGAGGAAGAAGTAGAGGGGGAAGGCATCAAAGTCATTTTGTAGAAAGTAGTATAGTTGTTCCACAAGAACCTAGCACTGATTATTTGTTTATGGGTTTGTTGCTGCCTAATACACAACTACAAACGTTGAGAAGTCTCCAACCCACTCGGTGTGTCCTTGGAGGTGCAAACATGAGTCTAGACCCACTGCCACCTCAATCTAGACTCCTTCCGTCTACGAGTTAATTAAGTTATGGATTAAGGAAACCTATCCCAATGACAAGAACCCATGCAAGATGCAATTCCTTCAATGACAGGCAAACCTTTCTTTTTACAAAATAATAAATAGACCATTGCCTAAATATTACCAAATTTAACTTATTGAATTATGCACAAGTAAAAGATATTTCTACAAATTAAAATAAAGAATGGAATAATTTACATAATGAATTAAATAATAACTTTACACTTAAAACAATTAATTCTTAATTCTTAAAGAATATATGAAATATCAACTAAAGAATGCTTTGACAATAAATAGTCACATGTAAAGAAATTGCTGAAAATGAAAGATGAAAGTGCTTGAAAATAAATTGCTTGAAAGGAAATAGCAAAATAAGTAAAATGAATGTTTTGCAATGTGAGGAGGTTGATTTTAATAAATTTTAGGTCTCTCTTGAACTTAGGGGGAATTAGATGTGAAATTGCAACAATCCTAAGCTATGTGACTACCCCTAGCTCCCTATCCTTTAACCAAGAGGAAGTGTTGGGTGCTCAACAAGGGAACAACAAGGTTCCCCCCTAGCTCCACAGGTCAAATCGAAAGTGCTTGGGCACTCAACAAGGAGGACACTTAGTGCCGTGAAAGCGTCCCCGACTTCAACCCCTTCTAGCCTCCTCAAGTCACCCTTTTTTAATGGTTAAACAATAATGAAACAAAGTGCCTAATTAGACTAGCCACACGATCCTTTGCCCTTTCTTGTTACCCAAGATCCACAAGTGGCAGGGGGAGGAAATACGAGGCAAATGGCGGGGCAAAGTTTTGATTACTTGCAAAAATGAAAATTCTAACAACTAGCCAACACGATTTTGCAAGGGTGGTAAAGCCACTCACATGCAAGGTGTGGACAAAACAACAAAATAACTTATAAGGAATTAAATAATCTAATTAGTCACACAACTTTGCCTTAAGGACAAAGGTGGACAAAAAATAAACAAGTTAACAAGCCTCACAACTATGGCACAATATGGAGGATGAGCCTACCAATTTTGTGGCCAAAGCGGGCAAAAAAGACTTGAAAAATAAATAAATGGAAACTAGCTACTCAACCTTCTCTTTATGGGAGAAGTGGGGCAAATAACTTGAGCAAAATCAGAAATCTAAACTAGCCAGCACGATTTTGCAAGGGTGGCAAGGCCACCCACATGCAAGGTGTGGGAAAAATACTTGAAATACTTTACAACTTTACAAATTTGAAAAATGAATAAAGAATGCAAGCCCAAGAGACTCTCTTGGGCTGCTTACAATGATTTAGAAAGTAAGATGAGGGAAAGGGTTTGGCACCACAACTCTTGGATGCTTCCTTGAATTCCTTGTGGACAAAAATGGGCAGTACCTCCCCTTAAATTGACAAAAACCTGCATAAAACAAGCTTTGCTTGCTGGAAAATGCTAAAAAAGACTTGAAACAAGTTAGTTTTGGTTAGTACTGTTATCCCCTCTTTTAGGGATAACTAGGAGATCATGTCTCGAGGCCCACAGGTCCTAGACATGGAGTACCGAGAGCAGGATTGACCTGAGCATAGCCCTAGAGGGCCCACCTTTTCTTCTTCTATCACCTTTATCTTGTCAGCAGCAGTAGCATCCATCACCATCGGCTTGGTCCTGTACCAGAAAGGGTTCTTGCTCCATGAGGTAATTGGTCCAGGTATCATGGTATGTGTCACTTTTGATCATTAAAACCTTTAAATATATGCATCTGATTCCTTTTATCTCTAACAACTGCTTGGATCTTACATTTGCCCACTTGACCATGTTTGGGGGGATTGACAGGGTGTCCTAGCAAGCCTTTGTCCATAGGTTTTGGTTTGCCACTGGGGGGACTTCTAGAAAGCCATCGTCCGCTCCCATCATAGCACCACTATTCCATCTTGTTTCCCGCTCACTTGTCCCACTCCCCTTGTCCGGGCATTGGGTTGACCTTTCTTTAGGATTGCACCTTGTCTCGTGGGAAGAAGGGGCTAAAGGCCCAGAAGGTAAAAACAAGCTGGTAAGAGATAAAAGCCTAAAAATAAAACCTCGAGATGCTTCGCCCAGGGATCCCCGAGAAAGCAATAAAAGGATTCTCAGCAAGAAACTAGAGGGACCCGGAAGAAAATAATAAAACAAGACCTAGTCAGAGGATAAGGGGTCTCATCACGAGCCAGCCTATTAGGTCCATGGGTACCTAGCAGTATGGCATTGCCACCAGCTGGTTACCACGCCAGGGCAGTGACTCTTGGCTGCATGGCCAAGGGAAAGGGGGTCTCATCATGAGCCAACCTTTCATTTCTGTGAAAGTACTTGTGGGTAACGCTGCCACCACTGGTCACCACACCAGGGCAGTGTCCCCTGATTAGCT
>ML778514.1:325003-335173 GCA_009831015.1 Picea engelmannii
GTCACCCTAGGAAGGGGTGACGTCTTACCTTTTTGCTTGATTAGGGTTTTAGTCTAGCATTTAATGTAAAAACAATATAATTTTGATATTATGGCCTTGTCGGCCTTTTTATGACCTAAAAAGTAAATTAGGTCATTGATACAATATATATTAAGGATATTGATCCTCATTTTAGGATCATAACTCATTCACTCCATAAGGAGGACTGAAATTTGTGCCCTCTCTTGGGTTTTTGGCTGAATTAAGTGATGCGCACTTGTTGAAGGAAGAGATTTTTGGCATTTATGGTGTTTCTCTTGAAGGAAGGTGTTACAACTAGGGTTTGCATGGTCATTTCTTGGTGATTTGTAAGTATTTTTCTGCAAAACTTCTTGAATGAATGGTTGTAGTTTAATTTCTTGCATTTGTTTATAAATATTGCTGAATCAAAACCCTAGGGGACAAACACACAAGTAGGTCATTGTCTCATGTCCCCTGATAGAGAAACCTTAAGCCATTGTTGAGGGAAGGAGCCTAGCCTTAGCTACACTCCTATTTCCTCTTCCTCTTTGCTAGCCGTACTATTTTGATGCCAAAAAGAGTGAGACGTCCCTGGCCTAGGTCTACTACACTAGGGCCGTACTCTTTCTAGGGTTTGCTGAAAGGCCTTGCTTTAGCAGCACCTCACCTCATCAAACCCTCTTGTTTTGGTTATATTTTTATTATTGAGCTAGCCGTCTGTCGGGAAGGAGGAGAGAGCATGAGGCCTTGCTTTAGCAACATCAGAGTGAGCCTCTCTCCCCTAGGGTTCTGATTTTGAGGCCCTGCTTTAGCAGCACCCCAAAACTTTTCCCTCTAGTCCTTGAAATCTTGGCTCCTTCAACCTTTGCGTCCTTCACTTATGACTCCATTAAACCCTAAGGCACTGATCTGGAAGTCTTCTAACGTTGAAGTGAAGCTGATCAAACAACTCTCTAAATTCTTTGAATTTCAAACCCTAACCTACTAACCCTAAGTTGATGATGTCATCATTGGATATTTCATCTTTAATGCAACACCGTTTTACTTTATAAGCAATTGAATGGTGGTTTAAAGCATTTATTAAATGAAGTGTTGATTGGTTACATTGAATGCCACATCGTTCCAATATTTATTGGTGAAGTGTTATATCTTTTCATTTGCTATTGATAAACATTGACTTCGTCGACATTTATTGCTAATTGCTTATATATATTTATCAGATAGTCTTATGAAGTACTAACCCATTGAAACATAGCTTGCATATATCTGTTTGCTGTTGTCTTGTTCCAGGTAGGTGTTCTTCATTGGGGATTCACTTTATTATTGGCTGTTTAGCCAGGACTTTCTGTTTAGGTGGTGACTTGTGAGGAGGAAAGTTTGTCCTTATCTCATTATCCTTCTGCCTCCTCAAAACCATAGGTCACCGGGGACGTCTCCGCTGGGCCTAACCTCCCTAAAAAGAAAGAACCTCCCCATCGTGGTGACATTGGGTGGGATAGGTTCCTGTTACGCCAGTTTGGCCTTCATCTTATAGCCCTTTTCCTAGCTACAAACTGTGCGATAACAAGTACATAAAACATAATTTTTATGAATAAAAATCTGAACTTGAAAGTGATTAGATTTGCAAGATTTGAGAAGAAAAGATCTTGAAAATGAATGATAAATAGATGGAAATGAAAACAAAAAATAAAAGGAAGCTTTTGATGGTTGGACAAGTGAGATTCCAGACTTAGAATCCACTCCTCCAAGCCTTTGGTAACCTGCAAGTATGCAAATCCTTGCTACACAATGAGACAATAAGGTGAGATCCTCTAAATGGCTTGTAAAATACTTTGCAAACAAAAGTAGAAGCAACCCACAAAGACTTATAGAAATACTACTACAAATCTATCCCCATCAAAATACTTTGCTTGGGGTCTCCAAGTAGAACAATGCAAGCAAGGAAATACACAAAAAATTGCAGCAATATTACCTCAATGAGAACAACGTGCAAGAACACCAATGGAACACCAAGAGATCCTCCAAAGCTTCACTTTTATTATCTACAATGTGGCTGCAAATTTGCAGCAAAATTACAAGAGAGAATTTGGGAGAGAGCAAGAGAGAGTGAGGAGAAATTTGGGCAGCATGAAGTTACAATGAGAGATGATGCAAAAATGAGGAGAGGAGGCCTTCTTTTAAGGGAGAGAAGGAGAGGAGACCCTCCTTGCATATTCTCCAAGTGACATTCCATGCAAAGGAGGGTCCACTCAAGGGGGGCGCACCATTGAGAGAGGGGGGCACACCACATGAGAGAAGACTAGGGAATGAGGGGGTGGGAACCCCCTCTTCTTTGTTTAAACTTCTCACTAAGCTCTAAGGGGGCGCCCAAGGTGGTGGGGCCCTCTCTAACACTTGATTTCTCACTTTCCCAATTTGTCATGAAGAGGGGGGGCACCCCTCACTCTAGGGAAACACATGCAGTGGTGAAGACTTGACTTGGGGGGGGGGGGTCTTTTCTAAGTGGAAAACCACTTTCTAACTTAGGAATGACTTTAGGAAACATTCTCGTCCCCTCTCTTTCATGACTTTAGACCCTTTTACAAAATTTGTTTTTTTTACATTAGCCATTTATTTGCTGTTTTTTGACCGACTTAGACTCCTCATGGACATTGACCTAGCCAAACTTGTCTAATTGAGCTGAAACTTGGTCCAAGGGTGTAGGGGGTCATAAGCCATTTGATTTGAACACTCATACCCCTATACAAAATCCCCAAGGACCAAATTTTTACATTTTACATAAAAAATAATTAGAAATTTCAAATTTATGGGAAATTTTAATTATTAAAAATACCTATCAAAACTTAACGGAATTCCGCGAGACTCTAGGAGATGTCTGGCATGGTCATTTACAACACTTCTAGCACTAGGGTTGTCCAATTGAGTTGAAACTTGGTCCAAGGGTGTACGGGGTCATAAGCCATTTGATTTGAGCACTCATACCCCTATACAAAATCCCCAAGGACCACATTTTTACATTTTACATAAAAAATAATTAGAAATTTCCAATTTACGGGAAATTTTAATTATTAAAAATACCTATCAAAACTTAACAGAATTCCACGAGACTCTAGGAGATGTCTAGCATGGTCATTTACAACACTTCTAACTCTTAATCACCTACTGGGCTCGATCATTAGAATGCCATTCACCACTTTGGAGGATTATTGAGTGAAAATCTTAAGAATTAAAATCGCTGAAAAAACAAAGTTAATTACCCAAGGAAAAAAACACTCGATGAAAGGACTTCCCCAATGATAAAGTCCTAGGCAACCAAAATATTACAAAACTTGACCCTTGCTAACATGTTACATTACAAAAATTTCCCACGCAGGGGAGTGAACATTCCGTGGAGAGAGAAAGAAGTTATGGGGGCAGGATTGCCCTGCTGAGCCATAGGTCTTCAACCTTGTCATGGCATAAGGTACATGTCTTCATGGTACATGACGTTGACACCTAGTTGAAATAGGTGGTCAACATGGTTCTCATACTAACATCTTTGCTTCTCATTGTGTTTGGTACATTGATTTGGGAGCCACCAAGCATATGACTTGTAAGCAAGAAGTTTTTTCAAAAATTGCTTCCTATGATATCGAGATCATTATTCCTAGGGATGACAGTGTTCATGAGGTACAAGGATGAGGTGAGGTACCCATGAGAGTTTCAGGAGATTACATCAAAAATATACAAAATGTCTTGTATGCTCCTCACTTAAAGACAAACTTGCTTTGAGTTAGTAAAATTACTGATCAAAATTATAGTGTTGTTTTTGATAAAAAACAGTGCTTGATTAAAGACAGTAACAACAACATCATTGCCGGAGGATTGTGGTGTAATGATACGTACATGTTTGATGGTATTCCAAAGCAACAATAAACTTTTTTGACATGATCTACTTCAAAAAATCAATTATGGCATGGAAGATATGATCATTTTAACTACTTTATTTTAAGTTACTTCACAAACATAATTTAGTGAATAGATTGCCTAACATTGAAGAAGATAAAGGTGTATGTGAAGCATCTCTGGTAGGGAAGCAACATCGTTTCAAATTTGATAACAACAAAATAAGAGCAACTTAGGTACTTTATCCATAGTGATGTTTGTGGTCTAATGCGAACCCAATCTCTTGGAGGTGCTAAGTACTTCTTAACATCCATTGATGATTTTTCGAGAGAAACATGTGCATATTTTTTGAAGAACAAATATGATGTTTTTGCAAATTTTAAGCAATTCAAGGCTATAGTTGAAAATGAAAGTGGTCACCGCATTAAGGTGTTAATGAGTGATAGAGGAGGTGAGTATGAATCTAATGCATTTCGTGATTTTTGCTATCATAATGGTATTCAAAGATAAACTTTTGTTGCCAAAACACCACAACAAAATGGTGTAGCAAAGCAAAATAAGCGGTCAATTATGGAGATGGCTAGGTTTATGTTGAAAGGGTGTTACCTCAGTGATCAGTTTTGGGTTGAAGCAATTCAGGCAATAGTATTTTTGTTGAATTGAAGTCTCACAAAGGCAGTGCGTGGTAAGCCACCTTATGAGGCTTGGGTAGGAAGGAAACCAAAGGTAACAAATTTCAAAGTTTTTGGTTGTTTGGCATATGCACATGTTCCAGATATAGATAGACATAAGTTGGAAGCTAAATCTAGGAAATGCATATTTATTGGGTATAACATTGAATCAAATGCATACAAGTTATTTGCTCCAGTAAATAGAAAGGTTGTTATAAGTAGAGATGTAATTTTTGATGGGAGACCTCCACATATCCATACATTAGAATGGAAAGGTGATGCTTTGCAGGGTGATGATGAAGAGCTTGAATTCAAAACTCCTACCACATATAGGAGGAGAAGAAGAAAAGAGGACTGAGAAGAGAAGAAAGAAAAAATAGAGTTGGAGTTGGAAGGACAATATGACTATCAATCTTAGAAAGATGGTAGTAGTTCTTAGAAAATGCCAAAATGGTTCTATCGAACTCTTCAAGATGCAAAGCTAGATGAGGTACAATAAGGTGAGAGAAGAACAAGGTCCAAATCACAACAACAATTAAATCTTGCTTTGATGAGTGAACTTGTGCATTCTTATGATCTGGTTTCTTTTAATGAAGCAAATGAGAAACAAGAATGGGGAGATGTAGTTGAAGTAGAATATGATGCTTTGATGAAAAACAACATCTAGAAGTTAGTTTAATTACCTCCAAATAAGAAATCGATAGGTTGTAAATGGGTATATCGCACAAAGTTCAAGTAGGATGGTTCTATTGATAAATATAAAGCTAGGTTAGTTGCAAAAGGATATGCACAAAAAAAGATATAGATTATGAGGAAACATTTCTCCCTACTGCAAAATTAATCACAATTAGAATGCTATTAGCTCTTGCAGCATAGAGTTGATGGTAGGTACACCAGATGGATGTTAAAAGTGCATTCCTAAATAGGGATTGCAAGAAGAAGCGATATATGGAGCAACCTGACGTATTTGTATTTGAAGGAGAAGAAAAAATGGTATGTAAGTTGGTGAAAGCCCTGAATGGATTAAAACAACCCCCTCAAGCATGGTCTGAAAAGATTAATAAGTACCTTAAATCAAGAGGTTTTAGGAGAAGTGATTCTGATCCTAAGTTGTATATAAAAAAAATGTGAAGAAATTATCACTATGGTTGTACATGTTATGACTTCATCATTACAGGAGGCAGTGATGACTTGATTAAGGAAGAAAAAGATAGTCTTTGTAAATCATTTGATATGATTGCTTTGGGATTATTACATTATTGTTTGAGCATTGAAGTTTGGAAACAACCAAACAAGATTTTCATCTCATAGGCAAACTATGCTTTAGAATTGTTGAAGAAGTTCAGAATAGAAGAATGCAATCCCAACAAAACACCAATGGAGGTAAATTTAAAGATTTCGAAAGATGATAAGTCTGAGGTGGTTAATGAATTGCTTTATCATCAACTTCGAGGAGGATTGATCTATCTCAACACAATTAGACCAGACATAACTTTTGCAGTTATAGTGCTATCAAGGTTTCTAAACTATCCCAGGGAAACACATTGGAATGCAACAAAGAGAGTACTTACGTGTATCAAAGGTACCTCACAGTTCAATATTGTATTGGTGAAGAATGATAATTTCATGTTGAAAGCTTTTTAGATGTAGTTTGGGCAAGGGATACATATGAAAGGAAATCTACAATAAGTTATGCTTTTACTCTTAGTAGTGGAGTGATTTCATGGGCAAGTAAAAAGCAACCTTCAGTAGCGCTTTCAACAACAAAAGCAAAATACAAAGTAGTTGTTGGAGCAACTTGTGAAGTAGTGTGGTTATTTAGAATTCTAAGTGATTTGAAGCTTTCACAAGTGCAACCTACAACTTTACACCGTGACAACCAAAGTGCCATCAAGATGACGAAGAATCTGATTTATCATCAAAAAAGAAACATATCGAAATTCAACATCACTATATCATAGAACAAGTGCAACACAAAAATATATAATTGATTTATTGTAGGTGCCAAGATCAAGTGGCAAAAATCTTCACCAAGGCATCGATAGGGATAAATTCGATAAATTCGAAAAATTTCGAGAGATGTTAGGAGTTGTGGAAATGAAATAAACATTAAGAGGGGTTGTTAGATATTGCAATGTTTATTTCATTAGTAATGAATGTATTACAATAATGATGTAATATCTTAAAGTGGAAATAAGTTATATGTAATAAATGACATTAATGTTAATATAATTATGAAATTAGGTGAGTGGTTCTCAATGGGAATAACATAACTTGCTATATATATATACAACACCACTTTATGTAATTTGAAGCACATTAATATAGTACATATCTCTTTCAATCTCTCTTGCTTGTCTCTTGTATATTCTCCACATCACAGTTTAACAAAGAAGACATCAAGAACTTAAATCCAACAAAGTTTAGCTTTGGAATTGCACAAGAAAGAAAGATATCAATTGTAAGTTAACTTCAGATTCAAGTACTTAATTTTTAAGAACATATGGAATACGGAGTTTTTGTGGAGATGTCGTTGGATCAAGATAGAATTGATCGTAGAGAATAATTGAGCGTTTTTTTTTGGAAGTTGTGATAGCCCATGTAAGATATAGAAAAACTTTGATGGTGAAGCTCATAATAGGTGGCTTAGTTGTGATAGCGCTAGAAGATCAAGATTCACTTTGGAATATTTTGAAGAAGTCATCACAAATAGATGGACAATGATGTAGGAGCATCCCAAGAAAAGTTAACAATGATCACATGATACAGGAAAGTTCAACAAAAGTGCAAGTGGAGAAGTGCAAATGCAACATAAGCACAATTAGAAGCTTAAGTGCGAAGGAAAGAGGTGCATGATGGACAAGATCTATGAAGAAGGAAGTGTTGAATATCATAAGTGAAAGTAGGGGAATTGAATGGAAGCAAAGGAAAACTCAATTTCTCTAATAACCCAGTCACAAATGCGCTAGAGAGAGATAACCCTGGTGTGCCAGTGAGAGAGAAATATGCCCAAGCACAATGCGCTACACAAGAGATGGACAAGTACACATCGCAAAAAGAAATGCCAAGCACAAGAAAATATCAAAGATATAGGTACCCTTAGGCAAAACCACTTTATAAGAGAGATCAAGAAGTTCACAAGCCGAGATGATACAAATGAGAATTGTTATGGTGTAATTATACACAACTCAAGTAGGGCACTACCCTCAAGAGGGGTTAATGAGCCCACATGTACAAGTTTGACTAGGTTGGCCTTAGCCACTCCCTATTATAATAATAAATGATAAAAGGATGGCCTTAGCCATGATTACAAATACATTAATAGTACATGTGAGTGTGTACTATGTAGTGGCCACTTTTGAAGATTACACCCATAATTCTAACACCTCCCTTCCCCCCCAAGTTGAACTAAGGGCATGGAGAGAAAGCATTACATCACAAGATTTAATTCCCCCTTAATGCTAAACAAGGGCATCCACCCCTTCAACTTCATATTACTCACTCAAGAATCTTTTAGGTTCATTAATAGTATAGACTGTGCTCCAAAGTGATTTGGGGGGAAGGTCCTCAAACATTGTAGGAAAATCAACAATTTGAGTAATAAGGGCTCGAGATGGAGGTGAAAAAATATCTAGATAATGCTTGGAAGGACCAAAGAGAGACTCACTTGCATCAACAATGGTAGAGATAGCCCACTTAGGCATAGGCCTTGGCCTACTCGAAGGTAGAGTAACGAGTGTAGAGGGGAAGTCATTATTGTCATCACGGAATAATGGAGTGGAATTGATAGGAACATTGGCCTCTTCAACATGAGGATTGGATGAGTCACTAACTAGAGCATTGTCATTTGCAACATTAGGATAAGATGAGCCTCAAATGAGAGCATCTTGAAGAAGTGGAGAGACATCTGCAATAGGAAGGATGGATGAGTCAAGAGTCCTTAGCAACCACATGGGTTTTCCTAGACACTGTAGAAGTAGTACTTGAAAGAGTACTTGAAGAAGTGAGAAGAGGACCAACATACTATGAAGGAGAAGCATCAAATAAGACAGGATGAGTCAT
Source organism: Picea engelmannii (assembly GCA_009831015.1). Lineage (NCBI taxonomy): Eukaryota > Viridiplantae > Streptophyta > Pinopsida > Pinales > Pinaceae > Picea > Picea engelmannii. Next base: position 333,622 of record ML778514.1, read on the forward strand.
CTAAAAGAGGACTTCTAGAGTGATAAGAAGAGGCATGATCCGTGAAGGCATGTTGAGAACCATTTGAAGAACCTTTTGAAAGAAGTAATGGGAGAGATCCTAGTGGATTGTGAGTAGGAACCTCATAAAAAATAGCCTTTTTGTACTCAACCACCCTGTGAATAGTAGGATCGTAAATGCAGTTTCCCTATAGCCAACCAGATTGTAGCAGGAGTCTAGAGATGTTGATGTCTTTCACAATTCATTAGGAGCATGGGCCCATGCATTAGATTGAAAAATGATGAAATGCAAAATAGAAGGTTTGCTACCATACCATTTCTCATAAGGAGTCATACTGGTGACAAACGAGTAGGTGTTCTATTGACGATATGGTTGAGCAAACAATTGTGTCTCCCCAAAATGAAAGCTTCATTTTCGTGGAGTGAAGCATGCAACGAGCGATTTCCATGATAGCCCTATTCTTTTGTTTTGCTGCTCCATTTTAGTGTTCAATACAAGGAATGGTTCTTTGCCAAGAGATGCCCTGAGATGTGAGAAATCACTGGAAAGCATTGCAAATATATTCACCTCTACCATTAGTCTTGAGACACTTGATCTTCCACAATAGATTCACTTGCAACTTTTCAAACACCTCATCCTTAGATTTAATGGTGTATATCCAAAAGAAGCAGGAAAAATCATCAATGAAGGTGATGTTGATTTTTCTTACTTCTGCAATTTATCCCAATCCCGGTTTCAATCACTCCTTATCACTCCAAATGTTTAATGCCCATTCCCAATATTAATGAAATTTGCAGACATTAATATGCATTAAAAATTCAAAATGAAATTTGACATAAACACATGAAATAAATGATCTTTTCAATCGCTGTCTTAAAACTCAGAAATTAAACCAGCAAGCAAACATTTAATGACACAATGATATTTGGTCAATTGACCCTGGAAAAACCCCAATGTGGGGAAAACCAGTGAGAGAGAGGGAGTTCTTCTTATTTCTTCAATTTCTGGAAATTACATATCATCAAAAATAAAACCAACAGAATTTTACTTATCTCTTCCTCGATTTCCGTGCTTGAAATTGACAGGAAGAAACCAAAAATCTGCCACCTCGAATTCTGTGCACAGATAGCCGTACCGTACGGACTGTCACAACATTAAATGCTGTACGGATTTCTTGAAAAGCATGCCCATAATTTATTGCAGCTGTACGACGGTCATACGACTTGTACGGACTGATAAATGCGCCCTTTCTCCTCGATTTGCGTGCAGTTGTACGTACTGCTCAGGAAAAATAAATGCTACTGTACCAAATCCGTACTGTACGGATTTATCCTCACTGTTGGCTGCCTCGAAATCCGTGCCCTAGCTTTGCCTTGGAAATCGTGCCACTTCTCTGCTGCTTTCTCTTCTCAGAAAAATGGAAACTTTCTCTTCTCTTGCTCTCTCTCAATCTCTCAATCTCTCTTGGAAAGAATGAGCTCTCTTTTGGTCTTTTTCCTCCTTTAGAATCCCTAAGTGACTCTTAGGTTTCTTTTTGATCCAAGGGCTCACA
>ML778514.1:347764-362743 GCA_009831015.1 Picea engelmannii
ACGTCTCCCTTGGACTTGCCCTCCTAAATAGAAAGAGCTCCCCATCGAGGTGACAGTGGGTGGGGAAGCTCCTGTTACGCCGGTTTCTACCTTTGACTCAAGCTATTTAACCTTTCCTACAAACCGTGCGATAACAGGCCAAATTAATAACCTGAGGAAAAAAAACACTCGATGAAAGGGACTCCTCTAATGATAAAGTCCTAGGCAACCAACCTAAACTATGATCCATGCAAACCCATTACATTATTATCCCACGCAGGGGAGCGGAAATTCCAATTACAAAAACACGTGTTGAGGCCAAAAATGCCTAGTAGAACCAACAAGTCTTCAACTTGGTAGCACCATTTGGTGCATATCTTCATGGTACATGGAGTTGACCCCCTAGTTGAAATAGGTGGTCAAAACACTCTTGTTGTGAAGAGGAAGAATAAAAATCAAAGTGCACTGCTAAGTGTGGATTGTGAGAGGAATCAGATTTATATTGAAAAGCTCTTCGACATCTACTGTAGATCTCGCAAGCTATTCGCTTTTCTCAAGACGAGCAAGGCAAGACTTGAAGAGATGCCCCTTCTTATGATAATTGTTGCATATGTGTCTTTTCTTTTTGGAGGATGTTGAGTGTTCCCCTTTTCCTTGGCCAGGCTCAGATTTAGAAGGGGTTGAGATAGCCTTTGGATGGGCCTTATCTTGAGGGGGTATTTCACCCAATTCTTGAACGTAACTTAATGTTGGATGTAATTAAAGAAAACCTCCTCAAGGGAAGGAATTGTAGCACCATTGATAAATAAAAGGGATACTATAGAATATGATAGGAAGCCACTTAAATTCAAGGGATAAATTATTCAGAACAATAATTATACTCCTCAATAGTGTTGAAGTCACCCATCTTGAGATTTGAAAGTTTGGTTTCGACTTGGTTGACCTTAGTGCTATTTATAGTTCCAAAGAGATTCTTGAAGGTGTCTTGAATTTCTTTTGCACTTTTCTAGTCCTTGGTGTAATGAATCAGATCTAGCTCGACATATAGAGTGATCAACCCAAGAGCTTCGTTCTTCTTCAAACATGAAGTCATAACGATCATTGTCAACAACATGATGGTGTTTTTCTAAATACATGCATAAACCTTTCCTTCAAAGTAGGGTATTCATTTGATATGCCTAAGTAAGATGATTAGCCCTAATTAATTAGGGACACATCCACTTTGAATCCATTTAGGTGTAGCAACACCAAGAAGCAACCTTTGTTTGAGAGGATGACATCTTCAATGTTTCTCCTGTATAGGATCAAAGGGTAAAAGCCCTAGGTAACCTAGGAAATAAGGTGTTGGCCTTGAAGAAGGAATGCCCAAGAGAACCCTAGAGAAAACACAAAAAATAAGATGATCCAAAAAAACCCTAGTTCTGCAGTCAGAAGAGAACTTGAGAGATGCCCCTAGCCAATAACTTTTAGATTAGCTATAGAATTGAGAGAGTAAGGTTCACACCTACTTTGAAACCATGTTGAGATTCACAAGTGAAAGCATGGGAATCAAATGGAATCAAAGACAAACTCATTTTACAATAGCCTAGTCAGAAATACGTTAGAGACAAATAACCTCAGTGCACTAGAGAGAGACAACCCTAGTGTGCTAGAGAGAGAATTATGTCCAAGTACAAGAGTGCTACACAAGAGATGCACAAGCACACATAAAAAAAGAAATGCCAAGCACATGAAAACACCAAAGATATGGGTGCTCTGGGCATAAATCACTTTAATAAGAAAGAACAAGAAGATCACAAGAAGATCACGAGATGAGATGATACAAATGAGAGTTTTGGTGGTGTATTTATACACAAGTCAAGTAGGGCACTACACCCAAGATGGATTGATAAGCCTATGCGTACAAGTTTGACTAGGTTGGCCTTAACCATTCCTTATTATTAAAATAAATGATAATAATTGATGAAAGGATGGCCTTAGACATGATTGCATTATATGTTAATGTTATATATGAGTGTGCTTTGTTATAGGAGAGGTATTACATGTCGAATATGGAGGAGGTGGTTAACAAGCTTGTGGCATGGTGTAGGATTTGCTAGATGGCCAAGGGGGTGAGTTCAATCATGGGGTTGCACACATTGTTGCCAATTTTGAAGATGCCCTGAGGGGATATAGCAATGATTTTTTTTCTTGGATGACCGAACACTGATCTAGAAAGGTGTAAGAGATTGACCAAGTCCATCGCTGAAGGAACCGCATTAATGAAAATTCATTCAGAGATTTCTCTAAGTATGGGCATGCAGACTATCAAGGACCATGATGGACAAAGTAGGTGCAAGCACACACTGAGAGTGTAAGTGCAAGTGTAAATGGAGAAAGCGCAGGAGTCTCAACTGCAGGTGCAACCAAAAGTAAGGCACAAGCAGGGCAACACATATTTGACGATTAGGCATGCACCATAGCGATGTGGATAGACAACTGATCAAATGATTATGACTGGATGTTCAATAATTTCTCTTTGTCTTTTCATCTTCCCAGCACTTGTACACAAATGTATTATTTGATATGAACATACAGGGTGTGAAATGCTTCATGGTCCCTTGGGCTGTTTATTTATACCTTGATTTTTTATTGCAAACAGCTCACTTCATTTGGTGACATTATCTCTTATTAGTCTTTTGAAATTAGCATGATAAACACATAGGCGGTTTTGGGATGAATATATACTGGAATTCAATATTCTTCAACAATCAAGGGTAAAATGTCTCATTAATATCCAAATATTGTTTTAAGATTCCATGGTAAAGTTTCTTGACACATATTTGCATCATTTGCCATTTGACTAACTGTTGTCTTCATTTCTTCTCCAGCAAATTTTCTTTGTATTAGTTTCCTATTTTTTTGAGATTCTATTCTTGTGCTTATGTCACTGCCTAGTCTAAAAGGTGGGGAAGAAATTAACTGCTTCTCTCCTGATCCTGGATTTCTGGTTGCAAAAGTTCCATTGTTCTGTTGTACAAAATGCTGCTAAATGTATCCATTCCATTGGTATTCTGACTAATATTCTCCTTGCCTGATATTTATTAGCACTGTAAATTTCTTCTAGAAGGTTTGATTTTTTGATCTCCTATATCATATCTTTTTCTTTTGGTTATTTGTTTGATACTTTACTAACTATTGAAGATAAGAGTTTAATTAGGTCATCTTCGATTATTCATTTGTTTTTGAGGACAAGAAGATGATTCCAAAAGAGCATTCAGATTAGTATGGAATTAAAGTTGTTTTCTGCATACAAAGTTTAGGGAATGATCTTTACAAGAGGTTGTTGGCATTGATGAGATAAATTCTCTTAAATGTAGCTTCAATTGTGTTCCTCTAGATTAGTGATATAAATTACGAAGCATATTTTTTGTGTACAAAAGACTGGTAATCATATTTCATAATGAACTTTCGGGCCCACAAATATAATATTTATGAATTATTGTGGAGGAAGCACCTTGCATGAATTGTGGGATCAATTCAATTTACAGCTTCCAATCATTTGGGTTGGTGATTGTGGTTAAAATAAGATATTTAGTATTTACATTATTGCATTCTTCTTGTTATATTGTTTTAGTGTTGATGACGCATGTATGTTTGAAATAGAATCAATACCAGTAAAATGGTTGGATGATTATTCTGCTTTTAAGCACTTACTTCTGTCTCCATTCTTTTCCAGCCAGAATCATATTAATCTGATTTTGGTGAATAATGTGCCACTCTTCTTCAATGTTCGAGATGGTCCCTACATGCCGACTCTGCGTCTATTACATCAATGTAAGATATTTCTGGGTCCTAGTCTGGTGGCAAGCATCTAATATGCAGATTACGGAGGGCTTGATCTAACTAGCAATTTGATTTTGTAGATCCAAACATAATGAAAAAGATGCAGGTAGACAGAGGGGCAATCAAATTTGTCCTTGCTGGGGCAAACATCATGTGTCCTGGACTCACATCTCCTGGTGGCGCTTTGGATGATGACATTCCTGCAGAATCGCCTGTGGTATATCCTTATTTGATATAGATCTCTTTCTTGTGAAGGTGCTAAGTTTTTTCTCATTGAAAGTGCAAATGGATATGTTATTGTGTATATATAAGTAGATGTTGATTTATTTATCTCATGCTTTTAGTTAAGCAAGCATTTTATACTGCAATATTAGTATCTAAACTGGAGTATTATACGAGGATATGGATTTTGTGTTACATTAGCATTTTTTCTGTGTAGCTTCCCCTATAAATAATGATGTTATGAACCGTTGTGTTTTTCAAAATAGTCATTCCTGCAATTTTCTTTGGATGTTGTATGTGGTCTGAGTGTGTTGTAGTTTCACGAATGCACTTCTACTTGCAGGCAGTAATGGCTGAAGGAAAAGAGAATGCGCTCGCAATTGGATTTACAAAGATGTCAGCGAAGGACATGTAGGTTCTTGATCCAACTCATATTTTCTTCATGCGTAGGTTTATCTAGGATATCTGTAAATATGAATATCAAATTATCAGATTGTCAGCATTGCTGAATCCAGTATCATAGTGCTACCTCTGGAATTCTTTGTTACTATGGACTGTTTCTTGTCTATTGATTGGGGCATCCAAAACATTTAGCCTAAGATGGGTGTTACTGGATTCATTTTGGTCAATAGAAAAAGATTGATTTTCAAAGGCCAATTTTAGATGGTTTGTCTTGTTACTAATGAGCCCAAGAATTCAAGGATATATAAGTCATACAATGTTCAGAAATGATGCTATCATGCGAACTTTGTGGTAAATGTATTATCTTTGCATCTCTTTCTTTAGGTATGTCTTTTCATCAAGAATATTCTTTGACTATGAATTTTTGACGGATAATCAAGAATGTTGTTTTACTATTAAGAAACTTTGGTCATATTTTTGGGTAGCCTTTTTGATGAACAATATGGGGGGTCAAATTTCAAGTCATTTTGAGAAAGTCAAATTTTTGGTCAAAATTAGGTTTCAGCCAGCACTAAAAGTGGTAGGCACCTCAGGATTACTGTTCTAGCACTGAAGGTAGGTTTCAGTTTTCAGAAGACTCTGAGTACTCTGATATTCTTTAGTAGAGTGTACTTTTGGTAGTGGTGATGACCACCCTAGTCTATTTTAGTGTACGCTTTTTCATGGTGATTATTTGACTTAGAGATTTGTGCCTTTCTTGATGATCAGTTTTAGGATATTTTGATAGGATGATCAATGCACCCTAGTTGAGAGATTGCTTGGAAAGAAAGTTACTTGCTTCACAAGTAATTTACATGTGTGATCTATTTCTAGACAATACACCCTATTGAATTTGGCTTGGTGTACACTTCAAATCTATCTTTGGTTTGACTTTCCTTGCACTACAAATAAATGTTTTTTTTTGCCAGGTTGACTTTTTTCCAAGGAAAACCTCTTGCGGAAACCCATGGGATGCTTTTCTACATTCATGGATGGCGTCCCTAGTAAACTTGTCAACGTAGACTATTGTGCCTCACCTATTGGGATTCCAACTAGGCACTTGCTGGCATAGAACTAGCCAAATGCCCGACAACATTGATGACAACTGTTTGAGCTAAACTCTTGGACTCAAATTTCCCAGGTTAACTTGTTGACCAAGCAGTATTATTCAAGGAAATGTTAAAAAGCTTAATTTCCAGCACCTAGATAAGTTATATCCTAGTGATTTCCTTGCTGAAAAAATAAATTACAGCTCACTGAATAAAATATATTGAATGGAAATAATTAGAACAACGGAAGCAAAATGGAAATCAAATCTCACACAACACACAAAAAATTCTGCCCTTCAAATCAACTTCTCATTTAATAATATCAAAGCTTACAAGGGCTTTCCCAACCTGGGAAAATAATTAGCCCACTGAGAAAATTACAAGCTACAACAAACCTGGGAAAACAGCGCCTGCTGAATAAAACCCTCCTGCTGCAATCCACTGTACATTGCCTTCCTGGACAACAGTCTGCTGTACGACCAGCAGCTGTACGGACTGCACAGCCTGTTGCTGGGCTGTACGGCTTGCCTGCAAACAAAAATGGCTGCCCATAAAATCAGTACGGCCTGTTGCCCTGCTGGTTTGGCCTCCACAATCTTTTCTGGTTGCTGGTATTCTTCTTCTTGCTAAAACCTGCTTGTACTCTCCTCCCTTTGAGTTGATCTCTAGGTGAAAGTCCTTCTTCACCCTTGAATCATAGTCCTTCATGATTCAACAGTTCCAAGTTCTCCTTGTGTATCTTCTCCTCTCACCTTGGCTGATTTTATAACCTGAGTTTTGATCGAATCAAGCATAACCCTAATCTCCAAAGTGATTGACAGTTGAGATTAAATCTCAACTTATTTGAGATCAAGGGCTAGGATTCATTTAATTCATTAATGCTAATAACCTTAGCATTTCATTAAATTAAACTCCCTTTATTATGAAATGACATTCACTTTAATAGTTACTTTAATAAAGTGACTTTCTAAAGTTTTGAGAGGTATTAATGACGACTTCCACACGTTAGAGTCTAGACACAAACCAATGTGGAAGTACTTGTCCGAGATACAAAACTTCAACACTCCCTCTTAGAGAGGAAGGTACTCCTGGAAGAGCCACCTGGAACTGGTTGTCCCTCCGATCCTTGCACCATAGCATCATGATAAACTTGATGGTCTGCTGCGTCTTCAATGACGTTACTCCTTAGTGGCATGAAGTTTGGAAACTTCTTCAGAGGCCTTCTCTCCTTGAATGTGCTTCTAAGAGCCTCAACATGCTCCTGAGCATCCTTCAATGTCTACTCAAACCACCTGGATCTCCTGACAGAACTGGAAGGAGCTAACTCCTCCTCCCCACTTGAAGGCTGACTCCCTGAACTAGAAGCCTCTGAGCGTTGTTCTCCCTTCAGAGCCTCCTGCTCCTCGTCCTGTTCCACTGGTGGTAACTCATGAGACTTCGTAGATGCCAAGTTCTCCTTGGTAACTCATGAGACTTCGTAGATGCCAAGTTCTCCTTGAACTTAACATCTTTTCTCACAAATGTCTTCCTCTGCGTTGGTATGAAGATCCTATAAGCCTTTGAGGTCTCATTGTACCCCACGAATATGCCCTTCTCTCTTGAAGGCTCCAACTTTGTCCTCTTCTCCACAGGAACATGGATGTATACTGGACAAGTAAAGATCCTCAAATGTCCAATCTCTGGCTTCACTCCTGTGAATGCTTCCTTAGGAGTCATGTTCCCCAATATCTTGTGAGGACTCCTGTTCTGCACATATACTGTTGTGTTACATGCCTCTTCCCAAAGGAACATAGGCAAATCCTGGTCATGTTTGGCATAACTGATGATCAATCGGTTCTTTCTCTCCACAACTCCATTTTGCTGAGGGTTGTATGAGACTCTCAACTCCCTCTTGATACCTGCCTCCTTGCATAAATCCTTGAAGTCATTGGAGGTGTACTCGCCTCCATTGTCCAACCTCAGGACCTTGATCCTTTTACCTGTCTGGTTCTCTACCTAGGCCTTGAACTCCAGGAATTGACTAAAGACGTCATCCTTGGTCTTCATAAAGAAGATCCACATTTTTTTGGAAAAGTCATCAATGAATGTCACATAGTATGATGCTCCTTGCACTGATGCTACTGACATTGGTCCACACACATCTGAATGAATAAGATCTTGTTGAGATTTGGGTACATTGGAAAGTGGTCCCCTTGTGTTTGTGAGTCTCTAAACACAAAGGGGGAGACTATTACCCTTATTACTTTACTTTATGTTCTAATTTCACTTTGACTTAGGATTTTAAGTCAAAAGTGAAATATGTCACTTAAGTCATTAAAGTGACATTTAATTCACTTTGTGGGCGAGTTAAAGGACACGAGGCAAACTAAGGAAAGTGGGTTTCCTAAGTGAGATTTTAGGATTAAATCTCACCCATTGATTAGACATGGCTAGATTGGATCTAGGCCATTGATCTTTTAGGGTTTGGCCAAAGAGGCTAAAGGAGGAAAAAGGGCAAAGATGAGGCTCATTCATCACTTGAGAGATTTGAGAGGAGAGGAGGAGGAGAAGAGCTCTTGGGCGCATATCTTGAGGAGAGGAGGGCGCACAAGGTAGAGGGCACTTGCTACTTGAGGGAGGAAGGCGCATAGCATGGAGGAAGGTGCTTCCATGGAGTTGGAGGCACTCACATGAGGAGAGGTGCATTCCTTGCTTGAGGGTGCACTTGGAGGAGGAGAGGCGCACCATGTTCATGAGAGGATTCATGGAGGAGGAAGGGCGCACTACTTGAGGGGAGGCCTTAGTGAGAAGCTAAGGGCGCACACCCATAGAGGGAGGTCTTTCTAGAGGAGGGGCGCACTAAGGCTAGGTGCGCACCAAGCCAAGAAGGAGGGCACAGTTGTGTAGAGGGCACCAAGTTCAAGGCAAGAGGCAAGGGATTCACAAGGCTCAAGTGGGCAAAGGCATCTCAAGGGCAAAGGCAAAGGCACAAGGAAAGAGAGTCAAGGGTTAGCAAAGGAAGAGGGGTGCACCAAGGCAAAGGGCGCCTAGCTTCAAGGGGCTAGCAGGAACATCTTCAAGGGACTCCAAAGCATCCGAGAAGGGTTGCTATTGTACTAGGTTCACTTGTATATGTTTTCCTTGTTGTACATTTTGCTTTGAGGCCTTCTATATATATCTACTCCAAACTGGTTTTCCCCATGGGGGTTTTTCGAGGGTCACGTTGACCAAAAACTGATGTGTCAATTTCATGCATGCTTAGAATTGTTAGATCAACATTTTAGAGTTGTAAAGATCCGAGGAGTGTTATGTGTTTGAGTATTATTGCATCTGCTAACATTGGAATGTAAAAACACTTGCAAGGGCACCTCAAATAACACTTAACCAATGAAAATTATCAGCATAAAGTTATCTAATTGTTTGTTGTCCAAAAAGGCAACAAAGGACAGTTTTGGAAGATTAAACTTAGAGCTAAATTCTGGTCAAAGACAGATCAGATTTAGCAGCCTGATAGTACCTCAGTTCTCTTCAGATCCAAGATCCCCTTGGACCTACTCTCGCTACTTGGAAAAGAAACCTTAGCATTCTTTCCAAGTGCACACCCTTTGCACACGCCTTGTTTCTCAACACTGGAATTTGGGAGACCAGTGACAATCTCCCCAGAATCGACAACACTCCGTAATGCAGGTGTCCCATCCCTCTGTGCCATAACTCAGACAAGTTGTCACTATCATGTACTAAGGTCGTCTGAACAGGCTTGCCCTTAAACCTACATAAATTGCCCTCTCTAACCCCAATGCTCAAGCTTGTTTTAGGGCTAGCTCCCTTTGGACGTATGAGTAGTTTCCCTTTCTTGAACATGACAACAAAACCCCTATTCTCCATAACTGAGACTGAGCGCAGATCTTCTTCAGTCTTGGTACAAATAACACATCCTAGGCCTTAAACGAAACTCTTGACTCAAGCTAGAACAAGATTGTTCTATCTCCCCTCATTGCATACTCGACATCATCACGAAGCTCCACATGAATCCCTAATTCCTTCTCCGTCGGACTGTTGGATAACTCTCGTGCTTCTGTCATAGGACGTGATGCTGGTAGAGAGGAATGAGACTAGTGTGAATTCCTTCTCAAACATTGCAGCAAACTCACCCACCTGAGTTTCTACTGATGCTGCTACCTGCTGCGATTTCCCTTGCCCCTTCTTCTCCAGACATTGTTATGCATAGTGTCCACTCTTGTGGCATGTGAAACACTTGACCTTACTCAGGTCTTTCTTGCATGGTTGTGAGGTTTCCGCCTCTCTGTTACCCTTGGAACCCTTTCTTTGCCTTTCTTGGCCTGACTAACCAGGACCAGGTTCTTCTCTCCATCTCCTTTCCTGCTGGCTTTAGAATCATCCCAAAGCCTCTCCCAATTGGGAAGTTTCTCCCGAGCACAGACTCCCTTGACAAATGGTTCCCATGACTTGGTGAAACCATTCAATGCCACATTTACAAGTTCTACGTCATCCACTTTCTCCCCAATAGCTGTAAGCTCACATGTCTAGGTGATCCTCATGAAGTAGCTGTTAACATTGTCAGATCTTGACATATGGATGGATCCGAGCTTGTTTCTCAAGATCATCTTCTTGTTCAAGTTGTCACTTTGGAACAAATCCACGAGAGCCTTGAACATCTATCCGGTCGATTGCTTCTCTACCATGTGAGGAATCAAATAATCCTTCATGGCATCCAAGATCACTCTCTGGGCTTTGATGTCCTTCTTCTCGAGAGTGGCCTTCTCTGCCCCATCTGTTAGTGTAGGAACAACCTTCTCTACAACTCTCAAAGGTCATGTTCCTTCAAAAGCAAAGTAACCCTTGCTTTCTAGGACAAGATGTTGGATGATCCATCCAACCCGTCTTCAAATCTGAGACTGGCTGCTATCATTACTAGATTTGAACAAAGAAACAATTGCCGTGTGCTTATTCCTTTAAGCACCCACAAAAAATTCACTGTTGGTTTATAGATCTGCAGAGATCTCTTTGCAAATTTGATAGATCTGCTGCAAACTATTGTGGATCTGTCTGGTCCTTGAAACACCCACTGCGGTAAATCAGATCCAATAAATCTGCTGTTATAAACTGTTGCGTAACCTGGAATTTTTCTCTCTCTAAGAGTAATTGCTCTGATACCATGTTAAAAAACTCAGTTCCCAACACCTAGATAAGTTATTTCCTTGCTGAAAAAATAAATTACAGCTCACTGAATAAAATATATTCACTGGAAATAATTAGAACAACAGAATCAAAATAGAAATCAAATCTCACACAACACATAGAAAATTCTTCCCTTGAAATCAACTTTCAGTAATATCAAATCTTACAAGGGCTTTCCCAACCTGTGAAAATAATCAGCCCACTGAGAAAACTACAAGCTACAACAAGCCTCGCAAAATAGCCCCTGTTGAATAAAACCCTCCTGCTGCAATCCACTGTACGCTATCCTCCTGGACATTAGTTTGTTGTACGGCTGTTGTTCGGTCTGCTGTACGACCTGCTGTAGGACAACAGTCTGTTGTATGATCGTTGCTGTATGGCCCGTTGTTGGGCTGTACGACCCCTGCTGGTTTGGCCTCCACAGTCTTTTCTGGCTGCTGGTATTCTCCTTCTTGCTGAAACCTGCTTGTACTCTCCTCCCTTTGAGCTGATCTCATATATCTCAACAATGTTTCGTGATTCAACACTCTCTCGGAGTTCTCCTTGTGTATCTTCTCCTCTCACCTTTGTGGCTTTTATAATCTTGAGTTTTGACCGAATCAAGCATAACTCTAATCTCCAAAGTGATTGACAGTTGAGAATAAATCTCAATTCACTTGAGATCAAGGGCTAGGATTCATTTAATTCACTAATGCTAATAACCTTAGCATTTCATTAAATTAAACTCACTTTATTATAAAATGACATTCACTTTAATAATTACTTTAATAAAGTGAATTTCCAAAGTTCTGAGAGGTATTAATGACAACTTCCACACGTCCGAGCTACAAAAATTTGTTGCGAACCAACTAGTTCACTTACGTAAATATCCAATGTAAATAGGACAATAGGTTAAAGTCCATGTAGGACAGTAATATATATTAAATAATAATGTATTTGAATATGAGATATGATTACAATGACAATGAGGGCCATATATACCCACGTAGGGGTGCCCTTTCATTAATAGACATGTCTTTTCATTATGATGTATTAATTATTATTATTTATATCTATATATTTTATATATTTATGTTTGTTACATAGGCTTCCCCTTTAGAAATGCTTTGTCCTCAAAGCATGTTTATGGAGAGGCTTACATCTTCGTTCTAGCTTGCAATGTCTTCACATGATTCTCTGTTTTTGGTGTGGCCAAGATTGACGAGACGAGACGATATGAATGACGAAGAGTTGAACAAAACTGTCGAATTGTGTGTTGATTTTTCAATAAGCATGGAGTTCATTCCATTTTTAGCATTTAACCATAACCATTAATGTTGCAGCAACAAAGATCACAAGAAGAAGCACCATGCACAAGAACACAAGAGGTATCCTGGGAAACCCTTCTCAACAAGGGAAGAAAACCCAACCAAATCCTTTGCTATATTCTTCAAGAGAAAGACCTTCACCACCAAGAAAGACCTAGCACACAAGAGGGTGCTCAAACCCTAGAAGACTAGCGCCCAAGAGAGGTGCGCACTTTTCCCAAGTAAATGTACTTGCTGAAATTTCCAAACTCACATGAAAGATATGTTTCCTCAATGGGCAATTTACCTTTACTTATACTAACCTGAACCTGTCAACAAAAGTGTCTATTGGCACAACAAGGCTGATCTCACTATCTTATAATATAATTAATATTATCTAGATTAATTATCTTTACATTAATTACCAGTCACATTAAGGTGGGGCTGACCTGTACCCTTTACATTACAATTAGGGTTACAGGCATGTCTGACTCTTGGACAATATAGCAAGGGATCTGATACACCCACTAGTGCTCATCCACTACGGGCACATCCATAGGGATGTCCATACCTCTGGCTCACTGCATTACACAGAAGAACCAGATCTTCACAAGTTCACTTGTGCTCGTCCACAGGCATGTCCACTCTACAGATCTTCTTTCCCACTGCCTCACACAGGAGAATCATCTAGAGTTTCTCGTCAACTCTGCTGCTCAGAGGAGGCTAATGCATCATCTTCATTTCTGTTCACATGACGATGCACCCAACACTTTGGGATTTCGCACGTTCACCTTGTGCTCAACCACAAGCACGTCTAACTCAACAGATCGCCTTTCCCACTGGATAATCATCTGGAGTTCTTCTCAACTCTCTGAATGGAGGAGGTCATCTCTACGTTCCACCTGTCTCAGGTAGGAACCACGTACCCTTCTTAGGGGCTTTCTCTCAGGTTTGTAAGATGGAGAAAGACTCACATAGCTGCAATGATCCACATCTCACAGGTTTGTAAGTTGGAGAATGTCTCACATAGCGGCAATCATCAACACTCCCTCTCAGCTAGGGAGGCATTCTTCATCATGCCAAGTCTCACACGGATGTGCTTTGAATTTTGTCTTGGTTGAAGTCATCAACACTCCCTCTCAACGAGGGAGGCTTTCTTCATCAAGTTAGTTTGGTGAAGATGTCTGCAATTTGCTCATGTGTAGGAAGGTACTGCATGTGTACGATTTTCCTCTACATCATATCTCTGATATAAGGACATTTCATCTCATCGTGTTTTGATCCATCAGGAAACACTGGGTTCTCAAGGAGCTTTACGCACGGCTCTTGGTTATCATCATAGGATCCATCTCATGGTCAAGTAAATCTGTCAGAAGCTTGTGAAGCCACATTGCTTCGTACACTCGATGCTATATACTCTGCCTCTATGGTACCCAAGGCCACAAAGTTTTATTTCCTGCTGTATTAGGAAACCATGGCAACCTTCACGGTAGAACAACAATTGGATGTGCTCTTCCGGTCCATTGTACTTTCTGCTCAATCTGAATCGGCATATCCTGCAAACTCTTCACACTGGAGGCATATCTCAGGTCATATCCAACTGTCTCGTATATATCTCAATACATGTTTTGTTGTTGTCTAGTGAGTCTGTCTCAGTTGACTCATGAAATGACTAAGCACATTCATTGCATGGCATGAATCAAGTCCGGTGTTAACCAGATACATCAGTGATCCAATCAGCTGTGGATCGGTCTCGTCTGAATCATCATCAATCTTTTTCTTTAAATCCATCACGGTGGATTTTGCATTCTGTCGTACTGAACTTCTTTAATATTTTCACTGTATATTTTCCTTGACTCAGGAAAATCTCATCGGTCCTCTGTTATACTTCTTGTCCCAAGAAGTAGTGTATCATATTCAAATTCTTCATCTCGAATTCAGAAGTCAAGGATTACTTGTATCCAACAACAAGGCTTTCTGAATAAGTCATCAAAATCAGGCTCTCGTCAACAACACTGTAATAATATAGGTTTGGATCATCAACACTCTTGATGGAATCCAAACTCATCAAGAATCTATCTATCTGATGTAGTTTCCAACTCATGGATGGTAGTGTTAGATTATAGAAGATTGTGCTCGTTTTACCATTGATGATACCCTCGTCACCCAACCACAGGCCGAAGCCACCCTTCAAGCACCTTGACCTTGACAGAGAAGAGAATCCTGGTAGCAATCCAATAGCCAAGAGAGGCTAATGCACCAAGCAAAAATAGAAACCAAGTTGATCAGATAATCCCACCCAGAGGCTAGCGCACACCTTCCCAAAAACTTGCGCACAAGCTGCAACTGCACCTGCGCAGATCCAGTTCACTCTGCAACTGCTGAGATGAGAATAATGAGAACTGGCGCCCTGTATTTATAGTAGTCTGGGCAGTTTTACTGGGGCCAACTTCTCCCTCTGGGTACTAATAAATTGATTTTAAATATATTTCTGCAGCCGACAACTTGTCTAGGGTTTCCTTTACTTCTTTGCTTCCTTTCGGAGTATTCTAATCTCGTCATAGGTCACAATAGAGGTTCATACCTCCTGAAGCTACCATAATATTAACACTCCCTCCTAGCTAGGGAGGTATGGTCTTGAGCACAACAGACCATTCAACTGGTAGCAACATGAGCACCGTCATTATTATCAAACTGGATAATCTCCTATGACAACTGGTACAATATTAATTGATAGAACACACCTGTGTCTATTCAAGGTAGTACGCAACTACTCAAACCGTGACACATAGTCACAAATAGTGGAACAAATCCACCACAGTAGTATATCTCTATTGTCTGGAGACAAGCAGTCTCCATAACAATCATCTGGGCCAATCTTTCACTCACATCTGTGAGTTCTGAAAGAATATCCGCCTCACGAACAGTGGAACATATCCACCACAGTAGTTTACATCTACTGTCATATAGTCTTCATAACAAACATCTGATAGCAACCT
>ML778514.1:373205-397528 GCA_009831015.1 Picea engelmannii
GGTTGGACCCTCGACCGGTTCCGGTACCGGTTTCGGTTTTTAAAACCTTGGTTGTAACATAGAATTGAGATATATACTCATATTCATCAATCGTCACTTGTAACTCCTTAATTCAAAACTAATCTTCCTTTCCAATTATATTAGGCTCTGGAATTAATAATTGATTTTCCAAGTCAATATTCATGTAATTTGCATTATGGTCCAAACTGATAACGATGTTAACCTCTCTTCCTTTAATACTCCCCTTTAATGTCGAAAACCCATAACATGAAGTTTGACAACCTTCATAAGTAAATCTTCCTTTCATCATTTTAGAATTGTCTATTTTGGTCTTGTCCATAATTTATGGTAGATATTTTGTAATTATGAAGCATTTATATATTCCTTCGATAATTAGTTCTTGATTGAAGTTATATACCCTTACTTTTCCTTAACGGTTAAATAACACCTTTATAAAAATTCTTCATTAACTTTCTTGAAAAACTTCTCTAGCTTTACCTTCTCTAGAATATATATATCTTTTTCTTTTTTTTTTCTTATATTTATTACACTTTCTAATAACTCCTCTTAGGATATATATATTTTAAAATATATATGTAAGTTTGTAACCCTTTTTTCACATAATATCTCTTTAATTCCACTAAGCCTTTAATAACTTTTAATATTCACAATAAAAGGTCCTTTTGTACTTTAATGAAAAAATCTAATTTAATATCACTTTTTCTTTTATGGTCTTTTCTCTTATATAAAAATATAAAAAGTACCTTTCATAAAAGTACCCTTTACCAACTTTAATTTTTTTTTCTTATATATATTATACTTTCTTATAACTCCTCTTAGGATATATATATTTTAAAATATATATGTAAGTTTTTAACCCTTTTTTCACATCATATCTCTTTAATTCCACCAAGCCTTTAATAACTTTTAATATTCACAATAAAAGGTCCTTTTGTACTTTAATGAAAAAATCTAATTTAATATCACTTTTTCTTTTATGGTCTTTTCCCTTATATAAAAATATAAAAAGTACCTTTCATAAAAGTACCCTTTACCAACTTTTGAATAATTAAATTCACTTATGATTTAGCACCTTAACCTTTAATTGACTTGGATTTGACTTATTCAATTGTAACTTTTCAAAAAAGTCGTGACTTCTCTAAACGACAGCCTGAGTGTAGACGATCATACGGAAACGGTACACTTTGTAAAAAAATTAAATTGCGGGTGTACAGATTGACAACAACACTCAGAATTTTTTTCACGTCGATTGTACGGACCAACGTTGACTGTCACAGCATTAAATGTTGTACGATATGCTTGGAAATTCGTGCATCCTTACTGAAGAATATTTCCAGAAATTTGTGGCTGCAATGTTCCTTGATTTTTGTGCCAATCACTCCCAGAAATTCGTGCAGCCTGCCTCCTTGATTTCTGTGCCAAGTTACAACTATACGGCCTGCTTAGAATCTGTACAGTACGACCTCCATCACTGCTATACTATGCCTCGATATGCGTGCTGGTACTTTTTCGTGGGAATCGTGCCTCTAGCAGCAAACTCGTCCTCCTCCTTAGCTCAACTTCTCTCTCTCATTCACTCTCCAAATGCACATGAAGAATACCAAATGGAGTGCGCCTCAATCCCTAGATAGACTCATGAGGGGAATGTGAAGAGTCACATGATTCAAGGGCTGATATTAGATCTTGTGCTTCTTAGATCAATGGTGGTGATTTAATGACCTTTAATTCACCCACTTCACAAATATTCCAAAAGTCAGGGAAGCAACAATCATGGGTCCACAAACATAAGATCCCCTTGGATCTACTTTCACTGTTCAAGGACCCCTTGACATTCTTCCCAAGAGCACAACCTCTGCAAACGCCATTATGATGAACATGTATCTCTGGAAGGCCTATTACCATCTTCCCCAGAGCGGGAAGGGCTCTGTAATGTAAATGAGCAAGTCTCCTATGCCATAGCTCGCTCAAGCTGATAATATCATGTAACAAGGCCTGGACTGGTCGAACAGTCAATCTGTACAAACTGTTTTCTCGAACACCAATCACTCAGGCATAATCCATGTGTGAGTTCTTGTGCCATGCAAGAACTTTTCCTTCAGAGAAAATAACCTTGTAGCCTTTATCCTCTAAGGTAGGAACAAAGACAAGGTTCCTCTTCATCCCAGGTACATATAGTACCTCACTTAATTGAAGTGGTATGTAAGAATCTAGTTGAAAGGTAGAGTTTCCAACTCCCTTCAGAGTATATCTGGCATTATCACCAAGTACAACATGCAGACGAGATTCTTTCTCTATAAGATCTGTAAGATGTTCTCTATATCCAGTCATGTGCTTGGAGTCACCACTGTCATTCAACCAAATATCACTATCTGTAGGAACCGTACATGAGAGTGCTGATATGAAGAAAAATGCTTTATCTTTTATGTCTTCATCTCTCTGATGTGGTTTTGGATCAACATCAGTAGTGGATGCATGTTGTCTTCCTTTCTTCCTGGTAGGACGAACTCTAGAAATGTGTCCATACTTGTCACATCTGAAACACAGAATCTTTGAATAGTCTTTTCTGTGTTCATGACCTGAAGCTACTGAAGTTTTCTTGTCTTTGAATGCTTTGTTGAAACTTCTTCTATTTCTTCTGCCTCTCTTTGTATGAGAAGCAAGAGCTTGATTGTCATCATGATGGGAGTCTTGCACTCCTCTGGCTATAAGTCTGGTTTCCTCCTGAGTGCAGTCTATCCATAGCCAATCAAACTCAGGTAGATCTGCGCTTCCATTGATACTTTGAAGAAATGGTTCCCAATGTCTTGGAAGGGCATTGAGAGTAGTCATGACAAGCTCTCTGTCTGATATGGTTTCTCCAATGGCACCTAGTTGATCTCTGATCTTTGAGATCCTCATGAAGGTGGCAATGGTGTCAGCTTTTGTCATCTTGATATTTTGAAGCTAGTGCTTCAATGTAAGGGCTCTGTTTGTGTTGTTTCTCTCAAACATCTTCTTTAATGCATCATACATCTCATAAACTGTTTTCAAGGTAGCAATACGAGGTAGTAGATGATCTCTCACTGAATAAATGATTATCTTCCTTGCTTTGACATCGTCAGCCTTCCAGTCGGCCTTCTCTTCATCAGTTGTTGTGTCTGGTAGAGTCTTTTCTATTAAACTCAATAGGTCATCCTCTTCTAGAGTGATTTGTAGTCTTGATTTCCAGGAGCTGAAGTTGCTTGATCCATCAAGCCTATCTTCCACTAAAGTTCTGTTCCTCATGGCTTGCAAATTCTTCATAAACCCTAACGACTAGACTAGGCTAGAAACCCTAGGTTTCGTTAGACTTATGAATGCCAACAATAAGCCTTTGAAAGTTAGAAGAACCCTGGTGAGCTGCAAAAATCCTTCAATGAGCCGTAGAAACCCTAGAGGTTGAAATTCTGCAGAAACCCTAGAAACCCTAGGGGCCAAAAATAAAAATTTCTTGGAATTGCAATCTAAGAGTTGCAGGAGGTGCGCTGAAGGAGGTCGTACACACCTATGCAAAATTTAGCCCCAACGCTCAAGTGGAAGGTGCTGAAATTGGCTTGACAAGAAAAATGGAGCAGGTCGTTTTTCCAGTTGCAACAAGAAGGTGACGGTTGGCTTAAATAGCTTGTGCAATGGCTCTTCAGGAACTCTTCTCTGATACCATGTTGAATTTTAATGTTTAGCTCATGCACATGTGGTTTATTTCAATTTAGCATGTACTTGAACCATAAACAATGCAATAATACCATACACAATAGTTGCAGTAACCAAGATCACAAGAAGAATAACCATGCACAAGAACACAAGATTTTATCATGGGAAAACCCTTCTCAATCAAGGGAAAAACCCAACAATCCTTTGCTATAGAGTCAAGAGAAGATCCCCCACACCATGAACCCTAGAGCACACAAGAGGGTGCTCAACCTAGAAACTTGCGCCTAAGAGAAGTGCACAATTCAGTTGTACACTTAGCTTGTGAGAGTGTTACAATGAAGTGTGAGTGAGTGATCCACAATGGGGATCTACTCACTTATATATACAAGACCTAACACAACAATAGGTGTGTCTATTGGCGCAATAGGGCCGACCTGTACAACTTAGAAATATAATTAATCTTTACACAATATTAATTATCTTTTACATGGTGGGGCTGACTTGTACCTTTTCACAATACAAATTAGGGTTACAACAAATCTTACTCTCAGACAATAGAGCAAGGGATCCACACATTCTCTAGTGCTCAGCCACTAGGGACACGTCCACCTGTGCTCACCCACAGGGACGTCACTCTCAACAGATTAACTCAACTAAGTCCATAGGAGTACCATCTCAAGTTGACTCAACTAAGTCCATAGGAGTCTGACAGGAGACCATCTCAAGTCGTCTCAACTCAGTCCAGAGGAGCACAACAGGAAACGACACGTCATCTCAACTCAGTCTAGAGGAGTATGACACACCCATCACATGGGCTCTCTCACAGATCATCTCAACTCAGTCCAAAGGAGAACAGCTTGGAGAATGTCTCATGAAGTTGCAATCAACGACACATATGTGGAGGCAATTATATTCTTATGAGCCACTTCCTTTTAACCCTTCACTTTAAAGTTTATACCATGGTGAATGCAAATTAAAAGATTATCGTAAGTTGGTTGTCGCATTTATTCATCATGGCCATGTTACCCAAACTTTATTTTTTCATGCGCATAAAAGACGACACACATGTTCACGAAGCACATATTATTCTAATATTATAGGGGGATTCTCACCTTAAGTTTCAAAGATTTCTGTGTTTGAAAGGGAGGGGGGCCGTTACATTATGTATATGAAGGGGGCACACTTCTTATGGGGTCCCACAAATGTGCATAAAGTGAAATACATTGCAGCCTAGTTAGAAAAAGAGGGGGCACACCTCGTGGGCCCCACAAATGCAATGAGATGAAACATTTCTTTTGAGCTTTAGAACTAAAAAGGAGGCACACTTATATGGGCCCCACTAAAGGATAAATGAAGAACCATGTGATTTAAGTCTCCTAGCTAAAGAGGGGGTGCATCCCTTATCCTTTAGTCTATGTTATCTCATGAAACACATTGTGAATAGGGTCATATTGTGGGCCCAACTTCTAGAAGAGAGACCAAGACCTCTCTAGAAGATGGGTGTCCCCCCACCCTTGAGTAAAATAACTGTTGCATAGTGACTGTTGGGAAAATAACTATTATAGCTTGGTCCTTTTGGCTAAAGAGGGGGCATCCCTCATCCATTAGATTATGTTATTTCATGAAGCACATTGTGAAGAGGGTCTTATTGTGGGCCCAACTTCTAGAAGAGAGACCAAGACTTCTCTAGAAGCTGGGCACCCCCCCGCCCTTTTGAGGTAAATAGCTGTTTCAAAGCGACTGTTGGGAAAGTAGCTGTTACAGCTTGGTCCTTTTGGTTATTTAGGCAGCTTTTCACTCATTTTTTTGGGGGTTGAAGGATCTAATACCAGAGCTCTGCAATTTTTCTTGGTATTTTCAAGCAAAACAGTTTGTGGATGGCCTAAGGCGTGCCCTTGAGGTTGGAGCTCGCCCTATTTTGTGCAAAATCACTCAAGAACTTCTTCATCAAGTGTGATTTCAGCTGATGTTCCTGGTACTATTGTTTTATTTTCAATTAAAATTGTCGTTTGAGATATTTTCTTGGTTGTAGCTTTCTCAACATTTGGTAGCATACACCTAGAAATATTTTATGATAAATTGCAGCTGGAACACATGCATTTGTCTACATTTGCAAGGCGTATTGGTGAGGGTTTTGGGTATCAATAGATTTTAGAGGATAGGTTGGCTAAGTAGCTTGGATTTTCCAGCTTGTGCGCCCCTCTCCTAAAGTGGGTGATTTCCCCTTTGCTGGTACCTTAGGCCCCATGCTCAATAGATTACTAAGGCACTGGTACTCTTTCCTTTAACCACCAAATTTTACTAACTCTTCTCTGGGGAAGCAGACCTAGGTTCCATCCACCATATATATTCTTAAGGCCGCTGTTCCTTTAAATCAGCGCTCGATCTTCTCATAAACATATATCAAGGGCACTGGTCTCCGGTTTTGCCATGCAAATCTAGTGGTCAAATTCACATTGGTTTGATATCTTAAGCCATAGATTTGTTGGGGGAACTTCCTTTCCATGTTATAGGCTAAAGACAACACTTAATCATTTTCCCCTCGGGCATTGTAACACACACATAGCTTCTACAAAGAGACTGTCTTCAAACTGTTTGACAAAATTTTTGACCGAATGTTTTTCATATTTATGTGGCAGCTGGTATGTCTACACTTGCATGATGATTTCTATGTCACAAGCATGAGTTGGGAGCACTATTCTAATGCCTGGGAATGCATTGTTAATATCCAAAACAATTTTGATGCTTAAACCTGGGAATTACAAACTCATGACCAGCTCTTTTCTAACAGAATTAGTTTGCAGGCAAACTGTTTGAAGAAACATTTTCATAACTTCTCTTCACACACCAGTTACTAAGAACGCTGTCCAATCCTGTGTAAAATTAGAGAAATATCAGGCTGCACACAAACTGTTTGAATAAATGCATGTATGAAACTTTTACATTAGCATAATAGCCATCAATCATTTTTTCTTGCATTTTAGACCTTGGTTCAGACTCACAATGGTAAGCTGGAAAGTGTCATTTTGCTGCTACAGTTCTCTAGAAGACAGACTGCACTGAAGACAACTCAATTCACAAGAGTACTAAAATACAATATTGATATAAACATGACGATCAGCTAACTCTAAAGTGCTGAACTGGGACACTTGAGAACAAATGGCTCAAATTTTGACCAAGTTAGCAAATAATTATTATGTAAATTGTGTGCTCACTCTTCTTAGAGATGATGATGGTAAAAATTGTTCAAAATATGCATCTAGGGGTAAGTTTTCCACGATTCTGTCACTGGTATCTGGATACAGTTATGTTGGAAACAGATCATATTTTAGGAAACAAACCTGATCCAAAATTCAAAAAAACCCACGAATCCAATACAAATCCGAGATTCCATGATTCCAAGGAGATTCAGGTGTGAGTGCGGGGTGCCCTAAGGCATATCCGGTAACTTATGTTGTTTGCAAGGTTGATTTTTGATTAGGATGAAAAGCCTTTGGTTGTTTGAATGACCTAGGAGTCAAGTTGACAGATTGGTCTTCCTTGCATTTGTAAGTTGCTTTAAACATATTGTTTTGCAACTGGATATTAATTCTGTCTTGGCTTAGTGTGGCTTCAAGTTATGTTTAAAGGGTTGCTCTGTTTTTAAGAGGTTTTGGCTGTAGCTTGTTCTGTACGTGTTGCCTCTGTTTGCTTGACTTTGTTACTGTCCTTTAACTATCCTGTTTTAGGAGTCGGAAAAGAGTAAACATGAATGACTTTGTCATCATGTGCTACTTGTTCTTTCATATTTTGTTGCTCTGTTTCATGCTTTTGTCATGTTATTAACATGGGTTACAGCTTACAGCCACAGGTAACCATGTAGTTGATCATGAATGTTGGATTATCAACCTAGTATCATTGTGGGGTTGATCAATTAACAGTATAATTGGAAGGTTGATCAATTAAACCTTTTTCCACTCATCATATCTACGTTAAGCTTTCTATTGGATGTTCAAAAAACTTGTCATGCTTACCATACAAACTGATAAAATGCAATCGATTTGGATTCAGCTACAATACGAAAAAAATGTTAAAATACTTCAGAAAATAAGTCTTTTTTTTCTTTATATGGTTACCATCATCAGTGACCATTTCACAACCATGCCATAACATGTAAAGTAATTCGTTTTTAGTTGTTACATCAGTTTGGATGAGAATCCCCTCACATGCAAACACTTTTGCTAATTTAATAACTAAAAAATTGCATGAATAATTTATTCTCTGAGGTTCAATGTGTTTTATGCATCATCAAGAAATTTAACAGTGCTTCTCTTTGCTGTTTCAGAAAAGCAATCAACAAAGGAATAGGTGTTGATAACATGCATTATCTCAATGATGGCCTTTGGAAGGTATGGTAAAAAGGTCAACTTTCTTTCCAAGTTGAGCCATGGTTGTATAGAAGGAGATTCTACATTTGACAAGGATGAAGTTAACAGAGTAACTTTTGCAGCTTTCACCATATATGTTAATATGATAAACATGCATAAATTTGATTTAGTAACATCCGCTGCTATTGTGTTGGCAGACAGTGCAGCTGAACTGATTGCAGCTAGGATGCAGAAGAAAAAATGCTCATGTATTTCTTGAAATCATCGTCTTAGATAGACTGCAAATTTTCTGTATCTTGTTTTATTGCTGCTTTCCAGGACTTGGGGTTTTTTGCATGCAGAATTGCTTTGGAAAAAGCATTTGTGTGCATTTGCGATTGTTCCAAATTAGGATTTTGAAAACTGAAAAGCATCTTTTATATAGGTGTATACAATGGAACTACTTGGTTATAGCCCAAGTACTTGAATACAGGCTGTGTACTATATATTGTCTGATAATTTTGACTAAAATATAGAATTGCTTATGTATTATTTCATTATCTGAATATAATGTATGCTCTTTATGTTCTCTGGAGATTTTACAGCTTATAAAATTACTGTTGATTACACTGATATTCTCAGTAAGGTATGGTTTGGTTAACTCTGCTGATTGAAGAGATGTGTCCCAAGCACCTAAATATTTTGGCAGTAAGTACAGTTAATATTAAGAGCCCACAGCATGATGGCCAGGAATCAATAATTGGTAAACATATTAGATTGCAGCACTTATTGAAATACCAAATTCTGCAAACACTCTTGGCAGTGTAAATTTGAGTGAACTGTCGTATCCTGTGATCTTTCTCAACAGAAGGCATGGACAAATGCACTGCAAGTTTTCTTGACATCTCTGTAGTATATAAACTTGCATGAATATTTCATATCCTGTGATATATTTGAAAATGTAGACAAAATAGTCCATTTAGATTAAAACATCTTGTGGGGGACTAAGCAAAAGCTGGTTTGTCCTGGCTGATATCGGATATAGGCCATTGCCAATTTTAAATGTTGGTAATGTGTGTTTGGCGTGCTGTCTCTCACAAGGATACAGTCTAGTTACAAAAGAATAATCTAATAATGCTTAACGTGGTTTTCAAAGACTATGAAAGACATCTTTCCTAAAATGGTGGTTTACTGATAATATGGATGTGCTTTATTGTGATAATTTCAAAGGACTTTAGAAGAAACATTGCCATGCCAGGCATTCAACACCTTGTTTTATATTAAAAACATTTAACTCTATCCATTTATCTTTGGTAAATGCTGCTGTCATATTTCTCTTATGAGGTGGTTCTGTATGTCCATGTTTCAGAGAGCTCATTATTATTTTTAAAATTGAAATGGTTATTATTTGTATTAAAAGATGGCTGCAGCCACACCGTACAGCTGGTTAATATAAAGCAACTTTTAAAATGTCTGAGATCAAGGTTTCGAAAAGACCCAAAATTTCAAAATGATTGCCTTCTATCTGAGCTATTCTTACATTTCTAGCAATCTAACTATAGAGCCAACTAGTGTAATGCTTGATAAACTACACTACTAACAAAACTACCTTACAATGTATTTAAAAACCTGGACTTAGAAGAAAACATGCTCACTACGAGCTTATTCTTTGATGTCCCCGTAAAGGTTGTACTCCGGGCCTACATTTCCATTTGCCATGTCTCCTTGAGCTCATTGAATTGTTTTCTTATCCTTAACCACTGCTTTAATAGAACCAATATAAATCTTAGGAAGGGAGACCAGAGAACGTGTGCTCCTCACAAGACCCAGGCTAGTTCATAAAGCATATTGAAGTCTGCTTCCAATTGCTCTAGTTCCCTTCTTTGAGGGGCCGCAACTTCTTATAACTCTTTGGTATTCCCGGATCTCCGAGATTCAATTTGACTTGAATTTTGCCACTGTAATGAAAAAAGGCCACCTATAAATCCTTAATCTAATGTGTGCTCCTCAGCTGAACCATACAAAGGTTTGGAATTTCATAGGGGACATAATGACTGAAGTGTTGATGTTTTGTAGCTTTAGGAAGGTATTCTCACATTGGCCTTGGTGTCGGGCATGTGAGAATCTTCATTGACACTCGCATTGCATTTTCATTTTGTGAAAACCCCTTTTGGATTGGAGTTGGGCCTTGGAATTGGTGTTGGGGGCTTATGTTGGGGCTTCAAACCCACATGTGCGAATAAACAATTCTAATTTAATGTTGAGTTTAGAAGGGGTTCCTAAATTCATTCATTAGACTCCTATAAAATGAGAGACAATGTGAGGAGGCACCTCATATTTCATTGTGACATCATGGAGTTGGCATAAGTGAGTGAACACTTGTGCCAAGGAGATTGGGAGACAAAATTGCAGCAATGAAATTCTTCGCTTTGACAAATCTGTTCTAGGGTTTCTGTACATTTTGATTTCAGTTTTTTCCAGCCAAGGAGAGAGGCCGCATGTGTGAGATCACACATGTGAGAGGAAGAGGACAACAAGCCACATGTGCGAGAAGGTACAAGCCACACGTGTGAATAGGTCTATATAGGCTGCACATGAGAACATGTCTGTACAACCACACGTGTGGAGCAGGTCATACAATAGTCGTATGACTAACGTTAGTAGACCGTATAGTTCGTACAATAGGCTATAGGGTGACGTCAACAGACGTATAGTTAGGATTTTGTCCAGGTTTGCAAGTTGGAAGAGTTTCAGGAAAATTGTTGAATTTTGTAATTTTTAGAGAACTGATTTTGTCCTCAGATTTGCTGATTTTGTGATTTGTTGAGAGGGCTGGTTTTGCCCTCATAAATTTTAAATATGAAAAGCTTACAGAACAAAAATTTGTGTCACTTGTGCATGAATGGTTTCTCTCCGATCTTTATGTTTCCGCAATAATTTTCTGTCATAATTTTAGTGTAAAATTATTCAGTGATAACAACCCTAGACTCTACTGTTTGAAGTCACTTGGAAGCAATTTTCAGATCTGAAATTGAATGCATTGAATTGCATTTGAAAAATTGACATGGTATCAGAGCAAAGACTCTAGAAAGAGAGGGAATCATCTCTTGAGACACATGTGGCTGTAGATTTTTGGTGTTATAGACTTGTGACAATAGATTTGTTGTCACAACAACAGATTTGTGATCTTGGTTGAACACCATGGTGGACAAGGTTGTAGACAAGCTTCAGAGGGAGCCACTATTGGACTCCACCCTTTTTGGTACCGTCTTCGATTGTGTGACTTGGTTGGTGGATAGTGGAGCATCTCGTCATATAACATGATCACATGAGTCACTCACCAGCGTGTCAGAGGAGAACTCAGGATTGCAAGTGGAGCTTGGTGATAATGCCAAATATGCAATCAACGGAGTTGGGACAACTTCGTTTCAACTGGAGTCCAGGAAGCCTCGGGATGGGTGATGTGTTATATGTACTGGGACTTAAGAAGAACCTACTTTCTATCTCAGCTATGGAGGGCAAACGGTATGCAATGAAATTCATAGATGGACAGGTTCTTGCTTGGTCAAGAGTATTGAGCTTTGACTTAGCATAGGTCATTGGTGTTCGTGATGGTAGAATTTATAGGTTGACTGGACAACCAACACGGTCGTTGGTACTATAGGGCTTTGCCAATATCGAGGAGGATGGTTACATGTCTTCCAGAGTTTTGAGCGTCCACTCGAAAAGAACGCCAATGATGCTTTTCCAAGAAGTGACAGTAGGTCCAAGGGGATCTTGGACCTAATACATTCAGATGTGTGTGGAGCGATGTCAATTTCGTCTTCGAGTGGTTACTTGTATTTTGTAACCTTCATTGATGATTATTCCAGGAAGACATGGATCTTCTTCATGAAGATTGAGGATAAGGTCTTCAGTCAATTCAGGGAGTTCAAGGCTCTTGTGGAGAATCAAACAAGGAAGAAGATCAAGGTCTTGAGGTTCGATAATGGGGGCGAGTATACCTCCAACGAGTTTAGAGATTTCTTCAAGGAGGCAAGGATCAAGAGGGAGTTGTCAATGCCTTTCAACCCACAACATAATGGAGTTGTGGAAATGAAGAATCAGACCATAATGGAGGCTGCAAGGGCAATGTTGCATGACCAGGACCTACCCATGTTGCTTTGGGCAGAGGCGTGCAACACTGTAGTCTATGTTCAGAACATGAGTCCTCATAGGATCTTGGAGGACAAAACTCCCGAGGCATTCACATGAGTGAGACTAGAGATAGGACATTTGAAGATCTTTGGTTGTCTAGTTTACATCCATGTTCCCAAGGAGAAGAGGACAAAGTTTGAACTTTCTGGGAGGAAGAGCATGTTTGTGGGATACAACGAGACTTTGAAGGCCTACCGAATCTACATTCCAGGACAACGACATATTGAGGTTAGTCAAGATGTCATATTTGAGGAGGATTTGGTTTTCAAGAGGTCTTGAGAAACCACAATAGATGGCGAGGAGCAGGAGGCTCCGAAGGTTGAGGAGAGTACAAGTCCATCTAGTATAGAGATTTAGCCTTCAAACCATGAGGAGTCGTCAGTGGATCCAGTGGACCTTCCTAGTGACGAGGACATGAGGCCCAGATGGCTTCGAGATACTTTGAAGGATGGGGAGGGGCATACCACACCTAGGGGCACCTTCAGGGAGAGTAGGCCCCTATAAAGGTTTTCCAGCGATGTCACCCTTATGTTGGAATACTGAGACCAGGGGGGTGAATTAGTCTGAGCACTTTTTACCACTTTCAATCACAATATCTAAACTTAAACATTATCAACAATATATCATTTATGATTGCATTCAATATATCATGAGCATATAACCATAAGCAATATCATCACATGAAATAACCACATGCATAGTACACAAAAATTTATGTGGAAACCCAAATGGGAGAAAACCACATAATGCTTTCTTTTATATATCAAGAATACATTCATAGGAAGCACCAACTTCCAAATTCTCTAGCACCAACATGAAGGAGACACCAACCTCCTAATTTATAGACACCAACCTAAAGGAAGCTACAACTTCCTGAATTCTCCGGCACCAACCCCCTGATTTACAGGCACCAACCTAAAGGAAACACCAAGTCCTTGAGTTCTCCAGCATCAACTGGAAGGAGGCTATAACCCCTTTTCCTTGCCCCATCCTGCCGCCATGAAATATAAGTGTAGACTCACTATCACTACCATTGATACTATCACTGCCAATGTCACCAATACATCAACCAACTCGTGACTGTTACTGTCACATCAACCTGTGACTACCACTGTCACATCAACCAAACCTATCACTGTCACTGTCTTATCAACCTATGACTACCACTGTCACTATCTTATCAACCTGTGACTACCATTGTCACACCAACCAACCTGTCATTGTCATTGTCACATTAACCAACCATAATTAGATCCACTCACATGGATACCAAGACCATCACCATACCATGTACATCAACATGTACCATACCATGCATCAACCATGTATTAGAACCTATACCATAACATATGCCAAGTATCCAAGATGTGCCAATGTCTCAACAATGTGCCTCAAGTATGTGATAACATCACCATGACATATACCAAATCAGATACCAAGATAGCCAAGATATACTTCTAACAATGTATTATATCATCACAAAAGGTGTACCATATCATGTACCATCATCATCAAGACATGCCTCAAGCATGTACCATAAACATAACTCTCAATAACACATGTAAAACATACCTCTGATCTGGTAGTAGACTTGATACACAAAATTACAGACCTGTAGTTCTTCCTCAATTTAAGCAACAAGAGAATAGCAACTTCATCAAACTTTACCTAAGTCTCGCATGACTAGTTTTGGATTAGTCACAAACCCCAACTTTCGACAAGCATAACTTCGTACTTGTAATGAATAAAGATTTGAAATTTTAACCACAAATACTCTGAGATCTTTCTTCCATCTTAAAATTTCAGGGTACGAAACATCTCAGAACAGAAGTTACAGCGAAAAAGACAAACCTTTCTTAATTTTAACCTGTTCTGGAGAGCGAACTTGTACAACATGCCACACGCTCAATATTTGATATATGATTCTGAAACTCGCACACAAGATACTACAATCTATTATCTTTCCACTAAAATTGGTCTTACAAAATTTGGATCCCTTATGAAGTTATGATTGTTTTACTTGGAACACCTGTTTAAGACTAGTTTCAGGACTAGGCAAAAACCATATCTTCCACAGAGTGTATCTCAAAAAATACAATGACCCAAAAGCTGAAATTTTTACCACAGGTACCTTGACATGTCTTCTCAACCTCCAATTTTCGCTATCTAAATTATTCTAGAAAAATCATTATAGGGAAAATGGTAAGATGACCTTTAAATAACATACCTTATAACACATCATCACAAGACTTTATTCTCCCTTGGAATTTCACCCTTCTTTACTTCATTTTCCCTTTGAAATTCACCTCAGATCTCCTTGGTTACCTTAGATAAGAATCACTCACTCACATATAAGATATTCAATAGAATGTGTGTGAATGTACTTATGAATGACTTCTTGAGGTGTATATATACGTTTTCTAAGTAATATATTTCCTTAACTTTAGGGCTTCTTGAACTTTCTTGTTACAACCACTTTACCTTTTGATTAATGACTTGCAACCAATTAGGGGCTTCTTAACCCATCTGTGGGGCTTCCAACTTCATGACCTCATAACTCATCAACTGTGAGGAACTACGTGACGTTCCACTTATCATTGGAAACAACATGACGATGACTATCCATCTATGAGTGCGTTACCTGCATTTACACTGTCCTTCATGTATTTATTCCTTAAACAACTTCGGGCTTTATGACCACACCTATGGATTTCTTGTAAACTTCTTCAAAACATATTTCCATGAGATCCATGTTTAAAACTACACCATAAGGGGACCACTTTGGAGACTTCTCCAAATACACCCATCACATTTGTTGACATCAATGACAACCACTACTTGTTGATATCAATGACAACCAATTGTTTTATCAACATCAATGACAACTAATTGTCCAACGATCTCCCCCTTTGACACTCATACTACACATGTGACCAATGCTCCTCCAATGTTTCTCTCCCCCTTTGACATCAATGGCAAAGGATATCTCCCCTTGAGGTTGTTCCCCCCGTCTTCACGCTTCTAATATTTTTCTGCTGATCTTTCTCTTTCTCCCCCTTTGACATCATGGGTAAAAGGGTAACTCCCCTTGTCGATATACCTTATTTGAACAATATTTCTTTGACTTCATGCGCTCCCCCTATCTTCACGCTTCTTTTCTCTGACAATTTCTCTTCCTTGACTTTTTTGCAAGATGTCGTGTAGATCAATGTAAGATTTCTTGTATATGTTTTATTTTCTCTCTTCTAGTGTTCTTTGTCCATTGGTGTTTCCTCTTGTAATTCACTGACATATATAAAAAAACATTCAAAGCTACTTGACTTCAAGTTTTCATGACTCTTCAAGTTCATATCAATGACCATACCTTCTTCTAACGATATAGCTTCTTTTGTGTCTTTTACTGTTTTCCTTCCTGATTCCACTTGTCCACTGATTCCAATTGTTACTATGCTTTCATCCATTGTTATGTATATGTTTAGCCTTGTCAAATATCTCATGAATCCATCACTACCCATATGTCATAAATTGTCCATGACTCTGCTACTCAACTGCATACAATGCTGATCCATCTGTTGATTACAACATATTCTAGCTTCTAAAGTTGTCTTCTCAATTTTGCAAATCAGAGTCTACATGTATGCAACAATCTGTACTGAATATGTCCCTGTCTGAAAGCATGTATGGAATCCTCTATACAATAAATCTCTGCCACTCTGAAACTGTCTGTCCAAAAACTGCAAATATTTCAGACTGCTCGAAAGATAGTTCTCTGATCTGTAGAGCTGTTGCTTATAATTCCCCTCTTCAATATTCATATTTACTTGGAGTCTCCAAGCCGAATGGCTCAAAAAAATACCCGCTCTGATGCAGAGTAATCTTCCTCTTCCTCTGCAGATTCATCATCATCCTCTTTCTAAATTCTGACCTCTTCTTCTTTTCCTATGGATTCATCACGATCTCGCACTACTGCAAATCCCATGAGTACGATCTCTGGGACCTAGTCTTCATTCACATGTTCTTCTTGTTTTTCATTTCTTCTCCAAACCTTCCTGTATCTGACATATTCCTTTTTGCTTGTAGATTTGTCCCTATCTCGTACTATTGTTAATCCCGAGAGTATGACTTTTGGGTGTCATTCATTCATATGTTCTTCCTTTACGTGTTTGTGTTTTCTTTTCCAAACCTTCTTATATCTGATATCACTATTCTCTTTCATAGAAGTATTCATCATGCTTCTACAATCACGAGCTATATGTCCATAGTTATGACATTTGTAACATTCAATATTATATGGAGTCACATATGCATTTCTTGCTTGAACATTTCTTCCATAAGCTTTGCAATCTGCAGCTTTATGTCCAAAGTTTGTACAAATAAAACAATGAACATAAAATAAACTTTCATACCTGGGAGTGAATGATCTTCTTTGTGATGTAGTCCTTCTGAATTTATGCCTTGGTTGATCATGATCTTATCTTCTGTTGTTTCCTTCACAATGATTGAAGCTTCTTTGATACTTGAAAGTGGAGGGTCTTTTTTTATATATGTCTCTTCTGTAATCTTCTTCTTGAGTTTTTTTCATTTCTGGAATTTTCTTCTTCGAGGGCTCACATTCTTCCTTCTTAGTAGGGCCTTTGATGACTTCTGCACAACTCTCAGTCTTTTTTTCATTATTTCTTTCTAGCAACCTGTAACATTTCTCTTCAATGTTCTTCACTGATGATGTGGAGCTTTCTCTCTCTTTAGTGTTCTTGCTTAGCTTGACAACTTTAACTCTTAGTGTAACAACTTCTTCTTCAAGCTTCTCACATTCTTGTTCTTTCTCCATCATCTAGATCTTCATGACTTCTTCCTTTATCTTTGCTTCTTCAAGGAGACAAATTCTTCTTGAAGTCTTCTTTCATGTTCACTGAATTATGCTTCAAGTTTATTTAAGTCCTCAAATCTTTCCTTGAGATGGCTAGTCAAAATATTTTTTCTCTTCTCTTCATTTCTTTGTGCTACTATTTTTGCTTCCAAAAATTGTTTTTCTTCCAATTGAATTTTTCATGCTTCATCAATCCTTCTGGCTTCTTCTACTTGGAATTTTAGGTTTGTCATCATCTGTTGGACTTCTTCAGAGATGGGATTTTGAGTTTTCCTTTTTATCTTGATCAATTCTTCCTCGAGTGACTTGTTTTTTTCTCTTTCTTTGACCAACTTGTTTAAAGCATTGGTTAGATGTCTCTCATAATCTTCTTCTTTTGAATCTGTCTGACCCAATGAACTTATTTCTTCCCATACTAACTCAACATCTTCTTTATTCCGATTGACATGTTCTGGCTCTGCGGTAGAATGAGATTCCATAAAATATAGATTATGTAGCTTATCCCAAAGTTCTTTCGTTGATGAACATTGTCCTACTTTATCTTTTACCGAATCACATAATCCTTCCAAGATGAAATCCATTGCCATTTTGTTTTTTCTTTTCAATTCCTTGTTGGCTGTAGTCTTTGGTTTCTTTGAACCGGCGTATCCTGTAACAACTGAGTGTCAAACATCATACCCATGTTCCTATAAAAATACTTTCATCTTTTTGTTCCACATTTCATACTTTAGACCAATGTAACCATCAAATTGCAGTGTTCCATTAGCTTTGTATCCATTAGCCATGACATCTATGATCTACCTTCTAGTGGCTAAATTGATTTCTTAAAGGACCTGCTCTGGTACCAATTGTTGGAATATTGAGAGCGGGGGTGAATCAATATGAACACTCCTAGCACTTTCAATCACAATATCTAAACTTCAAAATTATCAACAATATATCATTTATGATTGCATTCAATATCATCACGAATATATAACCATAAGCAATATCATCACTTCAAATAACCACATGCACAGTACACAAGAATTTACATGGAAACCCAAATGGGAGAAAACCACATAATGTTTTCTTATATATATCAAGAATACATTCATAGGAAACACCAACTTTCAAATTCTCCAGCACCAACTAGAAGAAGACACCAACCCCCTGATTTACAAGCACCAACTTGAAAGAAACTACAACTCCGTGAATTCTCCGGCATCAACCAAAAGAAGGAACCAACTCCCTGATTTACAGGCACCAACCTGAAGCGAGCACCAACTCCCCGATTTCTCCGACACCAGTCGGAATGAGGCTACAACCCCCTTTCCTTTCCCCGTCCTTCCGCCCTGGAATATAAGTGTAGACTCATTGCCACTACCACTGACACTGTTACTGCCATTGTCACCAATACATCAACCAACCTGTCACTGTCATTGCCACATCAACCTGTGACTACCACTGTCACATCAACCAACCTGTCATTGCCACTGTCATATCAACCTGTAACTACCACTGTCACATCAACCAACCTGTTACTGTCATTGTCACATCAACCAACCATAACTAGATACACTCACATGGATACCAAAACCATCACCATACCATGTATATCAACCTGTACCATACCATGCATCAACAATGTACTAGAACCTGTACCATACCATATGCCAAGTATCCAAGATGTGCCAATGTGTCAACAATGTGCCTTAAGTATGTGATAGCTTCACCATGACATATACCAAACCATATACCAAGATATACTTCTAACAATGTGACATATCATCACAAAGGTGTACCATATTATGTACAATCATCATCAAGACATGCCTCAAGCATGTGCCATAAACATAACCCTCAATAACACATGTAAAACAGAGTTTTGATCTTGTAGCAGATCTTATACACAAAATTACAGACCTTTAGCTCTTTCTCAACTTCAACAACAAGAGAATAACATCTTCATCAAACTTTACCTCAGTCTCGCGAGACTAGTTTTGGATTAGTCACAAACCCTAACCTTCAATAAGCATAAATTTGTACCTGTAATGAATAAATGTCTAAATTTTTAACGACATATACTTTGAGATATTTCTTTCATCTCCTCAAAATTTCAGAGTCTGAAACTTCTCAGAACAGAGGTTATAGTGAAAATGACAAACCTTCGTGAATTTCATCCTATTCTGGAGAGCGAATTTGTACAACATGACACACATTAAATATTTGTTCTCTGATTCTAAAAATCACACAAAAGATATTATAGACTATTATCTTTCCACTGAAATTGGTCTCATAGAATTTGGATCCTCTATGAAGAAGTTATGGTTGTTTTACCCAAAACACTTGTTTAAGACTAGTTTAAGGACTAGTAAAAAACCCTATCTTCCAAAGAGTGTATCGCAAAAAATACATCGACCGAAAAGATGAAATTTTTACCACAGGTACTTTGACATGCCTTCTCAACCTCCTCCAATGTTTGTTATCTGAATCATTCTAGAAACAAATTTATAGCGAAAATGGTAAGATGACCTTTAAATAACATACCTTAAAACACATCATCACAAGACTTCATCCTCCCTTGGAATTTTTCCCTTCTTCACTTCATCTTCCCTCTGAAATTCACCTCAGATCTTCTTGGTTACCTTAGATAATAATCACTTATTCACATATAAGATATTCAATAGAATGTGTGTGTGAATGTACTTATGAATGATTTATTGAGGTGTATATATATGTTTTCTAAGTAACCTCTTTCCTTAACTTTATGGCTTATTGAACATTCTTGTTACAACCACTTTACTCTTTCATTAATGAATTTCTACCAATTATGGGCTTCTTAACCCATCTTTGGGGCTTCCAACTTCATGAACTCATTACTCCTCAACCATGAGGAACTACGTGACGTTCCACCTACCATTGAAAATGACATGACGAGGACTATCCATATATGAGTGTGTTACCTACATTTACATTGTCCTTAATGTCCTTATTCTTCAAACAACTTCGAGCTTCATGACCACACCTATGGGTTTTTTGTAGACTTCTTCAAAGTGTCTTCCCGTGAGGGCCATGCTTAGAGCTATTCTATAAGGGGACCACTTTGGAGACTTCTCCAAATACACCCATCACATATGTTGACATCAATGGAAACCACTGCTTGTTGACATCAATGACAACCAACTGTCCAACACCTTATGAGTAGCATCATTGATTCCGAGCCTTCTAGTTTTGAGGAGGAAACATGCCATCAAGTTTGGAAAGATTCTGTGATGGAGGAGTATCAATCTATCATGAAAAATGATGTGTGGGATATAGTTTTGAGACCGGAAGGGAAGTCTGTGGTGTCTTCCAAGTGGATCTATAAGATCAAGCATGCTACATATGATAACATTGATAAGTACAAGGAGATGTTATTGGCGAGAGGGTTCTCCCAAAAAGAGGGTGTGGACTATGATGAGACTTTTGCTCAAGTCACCATGTATACTTCTATTTGGGTTTTTATTTATCTTGCTTTAGTTATGGGGTAGAGGATACATCAGATGTATATGAAGACAACATTCCTAAATGGTGTGATTGAGGAGGAGGTGTACATAGAGAAACCCCATGGCTTTGAGGTACATGGGAGGGAGTCCCATGTTTGCAGGTTGAAAAACGCTTTGTACGGACTCAAGAAGGCACATAGGGCATGGTACTCGAGGATCAACGAGTATTTGCAAGGCATGGGATTCACCAAAAGTGAAGCAAATCCCAACCTATATCTCATACAGGTTGGTGAAGATCCTCTTATATTGGTGTTGTATGTTGATGACCTGTTCCTCATTGGAGTTGAGGGGCTCATTGCCAACTGCAAGAAGGATTTGGCAGATGAAGGACATTGGTTTGATGAATTACTTCTTGGGATTAGAGGTGTGGAAGTAGTTGGACAAGATCTTCCTCAGACAGGGGAAGTATATAGTTAATATACTAAGGAGGTTCAGGATGATGGACTATAAGTCCATGACTACAACTATGATCACCAATCTGAAGAAGATGGGAGCTTCAGATTCAGATCTAGTGGATCCCACGATGCACAAGAAGTTGATTGGTTCATTGATGTATCTAGTCAACACTAGGCCAGATATTCGCTTTGTTGTCAACACCTTGAGCCAGTTCATGGTTGAGCCGAGGAAGGTGCATTCGACAACAACAAAGCATGTGCTCATGTACCTTCAGGGTAAAATTGGATTTGGTCTGAGATATGTCGGGGATGATGGATTGAGGTTGCATGGGTATTCAAACTCAGATTGGGCAGGTAGTGTTGTTGATAGGAAGAGCACTTCTAGTGGTTGTTTTAGCTTGGAATCAACAATGGTTTCTTGGTTCAGCTGGAAATAGACTTCCGCGGCACTCAATTCAACATAGGTAGAGTATATGGAAGCTAGTTTGGCGAGTTGTGAGGATATTTGGCTTCACAAGCTCCTTGCAGGGTTATCTGGTCAAGTGTTGGAGCCTACGGTGATTTGCTGCGACAATCAGAGTTCTGTCAAGCTCTAAGAGAATCCATTGTTTCATGACAGGTTGAACACATTGAGATCATATACCACTTCATTAGAGGCATGGTGTAGAAGGGAGCAATTAAGCTCCAATACATTTCCATAGATGAGCATATTGTAGATATTCTCACCAAACCCCTAGTGAAAGAGAAGTTTGTTTACTTCAGAGACAAGCTAGGAGTGGTTGAGAATACCTCCCTTGCTAAGAGGGAGCATTGATGTTTTGCAGCTTCGGGAAAGTATTATCACATTGGCCTTGGTGTCGGGCATGTGAGAATCTTCCTTGACACTCACATTACATTTTAATTATGTGAAAACCCCTTTTGGATTGGAGTTGGTGTTGGGGGCTTGTGTTAGGGCTTCACACCCACATGTGTGAATAAACAATTATAATTTAATGTTGAGTTTAGAAGGGGTTCCTAAATTCACTCATTAGAATCCTATAAAAGGAGAGACAATCTGAGGAGGCACCTCATATCTCATTGTGACATCATGGAGTTTACATAAGTGAATGAACACTTGTGCCAAGGAGATTGGGAGAAAAAATTGCAGCAAGGAAATTCTTCACTTCAGAAAATCTTCCCTAGGATTTTTGGACATTCTGATTTCTGTTTTTTCTAGCCAAAGAGAGGTCGCACGTGTGAGATCACACATGTGAGAGGAAGAGTACAACATGTTGCACGTGTGAACAGGTCCGTATAGGTCGCATGTGAGAAAATGTCTATACAATTGCAAGTGTGAAAGAAATCAGGCTGCACATGTGGAGCAGGTCGTACAACAATCGAACGGTTGATGTCAGCATACCGTACAGGTCATACAACATGTTACAGGGTGACACAACAACCGTACAACTAGAGTTTTTTCTAGGTTTGCAAGTTGGAAGAGTTTCCAGAAATTCGTTGAATTTTGTAATTTTGAGAGGAGTGATTTTGTCCTTAGGCTTATTGATTTTGTGATTTGATGAGGGGGTTAGTTTTTCCCTCAGAAATTCTAAATTTGAAAAACTTACAGAACATAAATTTGTCTCTTGTGCATGAGTGGTTTCTCTATGATATTTATGTGTTCACTGTAATTTTCTGTCATAATTTTAGTGTAAAATTATTCAATGATAACATCCTTAGGGTTTACTATTTGAAGTCACTTGGAAGTAATTTTCAGATCTAAAATTGAATGCATTGAATTGCACTTGAAAAATTTACATGAAGTGCTAGTGGCCCTCCATTCTTACCCAAACCTTGCAATTGAACTTGATTCTATATGTTGAAACAACTTCTGCATTTAACAAAGACCATGGCCTAAAGCTAGAGGTATTACCTATCAATTCATGGTCTAGATACAACCAACACTTTCAAAATAAATCCAAATGTAGAGTACATGGCCAAGAACTAAGAACAAAAACCCATGTCACTTGAGGATTTGAGCCAAAGCCAAACCATGGGACCTTTCCAAACCATTGTATCGAAGAGATAAGGGTTATGCCTATGAACCCAACCTTGCGAACATTCCAAGAGAACCTAAGGAGACCAAAAACCAAAGACAATAAAATCCCACCTTAGGTGCTCTAACCTATCCCATCAAGTTTATTACACTTAAGGTTTAGGATGGAGACCAAAAACCAAATACAATAAAATCCCACCTTAGGCGCTCTAACCTATCCCCTCAAGTTTATTACACATCAAGGCTCATGATGGATTTATTGCCCACCCTACACCTTAAGTTTCACATGACACTTGTCCACAAAATCTATCGTCATGGTTAATCTATGATTTATGAACCTTAGTTTCATGGAAGGTAAGAAATGATGGGAAACCCCATTTATACTCGAAATTCTAACTTCTAATAAAATAAACTCATTTTCTTTAAGGCCAACTTGGATATTAAAGACATTCAAAACCTGATAATGTTATATGGATTCAAAACTTCTTACCAACCCTTGAACTCTATATATCAATCTAGATAGACATGAAATTTGAGAGTGCAATTAGTTTCACATATGTTGGATTATAATTGAGGAGTCCCCTGTTATAATTAAGTTTTTTATTCTTCTTGATTTGAGAATCTTTAATCCTTGATACAACCCCAACACCTCAACTTGGTTGTTGGTGGATTCTCCTCATCCCTAGGAAAAACTTATTTCTTGATTTTCTTTGGGATTGAAGACAACCCCACCCCGCTAGCACTTGCCACCCCTATAGAACGTTCATTATTATATGCAGTGCTAATATCGATTTGTAGAAAATTCTACTAAAGTTTTTGTTTACCCTTTTATAATATTCCATTCTGATTTTAATTTTCTTTGTTGGATCTGCCGTAACCCATGCTATTTAGGCATTATTCTTCCATTTTATTTCTTTTTATTGGCCAATTTCACCTATTCTATCTTAGTTTACTTTAACTGATTTTTGTGGTATTTTGATTCTCTGATATTGTTTTCTTACTAGTAATCTATATCCTTCGAATATCTCAAAATATTAAACATTTTTCAAAACTGAGAGAGGTTTTTATTACTTGGTTTGTCCTCGACAAAAACCTCTCAGGGATTTTCAAAATACCTCTCCTGTGCTTATAGTTCTTTGCATTTCATAAGATAAGAGCATAATATGAACAAGATCACTGAGAAATACACATCCACAATAGACACAACATTTATCCTGGGAAACCCTCTAGGGGAAGAAAACCCAGCAAAAACTTCCTTATCATAAATAG
>ML778514.1:403326-437860 GCA_009831015.1 Picea engelmannii
ATTACCGACTTGATTAATCCTCAATGGGGATTAATCTAATAATAAAAATAATAATAATGACATGATTAATCCACAATGGGGATTTAATCCAATAACAAAATAATAAGAATGCTCTTCGCAGTTACATTATTTCAACATTTTTCAATTTCATGATTTCCTGTTCGAGACATGTTTTTGCAACATGTATTCCAACCATATGGAGACAAATTTCAAGAAACCGAGAGAGGTTTTTCTTTAAAACGAGCTTACCTACAAAAAAATCTCTCAGTTTTGAAAAATCGGTTTTAATTCGTGAGATATGATGTTATATTTAACGCCTATTTTCCCAGTTCGCTATGCAATCCGCTGCGTTTTTGTTGTAGGTTACTGTTGCATAGCAGACATGTTGTGCAGGGGTAACAGAGTGTCCAGAAATGCACATGATTAATTATCACAACCATATGGTCGAATTTTGATCATGATCAATGATTGTAAAGAATATTTCGGTTACGATTATGATTTGGCAAAGTCGGGTTTTCTATTTTTAGTAAATCCGTTGAAGTTATTGTTCTCTTTCAAAGAAATCAGATCCATGATTCTAGGAGAGAGTAGTTCAATCCTATCATCCAAGGGTGACATTATTTTTCTATATATGGGGATCATTTTCATGTAAAAGGGGTTGGTTGGAAAAACAGTGCAAACAATGACTATTGAATGTATTTTTTATCCAATTGAAACTTAATGCAAAGGTCTCGAAGATTTGATGAAAAGATTCTAACAGTGACAATTTGATTTATTGTATTCTCTCTTTGCGTATGTGCTTCCTGTGTTCTTTATTTTCACGTATGTAATTTCTGTCTAAATCAAAACATGATTTCAAATCTATGATTCACTGCACAGTGCTCTAGTTTCGTGCCATTTAAACGAACTGTGTTTCTTCTAAGCGAACTCTGAATTCATCCCCAACGATGCTCTGAGTTGCTTCATGTGTTTTTCTCTCGCCACACACAACGATTTTTAACTGAAAGATTGTTGCTCATTTAGCCTTTATCCTCTCGAGTTTAGTCACTAAGTCATTTGCTTCTATCGTTTTCTTAAATTGACTCCATAGCCCAATGTCTTGATTTATTTCGCTAATAGAACCAGAAAATATTGTTTAAAGGTGTTAAATCTAGACGATAGTTTAAAACCATATCGTGTACAGAGACGAAGTCTCCAGAGAGAGCCATGTCTAGGTCCGAAAGGCTAGTTTCGGGCCTCAAAGTTGGTTTGTAGGTTATCTTTGTCATTCATTTTCTTAGTCGAACGAAGTTTACAGAGCGCTAAAATTTTGGCGTCATTGCCGGGGACGATTTCTATTATTTTCCTCGGGAAGAA
Source organism: Picea engelmannii (assembly GCA_009831015.1). Taxonomy (NCBI): domain Eukaryota; kingdom Viridiplantae; phylum Streptophyta; class Pinopsida; order Pinales; family Pinaceae; genus Picea; species Picea engelmannii. Next base: position 404,683 of record ML778514.1, read on the forward strand.
CGACATTGTTTTAGTTCTAAGGTCTGAGAGAAGCAAACACTTAGGCACATATTGGTTGTATTTCTTCTCTAGCGACTCCACACATTAGAAAATCAGTTGAAGGTGATTCCACTGGTAGAAGAATCCAGAGCTAAAGTTTTCATGGCGAGTCCAATCAAGCTTCAAATGTGATTCAAAGACTCCACTGGAGAATGAGACCTGTTGACAAAGATATGGAAGAGAAGTATGGAAAAACCAGGTACTCGAGCTTAAGTTTAGTTCAAGATGTACTTTTCTGTCTTATCAATATCTTCTTGTCCTTCCCTGAGTTTTTCAAAAGAATATTTCTTCACTTACCGTGTTTAAATGAATCCTAGATATCTACCCTTGTATATCCTTCATTGCAAACTGTAGGTATACCTCCTTCTTGTATAACTGATATTCACCAAGCTCCTTCCTCTGAACCATATGATGTTCATGATCATTCTTGTGAGCTTAATGAAACCAAAGTTGATCTTGTACCTTTTGTTCTTAATCCTGCACCCTCCAAGATTCAAGAAAGATACAATCCTCTTAAATTGCCTTCCATCCTTCATGACTTTCCTCTGAAACATTATAAGTACCTTCCTAGGTTCGATGGAGATCTTGATGGGCATTCAACTGAAAAACATATTCAAGTCTTTGAGCATTTTATAGACCTTTTTGAGATTGAACATGATGATGTGTCTATGAGGGCCTTTTCTCAATCCTTACAAAGAGATGCCAAAGCATGGTTCAAATAGTTCCAGCCTCAGTCGATTAGCTCGTGGGATGAACTGAAGGAACTTTCCATAGATTTTGGGGTGAGAGAAAGTCATGGAATCTACTCCTTTCATATTTTTATTCCGTGAGAAGAATGAAAGATGAAACCATCTCAAATTTCAGTAGGAGGTTTTCTAGTCTTTATTATAATCTTCCTAAAGAAGTCCAACCTCCTGAAGTTGTTTCCATGCTCCATTATGTAACAACCTTTCAATCAAACTTATATTTTCTTTTGATGGAGAGGAAGTCTATGTCTTTGCAATAGATGTTCAATAATGCTCAGGAAGTGGAAGACAATCTTCAAGCATGTCAGAGGCCATAAAATCAGAATTTAAAGAGTGTTGCAAATGCAGAGAACGATGGTGTAACAGAAGAACATGAGATTGTGCATAAACAAGAAGTTGATTTACATCCCAATCTTTGTCATCATGAGCAAGAAACTGATTGTTTTATGTATGGACTTGTAGACAACCATAAATGTGAATTTGTAGATCAGACTGCAAAAGAACAAGCCACTGCCTCAATTTTCATGTTTGATGACATTACAGAGATTTTTGGCAAACCTACATATGATGAGTGCAATGATGACTATGAGGTTGACTTTTTAGAACAAGCAGTTGCACTTTCCAAATCTAAAAATGATTGTTTTCAGCAATCCAAAGAAATCGACAAATGTGCATATGACAACGGTGAAGAAAATGAAGAAAGTTTTGAATCAAGTGAAAAAACTTTGCCATTGGGTTTTTCTTCTTTCAAATTGCTGAAGAAAAATGTTTATAATGTTTCAAATCAGAAATCCTCCAGGCATTATGTTGAATATGAAGAAAACTTATCTTCCATTATGTTTTTCTTACTTTGAATTGCTGAAAGTAAATCATGAGATAACAGAGGAAGCAGTGAAGTCTGAATGCATTCACAGTGACACTATTTTACATGAACAAATTTTTATCAGTGAAGGGGACCAACAACCTTCTCATACTTTTAATGACCCTGTTGTTGATTACATGGAAGGTTATTTCAGTTCAAAGTTGCAACCTTTGATCAACTACCATCTTGGAAATAAATATGATGGTAAATCAATGTCAGTGTTAGATATGGATTTCTTGCCACCAGGGGTTTCATTTCAGCCAACATTGTCTTTTGATTCAGAAATTTTTTATTTCCAGCAGTCTCAACATATTTTTCAGCCTCTTTGTGGCAATCAACAGGTTGAAACACATGAAAACAAGGAAGTAGTGGAAGGGGTGAAACATGATTGTTTTTTTATGCATGTTTTGGAGGATCCATTTGCAATTTTGTTGGAGGCGGTAAACAATCCCAATGTTTTTAATTTTTTGAGATTTGAATTTATAGATAAATTTGTGAATGAATTATCAGTAAACAGGCTTTGGAGCAAGCATGTGAAAAGAAAACAAATAGTGGATAAAATACTTGCATGGTTGGATTGGCATTTTGATTTCACTTGATTGACAGTTTTTTCAGCAGTTAGGGTAGGTAGGTGCGAATAATCTCAACATGGCGAGCATTTCTTTCAGCATTTTTCAATTTGTATTTTCAGTTTGGGTTTGGTTCAGGTGCAGAATAAGTTGGTGGCAAAACAACTTACAGATTGTAGATCACAGTATATGGCTTGGGCATAGCCCAATGGACAAGGCACCTTGTCTATTGTTCTTTGCTACCTCATAGGGAGGATAACATCCCCGTTGGAGCCAACTGTTAGCACCATGATGTTCATAGCTAAGGGTAGAGGTTTGTCAACAATTTGCAAAGTCATCCCTATCAGCACCAATATTTTTTTTATGCATGGCATCATCTAACATCTCCAAGGGTCAGTTTCAAAAGGAAGCTTATCATTTATTATTTCCATTTTCATTTGCAACTGCGCACTGCAAAATTTGCTACACGTTGCGCAAAGCAATTCACCGCGTAAAGGATTTTGTTGCGCAAAGGATTTTGTCGCGCCAAGGATTTTTTTGCGCAGAGTATGTTGTCACACAAAGCATGATTTCGCGTATAGGATTTTTTCGCGCAGAGGATGTTATCACGCATAGGATTCTGTTGCGCAAAGGATTTCGTCACGCGAAGGATGTCATCGCTCAGTGGATTTCATCACGCATAGGATGGTGTCACACAGTGGATTTCGTCGTGTAGTGGATTTCATCCCGCAATGGGCTGTCACGCATAGGATTATGTCATGCCAAGGATTTTGTTGCGCAGAGTATGTTGTCGCGCAGAGGATACTTTCACGCAAAGGATTTTGTCACACCAAGGATTCTGTCATGCAAAGGATTTTGTCGCGCTAAGGATTTTGTCATGCAGAGGATGTCATCGCACAGTGGATTTCTCCACGTGAAGGATTCTTTCATGCAGAGGATGTCATCGCGCAATGGATTTCATCACGCATAATATGGTGTCGCGCAGTGGATTTCATTGTGCAGTGGATTTCATCACGTAGTGGCCTGCCATGCAGTGTATTTCGTCACACTATGGATTTCATCGCACGATGGGATGTCAAGCATAGGGTGTTGTCGCACAGAGGATTCTATCGTGTAAAGGATTTTGTCGCGCAGAGGATTTTCCTGCGCACAAGCTACAGGGCGCACTGCGCAAATGATTGGTTTAGTGATCAACTTCAAGATCACTTTCTAACCAATAGGAGAGAAATTTTGAAAATCCCCAAGAGGTTTTTGTTGAGGAAAAACCAAGTAATAAAACCCTCTCTCAGATTTGAAAAACGTTTCATATTTTGGGATATTAGAAGGAATCTTTGAGCCCTATTTTTCAGTTTTCATGATTTCTTGTCCGAGACATGTTTTTGCGACATGTATTTCGACCATATGGAGACAAATTTCAATAAATAGAGAGACTTTTTTTATTTATAACGAGCTTACCTACAAAAACCTCTCTGAGTTTTGAAAAATATTTTTTTATTCGTGAGATATGATGTCATATTTAACACATATTTTCTCGGTTCGCTGCGCAATCTGCTGTGTTTTTACTGTAGGTTACTATTGCATAGCAGACTTGTTGTGCAGTGGTGACAGAGTGTCCATAAATGAAAATGATGAATTATCACAACCATATGGTCAAATTTTTTATCATAATCAATGATTGTAAAAAATATTTCGGTTACGATTATGATTTGGCATAGTCAGTTTTTCTATTTTTAGTTAATCCGTTGAAGTTATTGTTCTCTTTCAAAGAAATCAGATCCATGATTCTAGGAGAGAGTAGTTCGAACCTAACAACCAATGGTGACATTATTTTTCTATATATGGGGATCATTTTCATGTAAAACGGGTTGGTTGGAAAAACAATGTAGACAATGACTATTGAATGTATTTTTGACCCTATTGAAACTTAATGCAAAGGTCCTGAAGATTTGATGAAAAGATTCTAACGGTGACAATTTGATGTATTGTATTCTCTCTTTGTGTATGTGCTTCTTGTGTTCTTTATTTTCACGTCTGTAATTTCTGTCTAAATCGGAACGTAATTTCGAATCTAGAATTCACCGCACAATGCTCTAGATTCATGCCATTTAGACGAACTATGTTTCTTCTAGGCGAACTCTAAATTCATCCTCAACGATGCTCCGAGTTGCTTCATGTGTTTTTCTCTCGCCACACACAACGATTTTTAACTGAAAGACTATTGCTCATTTATCCTTTATCCTCTCAAGTTGAGTCACTAAGTCATTTGTTTCTATCGTTTTCTTAAATCAACTCCATAGCCCAAGGTCTTGCTTTTTTCGCCAATAGAACCAGAAAATATTGTTTAAAGGTGTTAAATCTAGCCGATAGTTTAAATCCATATCTTGTACAGAGACAAAGTCTCTAGAGAGAGCTCTCTCCAAGTCCGAAAGGATAGTTTCGAGCCTCAAAGTTAGTTTGTAGGTTGCCTATGTCATTCATTTTCTCAGCTGAACGAAATTTACAGAGCGCTAACAAGTGACATGGGTATATGTATTGTCGTCAATAAACAACTATTTATTGCTCTCCTCCTTGATTAGACTTGGAACTAAACCACATGTACTCCATTAGGTTACCATCAACTTCATTTTTATGTTGAATGTAGAAAAATGTAAAGAACAATTGCTTAAGGGATTTTTCCCCCGTGACCTTGGGTCAAGTCACAACAGAGAAAGACCAAATAAAAAATACAGAACCAAACCCTATCTATATCAATGCATACAAGAAATAAATAATTTTATAAGGAGAGAGAGAGAAATAAAGAAGGGAATGCCTCACACCTTAAATCCTTCATTCGATGTCGATCCTCGCTCTCGCTTCTTGAAGCACTCCTGATCTCTGCCAGAACTAGATTGGAATATGAAACCAAGAACATGCCGCTACAAGGTATTTATACATTCAAATAACATATATCATGTGCATAGATTCAAGTATATAGGAAATACATTAACATATGACATCACGATGAACCAATAAACACACAATAGGAGGGAAAGAGAACTCTTCTATTACCAACAATGTGAGAAAGGTAGTTACAACCCGATTCAACCTTCGGTACTATTTCGGAGCCAACTGCTCTGGGTTCCTCCAAATACCTTCAAGAATCAACTCAAGTGGTGAGGCTCTTCCTTGGATAAATCAATAGGGATAGGAACATACCCTGTAGTTATAACGAGAAGGAAGGAACACTAGAAATGGAGTTTCCATGTATGGGATGCTACTCAGAGAATGAAGGGGTTTAAGGAAGCTTGTTAAAAGTTTGCCAGCATGATCTTGCACCTCAGTTCTTATTCTCATATATTCCCTCAATGGTGCATTTATACCATCCTTGAGAGGTTAAGGAGGTTGAATTCAGTTTGGTATGGGATTGAGGAGGTTGGGAAATGATCCCAAGCGAAAACCCCATTCGAAAATGTGGAATTATTTTGTTTTTCACTTTTTTTTAGGGCATCTGTGGGTTGCAAGCTAGAAAGGCATGGATGTCCATGTGTTGCACAAAGGAAACTCATGGTACAAGAAACAATCATGTTTTTTAGGTAACTTTGATGAGGGAAGTTGGGATTTTGATTAGAAAGCTAGGGAAAAGGGTTAGGCCATGTCAAAAATGCATAGATGTGGCAATTTATGTTATAACAGATGCCCCCTAATTTGTGAGGTTAGAAAGGAAAGTGATAGCTGAAATGAATTATAACTCTAAGAGGTGAGGATGCAATGAAAGAATCCATGAAGGTTCTCGAGACAACTGATCCAAAAACAGAAACCGTTAGCTAATATCAAGTAGAGTATTCTCTATCCCAAGTCAGGAATACCCATGCTCAGGAGTGATGTAAGAATGGTCATCAAATCAAATACACTATAGATACATGGAATATATGACAATATGATTAATGTTCATGGCCATGAATAATACACAATGGATCCATGTGATATATATAAAGTAGCAAACATGGCCACGAGGAATACACAGTGGATCCATGTGAAAGCATATCATAACAATGAATAAATACATAGTGGAGCTATGTCTCAAAATAAAAAATAGAGGATATCTGGGACCAATGGAGTGAAAAAAACTGATCCTCTACAAGTACCAATGTCTTTGGGGTGGTACCATGTATGTTGGGTAGGAGCACAAAAGATATTATGTTTGTACTTCATTCGAAGTCTTCAAAATGATCTGCCATGGTACGATTCTACACTATGTGAATACATGTGTTCGGGTTGAACACCGTGAGACATCGTTTGATTATCGGTTCATTGATGTATACCATTAACAAATGCAAGAAAACCCACCAATAATGATAATGAGTGTCAAGGTACCATGGTACAATCTAACAAGTGTGAATACATGAGTTGATGTCGAACACCTGGTAGAATCTATCGAGTAGGATAAATTGATGTATTCCCACTATCAATAGCGAGGGAACCTGCCATTGATGACGACAAGCCCCAAGGTACCAAATATGACTCTAGATCCCTATCCCAGAGCAAGATGTGTCGAATTCGATAGGAAGATATATGCTGGAAGGAAGGCATTAAGGCATCCTCCATCATCCAACACGAGGGGTGGCAGAAGGACAAATATTTGGAAGGACTCGGATGAACAAATTGTAAGGACCACACCAAGGTACAACTCCGACATGCACTCGATGGAAATAGCGCATGAAAAAGACTCTCTGAATAGTAGCCAATGTTGAAGACTACTGAAAAAGACTAGGAATCCACCAATGGGGTCAAATGGAAACAAAGGTATCGCAAGAAGCCCTATGTCTGATTATTTTTTTTGACATCAAACACAAGGTAAACCACTCAGTAAAAGACCAATAATGGTTTTTCATCTGTTGATCACAAGGTCACCTATCAATAATGGAAATACACACAGGGTGCTACTCTAGGTCATACTCTCAGAGTAATGTGTCAGAGTCGATAAGAGCATACCCACTAGCAAGAAGTCAATGATGAACTTCTATACTAGCACGAGTGAGAGACATAGATACTTGTGATAATGAGATGGACTTGATGGACTTGGGAAGGTTGACTTGAAAGGACAAAGAGTTACTGCAAAATGGCTGACTCAGGTTGAAACTTCCCTTGAACAAAATCACGACACATTATGTGACTTAGGCAACATGACTATAACCCGGGATACATTTTGTATGCAGGAGGCATCAACAAATGCTCCATATTGTTGGAAGAATAAATAACCGAGAGAGATTATATTCAATAATGAGAAAAAGTCTCCTAAAGCCATACTAAACCCAAAATAATGAGATATTGACTCAAGATTGTGCTTTGTTCAAGGGTGACAAGACTGTTTCCAACAAAAGAGATAAACACTTTCCCTCCTTTTTATTTTTTTTTGTCTTTTTCATGTTATTAAATCTTTAAAAGGAATAAAAGAGTGTTATAGTACAGTGGAGTAAATGAGTGTCACAGATAAGCAGACTAGTTCCAAATCACAAGGAACATACCTATGCTCAATTCAAGGAAGCGTGTGTAGGATAAGGACACTCAGTGTGTGTTTTCTCCAGGGTTAAGGTGTCGAGTCGCAAAGGAAAAAATTGCAAGGTAGGGAATGGATAGGAATGCATAAGCAATTGGTCCAACAATAACAAGTTGAAGCTGACATTAGGCCTAAAATAACAAGTGGTTAATATGTAATGCAATTACAACTCAACAAAAAATCGAAAGCCTCGTGGGTACATTAGCCAGAAAGAGATTGGGAGGAAGTCATGAGGCTTCAACACAAAGAAATAGTGAGACTAAAGAGGGTTTTTGAGCCTACAAAACCAATGCAACATGGGTGTCAAACATTCCAGTGAGGTACTAACTATGACACCCATGAAGAGGTAAGATATACCATTTGTAAATGACACATTATAAGCAACATGAAGGTATAATGTCGTAAATGAATGGAGTGGATCCTATGGAAAATATGTGAGTGATACAGGTAAATGCATAGTGCAGGCAGAATGACACCTAATCTATATGAAATCAAGAAACACAATACCTATTGAAGAATCTGCATAAATTCCAATACAATTGGCATGTATGAGAGAGAGTCTTGTGGGTAATGGCAAGAAAAATATTGAGAAGAAGATATGCAGCTTCAACGCAAAGTCATTGAAGGAGTAAACAAGACTCCCAAGCCTAAAAGAAAACTTGCAGCATGAGTGCCAAAATACAAAGGGAGTATAAGCCAGGACACCCATGGAAGGTAGGATCCTACCACATGAATTATGACACTTCTAAACAATAGAGAAGGTTCTGTGTCGTAACTCAGTGGGGTCGATCCTAAGGAAAAATGAAACAGGAAACATATAATGAAAAAATGCATGGAGGGGAAAATCTAACCTATATGCCAGTTTCAATATCATTATTTTTTAGAACAGATCGACATGGAACAAAAAGGTACCAAATAAAATGTCTCCAAAGTCCTATATATAACACCAAAAACACTTACCCAGAAGTCAATAAGTCCAATACAAAAACCTCTAATAAAAACACGTGTTAAGGGATACAGAACTTGAAAACAAGAAACCCTAAAAGTACAATATGTACATAGGACCACACAACCATGTGATTTATGCATAGTGTTATCACACTAAATTGCCTTGGGTCTTTTAGTTTGTTTTCAATCTTTTTTCAAGCCTTAGATTTTATTTTTTCTATTAAAGTCGCATCCCTTTAAATTTTTTATGATTGGTAGGACCCCTTGGATGATTAAATTTTTGAGTCTTAGCTTTAATTTGATCCTCAAATTGATTGTTGATCCTTGAACCATTTCTAGCTCATGTTTTATTTGGGTCCCCTTCATGACTTGTCCCTAGGTCGATCCCTCCCATTACTAAACTGACGTGACACACCTTCCTCCTCACTCATGATCTTGTAGGCATGCCGCCTTGTCCTTGCTTACCTGTCCTATCACGTTTTGAAGTGGAAGTGTTGCCTACTCATTAGGCAATTCTGTAGTGCCTATCACGTTCAATATACCTCCACCTTGAGTCATGATTGCCATGACTAATGTCATTTCCCTTGTTTTCAGTGCCAGAAGTCGGTTAAAGATGCCTTCAAATATCTTGCATTTATGAGCTTTGGTAACGATTTCTAATTTGAAAGACTCAACAGTTTTGCGATGCACAAATTCGTAAGTTTTGATCAGGCGACCACATGTCAACCAAATCCGATGTTGAGAAATATTCCAGGGCCGAGGTTTTCTCAAATTTCATCCTAATATTGTGTTGAAGATCTCAACATGTGTCTATTGCACAAGTATCCCATGTTACCTCCTTTGCGTATTAATTTTCACAGGAAATTTGTGCTTGGGTTTTCGTTTTGCTAAGCTTTCACAGTAGTAAGGGATCCATATTTGCATGGTAACCTTGTTTTTCTCCTCTTCGGACCTGTAAATTTATTTTCCTATATCTATGGTCTGATCACTGTTGTTTACTTTAACCATTGAATTCGTAAGCCTGTAAATAACCTATCCTCTGTGTATGTGTTGCACTACCTAGAGGTGCTGCTCAAACCAAATATGTTTTCCGTGCTTCCTTTCACCTTGGGGTTTGGTGTTTCACTCAATTGCAGAGGGCCAAATTCAGACTACCTCCTCACTATTTACACTCCATAATACCTGTACAAGCCTAAGGGTTTAATTCCTAAAAAGTCTAGCTTGGCTTACTAGCATCAGTCTGTCTAAAAGAGTCAGCCTTATCTATTTGAAGCCCTATTCAAATCCTTCCTGGTCATTACCATCCCTTAAACTTCTTAAAATCCCTCATTTTGAGCCACGGAGACTCCTCAATCGAGGAAGACACACAAAGGTGGCAAGGTGGTAAGAACATAACCGGTGGACATGCATCTTTTTTATACAGAACCCATAGAAATAGACGCCTTTCAAAGAGTAGGGTGACTCTCTTTCTGTTAGAACATGCAGAGAGGCCATCCAGAGGTAGCAAGACAGTTTGCACTATAGTTTGATGGTAAGAAAACTAAGGTTGGGGATTTGGAGTTTGAAGTGATTGAAGCCTCTATCTCATATGCAACAGGGATCCCCATTACAGGTGAAAGGTGGTTCAAAGCAATGGCTTTGAGTTCAGTCTATGCAAAAGATCTTTTTAAACTTGAATATCAAGCCAATGACTTGTCCAAAAGTATGTCAAGGAGTCAATTGACTGAACAATTTGACATATTACTGAAGATCATACAAAGATATCTTACTTGTGAAGGGAGATTCAACACCTTGTACCAGTACCATGTAAGGTTGTTTCTACATTTTACTAGTAAGGTTGAGATGAATGTTCCTTATTACTTGTTGATGAGTATAGGTAAGATGTCAGACATGATACAGGCCAAATCTAAAGATGTGGATTCTAGCCTTTTTCACTTTGGATTAATCAGAATGCTAGTCTCTGAGGAATTAGGTAAGAAAGAGATTTCATGGGAGCATTTTGTTGTTACCTCTCATTTCAAGTTGGATTTAGCACCAACTCCTCAATCACATAAGGCAAGTCCTTTGTCACCCACCAGTGCTACTAAAGAAAGAACCGGTAGGAAGAGAAAGGGCATAACCCCTGTTCAAGTTCCAGAGATCAGCAAGCAGGTCATGGAGGATGAGGAGGAAGTTTGTCCTTCTCCACATAGAGATTTTTCACCACGTTCTCTACCATGGTTAGAAGAGGTGCCTTCTTCTACCAAGTCTGCATCCAAGAAAGGGAAGAAGCTTATCTTTCCCTCTTCTCCTCCAGCGGTCGAAATCAAGGGTAAAAGACCTTTCACAAGGTCATCAATTCCTAAGGAGGTTTTCAAAGAACAGTCTTTACCAGAAACCCCTATTCAAAAGAAGAAGGGTAAGAGCATTGAAAAGCCTGTGGAAGAAAAATCAGAAACCCTTATTCAAAGGAAGAAGGATAAAGGTAGTTCTCAGCCTACTGAAGGGAAACAAGAAACCCCTGTACAGAAGGGTAAGGATAAAGGTACTAAAATACCTTTGGAAATTAAATATGAAACCTTTGAGAAAGGCATTGAGAATCCTAGTGAAAGAAAAGATGAAACCCCTATGATGAGAAAGAAGAATAAAAGTAAAGTCATCAAGGAACCTGATGAGGTAGAAAAGACACTTCTCATGCTGGAGGAAGAGGAGTCTGGGAAAATTCCTAGTGAGACTATACATTCCATTGTTCCTCCTAACAATCAGACCTACAAAAGACTTATCAAGTAGCTTAGAGATGCAAGAAAAGAAATAGCTCGTCTTAAAGCAGAAGATCAGGTCAACTTGGCTCAGATGAAAGAGCTCATGGATGGATATAGTCACACCCTTGACTTGGCAAGATTTGCAGCAAGGAGGGCCCAGCCCCTTCATAGACAGCTAAGGAATCTCTATAGGAAGAACAGAGGGTTACAATCTCAGAATAGGAAGCTAAAGGCATAGCTGAAGAATTTTCAAGATGAGGTAGCCCAAAGAAATCTACAGGTGTTGGTTGAAGCTGCCATTGAAGATGAAAAACCAACAACTAAGGAGAGTACAACTACACCAAATAAGCCTGCCAATGCTAAGAAGAAGAAGTCTGTTGTGTCAATTGAAGATCCTCTTTCTACTAGAAAGAGTATGAGGTTAAGTGTCAAAATGACAAAATAGTTGGTAAAGGGTAAGCCCCATTTTTTAGGATGCATCTTTTTGGAGGGTTAACCAATATGAAAATATTATCTTTTCCATCTATACAGGCTTCTAAGCCCTTCACTATTTGGGTTTTGGGTTTTTTCTAAGTGCTAGCTTCCCATTTGGTAGAAGGCACTACCTATTGTGCAGTCAAGGCTCTTGATTAAAACAGTTTTGTCATCATGAAAAACCACAAATTACTCTGCACATGCTCAAGGATTGAAGGCACTGCGTTTTTATAATGCTACCCAATGGCACTACCTAATATTTCACAGAAGGCAAATAATTGGCACACAGGCGCAACACAGAGGCGCTACCTAATGGCGCTACTGAATATTTCACATAAGGTAAAGGTTTGCATAGAGGTGCAACACAGAGGCGCTACCCAATATTTCACAGAGAGCAGAGTCTGTACACATATGATGCTACAATGAGAAAAGGTAGCAAACCAAGCTTTGAAGGATGGAGAAGCAACAACTGGCATCATGAAGACAACCACATGCTTTGAAAGACACATGGCAAACAGGGAGTTGCGCAACAAAAGGGAATCAAACTAGTTTGAAATTTAGTTGGATTAGTCACCAACATTTTCCTGTTTTATAGCATAGGTGGTTAGATAAGTTGTTAGATCAAATAAATGTTTAGATTTTTTCAAGGGAAGGAGGCCAACTCCTACCTTCAATTGTTGCCTCCCTTTTGTTATAAATAGATAGATCATTTTCTTTAGTAGGTTCGGATGGTTGAGAAAGGCTCCCTTATACTGTAATATTTTGATGAAGTAACGGTGATCTAGTGATGTACTAGACTTAAGACTTTTTGAATAATAGAAATCAGCTTCTCTTTCAGTCTATTTGCTTCTGATGCTAAATTTTCATGCTTTGAATGATTCACATGAATGATTGTGGTGATGTTATGATGGATGTTTGATCATTATGTTATCGTGATGTTTATTTAGCTTCCTTAGTTTCTCAATTCAAGAAGATCTTGTGTTAAGAAACTTTCCTCCTTAGGATTTTGTGGACCTGATGTTTACAACAACCCCTACACTTCTCTCATCCAAGTCTTCCTTCTACTCATACTTACTCCCAAACTACTGATTGAAGTTAGCCAAGACCTTAATTGCTAGTGCATGCTAGCCCTGTTATCTAAGTTAGAACATTATCACTTGAGTCCTTTTCCATTTGACCCTTTAAACACCCTTACATTCACTTACAACTTGATGGGTACTGGGCTTGCCTTCCATGAAATCTGAAGGTGACTCCTAGTGATAACACATAGTAGTTGTCCAGATAATTCTCATTGCTAGGCTCAAACCAAGGGATTCTTTGGAAATCAACTAGTAAAGTTTCCATTTCAGGAGGAGGTTGAAGATCCATAATCATAGCTTCAAGTATAGCCTTATCTGAAGGGCACTCAACATCCATGAAACATGGTCTCGAAAACAAACAAATACCAAGGCTCACGGTCTTACAAACAACAATATCATACTCAAGAGGAAACTCTAGATAAATCGGGCCAAGAGGGGAAAACAAAGGCTTACATGCCCCCATTGGATACAACACCTGATCAAATGTCGAGACCTTGTCTTGAGAAGGTGAACATAATTGTAAATATCCTTTCTCAGAAGTAATTGAACACCGAGAATAAGATGCCACATAATTCACCCGTGGCGGGCAAGAGTCTACTTGAACACTAAGAACACATAAAGGGGAAAACTGAGATGAAATTGAAATAGGATGGTTCTTATCAGATGAAAATTGATCAATAGTGACAATGCTTCTGTTGTGAGGGAAATGCATGACACAAAAAAGCGTAGACACCACAACCTTCATAGCATAAACATGATCATGCCCAAGAAACATATTGAAGTCTAAATGGCCTGGCACCACTAACAAATCGATTAGAATAGTCTTCCCACCTAACATGACATGCAACTGAGGAAGAATCCACAGAAATTCACTAGGTCTTTTGTTGAAAGACAACAATTCACTAGTATCTTACACAAGCTTGGAGAAACCAAAGCTTTCCAAAATGACGATTATACAATGCCAGTAGAGGATCCTTCATCCACAACACATTGACAAATGTGTTCAACCAAAATCGTTACCTGGAAAGGTGCAGAAGAAGGAAGGCGAGGCTCTACAAGATTATTCCAATCAAAGAAAACCATCCTAGGACTTAGAGGGAGTGTACTCGAAGCGAGTGGAATTCCCCCCAGTTCAGAAGGTACTGAACTGGGAAATGATAAGTACATAATTGAAGGATGCATCACTCCCCGAAAGAAGAGTGGGATCGACCGAATATCGCATCGACAAGACCACTTTCTTAGACTCGTATCTCTACGATAGAAGAGTGGAATCGACCGAAAATTGCATCGGCACGACCACTTCCTCAACCACTGGTTGAAAAGGATGTGATACAAAATGGTCAAGGGATGCATCACCCCCCAAAATGAGAGTGGTGTCCATTGAATATTGCATCGACACAACCACCTCATCAATCGACAATTAAAAATATTGTTGGGAAACTGAAGATGACTCTGAACTAGAAGGGCCTTCGGACAAGGACCATGCTCTTTGTACCACTTGAATATCAGGTCAAAGATGAGTAAGGTGGTTTCCCTCATAAAGGTTACAAAGTAACTTGGGCTTACGTCCTATACATCTAGTATTATTAACCATATTAATGCCCCCAACATGACTTGTAGTGGCTGATGATGTGCTCCCAACATGACTTGCAGAGAGTCGGTCTTGATCTCCAACATGGATTGCATAGGTTGGTGACGTTTGTCTGGTATGACTAGTAGTGACTAGACTCTTTCCGCTAGCATGAATTGCAGTGGATGGTTTCTTTTATTCAGCATGAGTTGTAGAGGTTGTTGATAGGTCTCCAACATGATCGACAAATGTTGGTGAACTAATGCTAGTATGACTTGCAATGACTGGACTTTTGCTTCCAGCACGACTCACAATGGTTGGTTTCTTTCTCCCAACATGACTAGCGGAGGTCGGGTGCAGGTATCCAAAATGACTAGCAGAGGTTGATGACTTATTATTCTTACTCTTCCTCTTCCTATTCCTTTTATAATTATAGTTACTAGTACCAAGACTTTCACCAAAAGAGGGAGAAAGAAAAGGAGCAAACTTCATTGGTGCATAAGATAAAGGATCAACATTTGTGCGATGCCCATGAAATAGAGTGCTTATATGAGAAGCATCAAGAACATTTAGGACATTCAGAGTGGTCCACAACCAAACTAAAATTTCTACATTCAAGCCAGTAATGTTCAAAGTGGCCATCAAGGGAGCACCAATGTTTCCAAAGGAAGGAAAAGCACAAGAATCCCCTTGGGGAGGGGTCCGTTGGTTGGTATCCTCAAGAAATTTGGCCATAACGTTCTTATGCACAAGTTCATCCCTTGCAGGATTGTTCATTTCCATAAAATTCTCATGCATTGACTCTAACAAACCAATGGTATAAACGCCCATGCCTTCTAGGAGGCGGCTCCACACTTTCAAGAGAAAGACCGGGTGTCCTTTTCGACCAACGAAGTGGTTGGTCAACCACCCTAAATCAATGATCCAAAAGTGGTGATACTAAAACAAACTAAGGCTAACTATACAAAGCAACACTCCAATAAAAATACCTAAGAGAAACATTGCAAGCAAACAACTTTTCCAAATTTTCAGCCTAGGTGGATAAGGTCTTGAGATCAAAGTAATGAAAAAGTGGAAAGGGACCTTCCAGATGAAGGCACAAATTGATTAAGTCTCATGGACCAATGAATGAAGAGTGAGAAGCAGTTATCCAGACCTCCACTAACCAACCTTATCTGGTGCAAGTACTCATGCTTCGCGGGGCACCCTCCTGTTGATATTATGGTAGCTTCATGAGGTAGAAACCTCCATTGTGACCCTTTGACAAGATGAGAATATTATGGAAGCAAGAAAAGAAGTGAATGTAACCCTAGAAGAGATGTCGGCTAAGAGAGATAATTAATATGAATTAATTAGTACCCAAAATGAGAAGTCGTCCCAGGCAGCCTGGCAGAGCCAGTATAAATACAGGGCGTCAGTTCTCATTTTACACACAACTCTCAGAATTACAGAGAGACACTTGTGCGCACCGCAGTCTGGAAATCTTGTGCGCAAGTTCTGGAGAAGGTGATGCCGCCAGTTTTGAAGCCTATTGTTTCTATCTTTTTGGGTTGGACTCTCTAATCAGATTTGGTTACTTCTAGCTTGGCTATTGGTTTGCTACCAGGATTCTTCTCTCTGTCAAGGTCAAGGTGCTCAGAGGGTGGCTCCAGCCTATGGTTGGGTGACCATAGTGATATTGTCTATGGTAAAACAAGCACATTCTAAAAGGTTATGGGCCCACACCTCCTTCATTTCAGTCTAACCGCTGGAAGGGAGCATAGCCATTAGCATACTAAGATCGTTGAAGAACTTCCGATAGGGTTTACTAGCAGGAGCAACTTCCAAGACATTATCGCTAGGGTTACTAGCAGGAGCAGTTGCAGAAACCCTAAAACCCCGATCCAACACCTTGTGATGGAACATATCACTCAAGAAGAAGGTATTCAAGTACGCCTTAGTCCAAAGCACCTCTTGGAACTCTTAGAAGGCATAAACATCAAAGTTGAATTTTTGGATCAAGGCATGACCATTCAACCGAAGTCATGAGTGAAAAGACTAGTCATCTACACTACTCAGCACTCATATGAACGATTGAAGATGGCATGTGGATAATTGATAGTGGATCTTATAGGCATATGACGGGAAATCAATCCAGACTCTCAAATAAAAATGAGAAGAAGACATCGTACAAGGTAGAGCTTGGAGACAAAAGCACTTACCCAGTCGAAGGATTTGGACAAGCCTCCGTCAACTTGAAAACATGTAACAATGTTCATTTGAGCAATGTCTTATATGTACCTGGTTTAGAAAAGAATCTTGTATCCATATCTTGCCTAGAAGACAAAGGAAACATAATAGATTTCGTAGATGGAAAAGTGTTATCTTGGCATCAAGACTCCAACATAGAGAATGCTAGGGTTATTGAAACCCGTGAAGGAAATCTATATAGACTACTAGAACAAAATGTAGAAGATCTTGTACATGATGAAGTCAATCCCAATGAACTTTGGCATAGAAGGTACGATCATATTAACTATCAAGCATTACCTTTTCTCAAAAATATGGTTGAAGGAATACTAGAATTGCAATCTACACATGAAGGAATTTGCAAAGGATGTGCTCTTGGAAAGAATATCAAGAAACCATTCCCAAGAAACAATAATATATCTAAGGAGATTCTGTATCTAATACACTCAGATGTTTGTGGTCTGATGCCAGTCAAATCTCTAGGAGGTTCTCTTTACTGCGTAATCTTCATAGATGATTACTCAAGAAAGACTTGGTTATATCTCCTGAAGACAAAGGACGAATTATTTTGCAAGTTTCAAGAATTCAAAGCATAAATAGAGAACCTCACAAACAAGAAAATCAAGACCTTGAGAACAAATAATGGAGGAGAATACACATCAAAGGAATTCATTGCCTTTTGCAAATCGGTAGGGATTAGGAGGGAGCTGATTGTTCCTCATAATCCTCAACAAAATGGTGTAGCAGAAAGGAAGAACAAATCTATTTAAGAAATTGTGAAGGCACTACTAAATGATCAAGGTTTGTCTATGTTCTTATGGGGAGAAGCAGCCATGACAACAATATATGTTCAGAACATAAGTCATCACCGCATATTGCAGGATACGACTCTAGAAGAATCTTTCTTAGGTAAGAAACCTAATGTGGAAAACCTAAGAATCTATGGATGTCTTGTTTACTCTCACATTCCCAAGGACAAAAGGAATAAATTAGAACCCTCAGGAAAGAAGGGCATATTCATGGGATATAGTGAATCATCCAAGGCTTATAAAATCTATATCCCAGAACAACATAAGATTGAAGTTAGTAGAGACGTGACCTTCAATGAAAAGATGGCTTTCAAGAAATCCATAGAAGAAACTATAGAAGAAGAAGAGTATGAAGAGCCTATTGAAGAAGGCACATGTCTTCCAGAAAACCAAAATGAAGAAAAGGAACAACTTGATCATTCAATGCAACCATGTGACACCATTGATTCAGAAACTATACCTAATACCAAGAAATGACCAGCTTGTCTTGAAGCAACCCTACAAGAAGCAGAAAGACTCAAGGCCCCAAGTGGGACCTTCGGAAAAACTAAAAAGACCAAAAGATTCTCCAACTATGCAACATGTATGACAAAGCTTATAGATGAAGAACCTACCACATTTCAAGAGGAAGTTCATAAGAAACAATGGAAATAAGCCATGACAGAAGAACACCAGTCCATCATGAAAAATGATGTATGGGAAATTGTGCCTAGACCTAAAGAAAAATCAGTAGTAACTTCAAAATGGGTATATAAGATCAAACATGCAGCAGATAGAAGCGTGGATAAATATAAGGCAAGGTTCATAGCTAGAGGGTTCTCCCAGAAGGAGGGAGAAGACTATGATGAAACATTTGCTCTGGTTGCCAGATATACTTCCATTAGAGCTATCATGTCTCTTTCCGCTTCCATGGGATGGAGTTTACATCATATGGATGTAAAGACAACTTTCCTCAATGGACCAATCGAAGAAGAAGTATATATTGAACAACCTCAAGGGTTTGAAGTACATTCTAGAGACAATCATGTTTGCAGACTAAAGAAAGATTTATATGGATTCAAGCAAGCTCCAAGAGCTTGGTATGCCAAAATAGACAGCTATCTAATGAGACTTGGTTTCTCCAAAAGTCATGCAGATCCAAATCTTTACTACAAAGTCAGAAGAATGCACCTGTGATTCTACTACTATATGTCGACAATCTATTCCTAACAGATGAAGATTCTCTCATCATCCAATGCAAAAAGGAACTAGCTTTCGAGTTTGATACGAAAGATCTTGGTCTCGTGCATTATTACTAGGGACTAGAAGTATGGTAGAAGCGTGGTGAAGTATTCCTTGGACAAGGAAAGTATGCAATAAAGATTCTTCAAAAGTTTGGAATGGTGGATTGCAAATCCATGGACACTCCTATGACTACAGATATAAGAAAAGTAAGAGATTCATATTTTGATCCAATAGATCCATCACTATATTGACAATTGATTGGGTCATTTATGTGTTTGGTAGATACTCGACCAGACATTTGTTTTTCCGTAAACATATTAAGCCAGTTCCAGGTGGAACCTAGACATGAGCATTAGACAACTGCAAAGCACGTTTTAAGGTATATCTGTGGGACACTAAACTATGGTTTAAGATATACAACATACAGTGATATACAACTTCATGGATTCACAGATTCAGATTGGGCAGGAAGTGCAGAAGACAAAAAGAGTACTTCAGGGATGTGTTTCAGCTTGGGCTCCGCTATGATATCTTGGGGAAGCAAGAAACAAAAGTATGTCACACTCCGCACAGCTGAAGCAGAATAGATCGCAACATGTGAGGCATGTATAGAAGCAATATGGATGAGAAAGTTGATTTTTGATTTATTTGATCAGGTTCCAGATTCAACCATAATACACTATGACAATCAGAGTTGTATAAGGCTATCAGAACACCTAGTGTTTCATGAACGGTCGAAACACATTGAGATCAAATACTACTTTATTCGAGATAAATTACATGAAGGAGAAGTAAAGCTACAGTACATCCCCATAGATGAGCAGACAACAGATATCCTAACAAAGCCTCTGTCCAGAATAAAGCTTACATATTTCCGAGACAAATTGGGGATCGTGGAAATAACTCCCTTGGCTGAAAGGGAAGAAATGACTCTCCAGGTTGGGAGGGAGAACTGACATATTATTGAATTGAGGACAGTCATTTTCAAGGTTGAAAAATGGTCCAACTTGGGCAGTTCCTTTCCAGTTCGGAAAGTGGTTTGAGATTTCTGACAGACAGGCATTTTCCAGTTCGAAAAATGGTCCAGATCAAACAATCATTTTCGTAATGAAAATGGTTTGATGGATTGTTGATGTACCATAAACATTGATTTCCCATTGTGGTTAGCATGGGGAATGGTCTAGGATAGTCTCTCTTCTTGACGGTCACTCTCAGTAGTGGTCAAGAAGACTGGTCTGCCTCACCGGATAGTCATTCTTTCAAAGCTCACAGTTGTGAGCAGTTTCAAAGAATGGTTTGTTTTGGAGGTTGGTTCAGGACAGTCATTTCCTTAGGAAATGGTCCGGACAGTCATTCCCTAGGGCAGATTCATTCTCTCTAGGTTTCACTTTGTTTAGTGTTGGAAGAATGACTCAAATAGGTGAATGGTCTAGGTTCAACAATCAAGGACATGCTTTCCATAGGGAAGACTCATTCTCTCCAGGTTTCACTTTTTTTAGTGTCGGAGGAATGGCCCAGGATAGGGAATGGTCCAGGCTCATAAATCAGGACAATTATTCTTCCTTGCCTAAGAAGAATAGTCCAGATATCCCATCATTGATGTTCTACTCTGAAGGCATATGCTCTTCCAGATCTCACAGATGTGAGTGGAATAATTCCCTAGATGACTCAGTCTATATCATAACATTGTTTATGTGCATATTGATATCAATTGATATAATGGAGACTGCATGTCTCCATACAGTAGAGATATGTTACTGTGGTGGATATGTCCCACTGTTTGTGATTGTGTGTCACAGATTGAGTAGTTGTGTACTACTATGAATAAACACAATTGTGTTCTGTCAGTTGACATTGTACCAGTTGTCATGGAGATTATTTAGTTGGATAATAATGACGGTTCTCGTGATGCTACCATTTGAATGGTCTATTTGTGCTTAATACTATTATTAGTTATACCTCCCTAGCTAGGAGGGAGTGTTGATATTATGGTAGCTTTGGGAGGTATCAACCTCCATTGTGACCCTTTGACAAGATTAGAATATTTCGGAAGCAAGAAAAGAAGTGGATGTAACCCTAGAAGAGATGTCAGCTAAGAGAGATAATTAATATGAATTAATTAGTACCCAGAATGAGAAGTCGGCCCAGGTAGCCTGCTAGAGCCAGTATAAATACAGGGTGTCAGTTCTCATTTTACACACAGCTCTCAGAATTACAAAGAGACACTTGTGTGCACTACAGTCTGGCAATCTTGTGCGCAAGTTCTGGAGAAGGTGTTGCTACCAGTTTTGAAGTCTATTGTTTCTATCTTTCTGGGTTGGGCTCTCTGATCATCTTTGGTTACTTCTTGCTTGGTGCATTATCCTTGCTTGGATATTGGTTTTCCACCAGGATTCTTCTCTTTTAGAAGGTCAAGTTGCTCGGAGGGTGGCTTCGGCCTATGGTTGAGTGAAAATAGTGATATTGTCTATGGTAAAACGAGTACATTCTAACACCTCCAACAATAGTAAAAAGTGTGATACAAAATCTTCCCCAAGTACCACGTCAAATCCTCGCAGTCACCTCTGAGATCCCTATGAAAAGAAACTAAGGTTACCAACTTGTAGTCATCGTCCGGGGGGTATAGTGGACAATCAAGATCGAACATATGGGCAGGGTAAAAAATCTTGAAGCTTCGAAAGTGTCGCCTCTCACAGAGGTAAAGACACTAGCAATACCCCCAATATTTGATATTTCCACTATGCTCAGTTAAACTTCTGAGGGGTATCTCCTCGGATATCCTTTGCATGACCTCGTATTTATCTCCTATGTTAGAGGAGGATCTTGACTATACTTATACGAAAATTGGATTTGAGACTCTCCCTAGCTTAGAATCCTACGTTTTTTTTGCATCCTTGGAGAGTTATCTATCAAATCCTAATCCAAGGGCCTAACCCTAAACTTGTTTGTGAACCCTAGAAACAAATTCTAGTACATTTTAAGTTTAATGTTCATTTTAATCATTGTTTTTACTCAAAGGGTACATAGTGAAACTGATGTTGTTTAAGACCCTTGCAAAAATGAAACTTATAAGAACACTGGCAAATAAAACCTTACACTAATTCTTCAAATGAAAAAGAGTTTCAAAAAGAAAATGAACAATCCTTAAACCTTTGAATGCAATTTTTTTCTTTTTGTTGCAATATGACAATGTAACATTTTGAGAAAAGCAAAAGAAGAAAACAAAGGATGTTCTTTCTTATTTTTATTTTAAATGCTTTAAGGTGAGAAGAAAACAAATTCCTAAGCTAACATATTTTTCTTTTTCAAACAATAATGCAAACCAATGCAAAGAAAGAAAGAGACTTAACTAGCATAAAACTAGGTTTTTTTTTTCTTTCTATCAAAGTAAAACTAACAAAAGATGCTAAAAGAAACTACATGATACACAATTCATGGCCCCCTCCATCCATGAGGGGGAATTTTTTTTTAAAATGAAAATCATTTCTCTTTAAAATCCGAGCTAAAAGTAAGCCAAGAACACTAGGAAACGAAGAGCAAGATATTTTCTGTGACTGAGAAGTTTTCAAAGACTTAACACAGTGATACAAAGAAATCACAAACTCAAGAAGCCCACGATGGCCTGGAGAATCCCCTAAATCTCCTAGAGACTGAAGAAAGAAAATATTTTTCAAAAATTGCACATAAGTTCGCGACTGTGTGAACTGAGACTTGAGGATGTTTGTGGGTAATACATAGTAAAATCATGAACATTTGCAACTTATATAACAGAAAAGCGTGAATAACTTTGTAAAATTGGAAAAATAAAAAGGACTTTCAACAGGGAGACTCCCATAAACTTATGGAAAAGTTTCTAGATAATAAAAGCTTTGCAACAAAGCTTGGAAAACAAGAAAACTCACAGAAATTAAAAAAAAATGACACACAAGACACCCTACAACTGACCCAAACTAGGAGAAATAATTCCCCAGTATGGTCACCAATTATGTTTAAGGTATTTTCCCCCCGTGATCTTGGGTCAAGTCACAACTGAGCAAGAATGAATTCAGAAGACATAACCAAACCCTATCTATGTCAATGCATACAAGAAATAACTATTTTTATAGGGAGATAGAGAGAGAAATAAAGAAGGGAAGGCCTCACACCTTAAATCCTTTGTTCGATGTTGATCCTCACTCTTGCTTCTTGAAGCACTCCTGATCTATGTTGGAACTATCATGCAATAGGAAACAAAGAATATGTTGCTACAAGGTAGTTATACATTCAAATAGCATATATCATGTGCATAAACTCAAGTATATAGGAAATACATTAGCCTATGACATCATGATGAACCAATAAACGCAAAATAAAAGGGAAAGATAACTCTTCTATTACCAACAATGTGAGAAAGGTAGTTACAATATGATTCATCCTTCAGTACTCGTTCAGAAGCAATTGCCTCAGGTTCCTCCAAATACCTTCAAGAATCAAATTACGCAGTGAGGCTCTTCCTTGGATAACTCAACAAGGATAGGAACACACCCTATAGTTATAAAGAGAAGGAAGGAACACTGGAAAATGAGTTTTCTAGGTATGGGATGATACTCAAAGAATGAGGGGGTTTAGGGAAGCTTGCTAAAAAAATTCCATCATGATCTTGCACCTCAATTATTCTTCTCATATATGCCCTCAATGGTGCATTTATACCATCCTTGAGAGGTTAAGGAGGTTGAATTTCATTTGGTACGGGCTTAGGGAGGTTGGGAAACGAGCCCAATTGAAAATCCCTCCCGAAAATGTGGAATTATTTTATTTTTCACTTTTTTTAGGGCATTTGTAGGTTGCAAGCTAGCAAGGCGCAGATGTTTGCATGTTGCACAAAGGAAATCCACGGATACAAGCAAAAGTCATGTTTTTTGGGTGACTTTGATGAGGGAAGTTGGGATTTTGATTAGCAAGCTAGGGAAAAGGGTTGGGCCATGTCACAAATTCGTATATGTGGAAATTTGTGTTATAGAAACCATCCATTTTGAGAAACCCCTAAAGGTTCCCTTGTCTAAAATTTGTGTCCAACAAAGTACATTTTTTTCCAATGAATTAAAATAAATTGTTTCCCTTAGTTTCACCACCCTCAATATTTTGGGTATCTTGGATGACATTATTACATTCTTCAATCTTTTTTGTTTTTCCTTTGATTCAATTAGTATAATGAATCTTATAATTGAACGATCCAAATTCCCACAATAATACAAAGTGTTTCCATTTCTTTTTCTTTCATTGCTAGTCTTACATAGTGTAGTTTTCATTTTGAAACAAAGGCACAAATTATTTGAATTTCATCATTATTCAATCATAGATTCTAATGGTATATACATTTCAACAAGTGTAAAGACTACACTGCCATGTTTGGAGGGAAAAGTTTTTAATAATACAACTTTTGCATCTTCATCTTCTATGTCGACTCCAAATTCTGCAATTATAGCAACAATGAACTTATATTATTGACATGATCTACCATACTTCTATCTTTTGGCATTTTTAGACTAAATATTTCTTGTTTTAATAAAAAAATTGTGTTCTTTCTCTACTATCAACTAGTGTTTTTAGTGATTCCCAAACTTATTTTATGGATTTCTTCAAACCCAAAAGATGAATTTGGTATGTGATAATCCTAAACCTATAAGGTTTTTTTCCCTACTATTCTTATTAGTCCATGATATGCAGGGAATATAGCCTCCACCTTACAAGATTATTATGTTCATACAACTCAATATATTAGTCTCCTCTAAAGTCTTTCCATAATGGATTTGTCAAATTTTGTATTTTGGAAATATTTTTTTTTTACTTTATTAGGAAAATATGCATTTTTTTGGTGGGGGTGGCTATTTTTTCCCAATATGGGTTGGAAATGAGAGGTTGGAATAAAATCGAATAAAAATGTGAATCCTACATGGTATCCACCTATCTCGTGCAATGTATTGTTGTTGAATATGATGGGTGTTCAAGTGAATGTAGTGGTTGAACGACGTTCTAGGTGGGAATGAATGCAATATTGCAAAGCCCTTGTTGGTTTCTTGTGTTCTGAGCACTACTTGTTGTTGTGAGTTTCTCATGCAATGGTCTTTGTCATTTCTATCATTGATTTATTGTTGGTGTTCCCATTTTTTTGGATGGTGTTGATGTTGGCTTGCAGGTTCATTGATTTCTTTTGATCGTGGTTGTGGATGGTGTTGTCATAGTCTAGTTAATTTTTTGATGTGGATGTATCATATCGAGGTCTTTGTGGTTGTGGGGTTGGTGGTGGGAGTGGGAGTGTCAAACCATTGTTGGGTGGCTCATCATCGTGAATTTATGTTGCTTGTTGGTTTGTTTAATTGAACTCATAGTGTTTGGTATTGCATTATGAATGGTAGTTGGGTTGTCAGTGTGGCATGCATTGGTTGTGTTGCAAATCCCTTATTGGTTTATCTAGTGTTGTAAGGTTTGTTTGTTATTGTGGTTTTCTCATGCAAAGGTCCTAGTGGTTGTGGTGTTAGTTGTGAGAGTAAATGTGGTGAACTCTTGCCTTTGATATTTCTATTGATGAGTCATTGTTGGTTTTCCCATGGTTGTGGATGGTGTTGATCTTGATGTGGATACAATGAGGTCTTCATGGTTTTAAATGGTGTTGGTTTTGGTGTGGATACACTGAGGTCTTCATGGTTGTCGATGGTGTTGGTCTTGTCCTTCTGGTTCATTGTGGTTATGGATTTTTCATTTTGAAGTCTTTGTGGTTGTGGCATTGATGTCTCATTCATTGGATTGATCCTTGCTAGTTTGTTGTGGCCACTCTTTACGAAGATTTTGTGGCTTTGAAGGGTTGTAGATGTGTTATTTTTCCCTTGTTCTTGGGGTGGTTGGGGTAAAATTTGGCTAGGGTGTCTTAGACACTAACTTGGGATTTTCTTGGACTTGATTTTCACTTCCTAAGGTAAGTGTGGACTATTGATTTGCATTGAACTTGAAAGATTGGATTTGAAGGTGTCTTGGTTGTTTTGGAGGAATAATCGGTTTGGTGATGTTTGTTCATAGTGAGAAGTTTTTTGCTTGGGGTTTCTTTTGTTTTCACATGGTTTCCACTAAATGGTTGTTTAGACTTAGGATTTTAGTGTATGTTCCAATTTCCTTAGGTCCCATGGTAGAATACAACACAATGCTTTATGCATTTTTGGATACTAATATGTGCAAGGTTGGGGTGTTTAGACATGTAGTTCATCATCCCTTTCCTTTTGTTATTTAAACAAAAGCTATTTAAAAAAAAAAGTTTTTGTTGTCATGTATAGAATTAAAGGAATAAAGACTTTAATTGATGCTTTTGTCTTTGTTGTTTATGTTAGAATGCACCAAATGGATTTAGATGGGCAATCCTATTTCATTAATATGATGCACATATAAATAAATTATCACGACCTTTGGATTTGTCTTCCAAGAGGTCTCTTGGACTCCTAATGATTGATTCTTATCACTTGCCTTTTCATATTCCTTCAAGTGAGTAACCCTAATGAATTGCGTTTCCAATATTTCACCCTTAATCTGAAAGGGTGCATGTGAGTCCAAGGAGATAGTTGAAATATGGAAGTGGACAACTACCAATGGTTGAATGTGTTTTTTGAATATAGTGGTTTTGGGTTGACCACAAACCAAATGGCTAGAAGAAGTTGATTTCTTTTACTAAACGGTGGTGGTAGTTTAAGGAAGACCACAAACCCTGGAACTTGGCTCTAAGGATCAATGGTTCCCAAAACATTTCCTAATTTATCTAGAAGTTGATGCCTTCTGCTAATTGGAACTACTCTCAAATGGAGGTTTAAAGATTACCACAAACTATTGTCTAGCAGAAGTTGCAAGTCTTGTACTAAATGGAGGTTTAAGGAAAACCACAAACCAATCTAGTGGTTTTGGGATAAGCACAAACCAAATCACACTCAATTATTACTACTCGATTGATAGGACTTCGAAACTTGAAGCCTAAATGTCAATCGTTGATGGTATTCTCCCCTATCAAGTACAATGTGAGAATATGAAAATATTTCCACTGTAAGATGTGTCAATAATCGAGAATGAATTCTTTGGTATGACCGATATATCTTCTTGATTGTTAATCACCATTGCCAAGAAGTGATCCACCCATAGTGGTTCTTTACTCTTGCATTTTTCTTGTGTTTTGAACATCTATCTGAAGGATGATTATGCTTTCCACAATATTCACAAGGATGAAGATCAAAACACTGATTTTCCATATGGCTAACTCGATGACAATGTTGTCATTTAGGAATCTACTCTTTAACTAGAGTAGTTGAATATGAAATTTCTTGAAACAATCCAACACTTTGGAACTGGATTGGTTTGGAATAGTCCAAAATATGAAAGGTGACTTCCTTTTCATATCTGATACATGTTCTATGCTTAATGTATTTGATTTCTTCCAAATGTCTGATGATTGGGTTGGAAAGGGAAAGTTGAACTTATTCATGCACAACTTCATCTTCATCCACACTTGTATATGAAGTTGGTTCACTAGTTTTCTCTTGCACTTGTTATTGATATGAATCATCATCAAAAAGAGGTATGTTCTAAACAAAGACTAGTTTAGAATTTTGATTTTTTCATTCAAGTTGATCATGAAGAAGTTGAGTATGAATTTGAAGCAGTTCTACTTTGGCTTGCAATGCTTATAAACAAGTTAGAACATATCGAAGAGTTGTTTGGTTAGTTATGACCATATTGTCTACATAAGAGAGTATTAGAATGTTCAGTAATTCTAACAATTCTTCAAATCGATCCATTTAAAGGAAAAATTATATCTCAAATGGTTTCTTGCAACTCTACCTTTTAACAATCAGATTCTACAATGCGAACTCAACAAATGAGGGGTGTCAACTTTTATCGAAAATGCACTTGTTTACCCAATATTATTAAAAAACACAAGAATGGTCAAACCAAAATGAATAGATTTATACCAAATCCTAGTCATTGGAAGGTGTCGGTTGTAAATGTGTTGAACCTTCACAGAATAGATCTAGCTAAACAATAATACACACATTTCTAGAGAGAATTTGAGAAAGAAGAAGAAGGAGAGAAAGAATGAAAGAATTCTCATTAACTATTAAGAATAATGAATAATGTACACATCATATACTCTTTCTAACTCAATGAGTGCGCACTAGAGGAGAACCAATGCACCATAGTGGTGGTCTAGAGTGATCTGGACACACACCAATAGTTACGGGAGTGAACTGCCACCTAGTCTAGTCTCTCAGGCAGTTACGGGAGTGAACTGCCACCTAGTTGAGTTAACTAGTCAACTAGTCTTCAGTTAACTGACTGAACAAAGAGTAGTGAGGATTTAACTCAGGAAATCAAAGGTAATGTGCCATTATGGTGATGATCCTAAGGCAAGTGCGCATTAGCTGGTGATGATCCCAATGTTGCATGGTGACAAAACCAATGCGGCATCTAAACTCAACTCAACTAGTCAAACTTAAGTGTCAACTGAAAGAGAATATTCTCCAGGTGGAATATTCTCCCCTAAAATATAGGAGACTGGATAATGACTAATTATGAATAATAAACAAGGAAAAAGAAATCCTAGGTGTGTGTGAAGTAACTCCAACACCCCCCCTGAACATCACTATGGTGAAAATAAAGAATGGGTCTCGGCAACAAGGCCATGTTAGGTACCCAAATACAAAAGATACATTGAAATAAAGTGAGGAAAGAGGGAAAACCTCATGGGAAACCCCCCCCCTCAAGGTACAATGTATGTAAAAATAAGAACTACAGTTGCTAGGCAATTGCGTCCTTCACTCCAAGACGACTTCACAAAGAATGAAACTTCTGCTCAATGAAGGTCTTGGTGAAGATGTTTGTTGTTTGTTCTGCTGAAGGACAGAACTGTAAGTCGATGATCCCCTCGTGTACTAATTCCCAAATGTAGTGCATGTGGATCTCAATGTGCTTCATCCGTTGCTTCTGGACTAGATCTCTGCAGAACTTTAGAGTTCTCTGGTTGTCACACCAGATGACGATCGTCCGATGAAACTAAATTCTCAACTCAGTGAGAAAATGTTGTAGCCACATAGCCTGAATGGTTATGTTAACTACCCCTATGTACTCTGCCTCAGCTGAATATAGAGAAATGGTAGCTTGCTTCTTACTCGACCAATAGATAGGCTCATAAACAAGACTGAGTGAGTAACCAGATGTGGAATTGCAATCAATGTTATTGCCAGCCCAGTCAGAATCAATAAACATGATGAGATCTAATGTAGAGTTTGTTGCATAATGAATCCCAAAGGTGATGGTGCCCTGTAAGTATCAAAGGATACGCTTTGCAGCCTTTCAATGTAGCTCATGCGGCTCCTGCATGAACCTGGAAACAGTGTCAACTGCATATGAGAGGTATGGTCTGGAGTGTTTGAAATACAACAAGCTCCCCACTAGTTGTCTATATAGTGTGTTTTCAACCAATGGAGTCTCCCCGCCATCCTCAATTTTGACTCCTGATAGGAAAGGAGTCAAAGCATACTTGTAGTCTATCATGTGAAATCTCTCAAGGAGATCTCATGCATACTTGGCTTGAGATAGTTTTATGCCTAATGCATCCTGACTAATATCGAGTCCAAGGAAGAAGTGTAGCAGACCCATGTCCGTCATCAAAAACCTATCATGTAGAATCCTCTTGACTGCAACAATTGTTGAAGTCGAGCAACCAATGATCAACAAATCATCAACATACAGAACTAAGAGTAGAAGTGAATCAATTGTCTTGAGCATGTAGACATTCGGGTCTGATTTACAATGTACAAAGTTATGTGACAACAGGTAGGATTTCATCTTGGCATACCATGCCCTCAAAGCCTGCTTGAGGCCATAAAGGGACTTCTTCAGTTGACAGACCAAAGATGAGTCTTGCATAAATCCTCGAGGATGCTCCATGTAGATCTCCTCAAAGATATCACCTAGAAGAAATGTATTCTTCACGCCCATCTGATGGAATTCCCATCCTTTGGTTGTCGCAATGGAAAGTATCAATCATATGGAATCCATCTTCGTTATTGGAGTGAAGGTCTCATCATAGTCAATACCATGAACTTACTGAAAGCCTTTGGCAACAAGCCTGGCTTTGTATCTGATAATTTGTCCATCCGCTGTGCTCTTGGTCCTGTAGACCCATCTGCATCTGACAATTTTCATCCCATAAGGAAGGGAAACCAAATCCCAAGTATGGTTCTCGAGGAGGGAGTTGTACTCCTCCTGCATGGCGGATTCCCAAAAGGGATTTCCAGTAGCCTCGCCATAAGACTGTGGATCTGAATACTGAACCAAGAAAATATGCTTGGAGGGAAATGGTTATGTGGCAGTGAGTGCAACAGGAGGCCCCTTTAAATCATATCGAATCCTCCTAGTATCGGTTGGATCACCAACGAGATCCCCTGCATCTTGAAGAGTAGTTTGTGCCCACTTGGGCCTCTGCTCTGGCTCTACAATTGCAACTGGATGCTCTGACTCTGCATCTGATTATACTGACTCTGAATCTAAATCATCTGACCTCTGAATCAGAACTCTCGTTTGAAGAAGAGTTATCATGTGCATGCTCGTCATCTCGGACAGGTGGAAGAATGAAGGTATTTGCATGCGACTGTTGAGGTGCATGCGAGACACTTTCCTCGAATTGGACACTTCGCTCAATGATGAGTCGGTCTGAGGAAATATCAATAATCCTATATTCCTTCATACCATCAGGATATCCAACAAAAATTCACTCAGTTCTCTGTGGATCAAGTGCCTTCCTCTTTTCAGAGGGAATCCGGGCCCATGCACGTGAACCAAAAATGCAAAAGTGGGTCACTTTCGGTTTGACGCCGCTCCAAGCCTCATAGGGGGTCATATCCTTGAAAGATCTATGGGGAGATCTGTTTTGGATGTATGTTGCACAATTAAGTGCTTCGGCCTATAGTCTCTATAGTAGAGACTTTGCATGCAGCATGCAAGATGCCATCTCCTTTAGAGATCTATTTGTCTGCTTAGCAACTTCATTTTGTTGCGAAGTATAGGGAACTGTATGTTGCAACTAAATCCCTGCCTCATGGAAAATATTATGGATCTCATGATTTACATACTCTCCCCTGTTATCAGTTTGGAGGACTTTGATCTTGTTTCTGGATTATGTCTCAACCAAGGCTTTGAAATCTTTGAGGTGTTGAAAGACCTCACATTTTTGCCTGAGAAAGTAGATCCATGTAAAACGTAAGAAATAATCAACAAAAATGAGAACAAACCTCGATTTGTTGATGGATGGATGCAGAAAAGGACCCATAAGGTCATTGTGGATCATATCTAAAGGTGTGGAAGCTTGCTAAGACTTTCCTTTGTCAAATTTCTCTTGAGGGTGTTTTCCGAGAACACATCCCTCACATACTCCCTTGGAGAAATGGATGTCTGGTAGACCATCAAACAATATTTGTTTGCTAAGTTGTTGCATGTATCTAAAATTAAAATGTCCAAACATTTTGTGCCATATCCTACTACTTTCATCAGCATGAGTAAGCAGTAAAGCAGAATCAGGTTCAATGAATTCAGAAAAAGTATACAATCTAGACTGATGATTTACCTCACCGGTAGCAACCCTGAAGTTGGTTTGCATGTCATAGATGTCCACAGAATTTGGTGTGAAGATAAATTTCTTTTTGTTGCCATAATTCTTCATCTGATACATGGAGAGAAGGTTGACAAAAAGTTTGGGAACGTGCAACACATTCTCGAAGCTTCTGTGGGTGATTTCAATCCTTCCTTTGTCGGTGACTTCGACAGAAGAGTTGTCCCCCATCAGAATAGGAGGACATTTGCATGCATCCAATGAATAATTGACGACTTCTGAGGCAACCATGTGATGTGATGCTCCTGAATCTATGATCCAAGCATTGGGAGAGGATTTGATTGCAATCAAGGCATGGCTAGAATTTCCTTTCTTGGAATTCAGATCTTCTAGCTTCTTCTTCTTTGCACCCTCGGGGATGAAATCTCCAAGGTTTTTTTGTTGAAGTATTTGAGACATCACATCTATTTTTTTTGCATGCATGCAGATTCTGAATGGAATCCTTTGTGACAGTATGTGCATTTCTCCCCTTTTCTTCTCTTTTCCCCTTTGGATCTAGAGGCATCGGTGAAGGGTTTTGTGTACCCTTCCTTCTTCGGATGTGCATGAGATTTTTTTTTATCTTTATCTTTAGATTTCTGATATTTGTGGCTTCCATCATTGATCCGTCGGGATTTTTCGAATGACTTATGGTTGAGTTTTTTAATTGCATGAATTAATTGACCATTGGGAAACTTAACGAAAGAACGAGAAAAGAAAATGAATTATACAGACATTAACATATTTTCAGATCTGAAAAGCAATGAGAAATAGCAAACCATAAGACACAGGTTGATAATGGAGTTCGGCACAACTTTGCCTACGTCTCCGAGCCTTTTCTCTGTGGGGGAGGTTTCTTTATTTCTGTTCGAAAGCTCGATAGTACATCATTACAATGTTGAATGGTCTCAAGACTAATCTGGTCATGTTCGCCCAGATCTCTAGAACCATGCACAAAAAACGACACCCGAAACGGATGTTCGGAGCTCTCAGAAACGGTCCAACAACATCTCCTCCTCAATGGCTTCCCTGCCTCAAACTGGCTTTGACTTCGCTTCTCCTCAACATCTCTGCTCTGAATGCTCTCCAAAATATGTCCCCTTGGCCTCAAAATGGCCTTGTTTAAATAGCTGGGAAGTTAGTTGTCCATCTCCAACTTCCTCCACGAATTTAGGCTTCAAAACTGCCCAATAACCCCCAAAAATGGATTAATTACATTAAAAATGGGCTAACAATAGTTAAAAACCCAAAAATTGGTTAAATAACCCACTTTATAACTATAATGGGCATTAGCCCCCTTCACCTGGGCGCGCGCTCCTTTGATAGAGTCATATGAAGGCCATATGGCCAATCGCTAGCCTAAAAAGGCTGAGCGCTGGCCCCTTTATGCGCCATAATACTACCATATAATAATTTTATGTTGTGGGTTTTAATACATGAAATAGTTTAGGCGCATTGGTAAAGGACTAAAGTGAAGGCGCTTAGGCTTAGTGGTTGGTCATGGGTTCAAAACCCATGGACCCCAATTTTTTTTTGAAACCTACCACTTTCACTTTGACTGGGTGCCATGTGGCTGCCCATGACTGGGCCACGTGGCACTTTCCCATTCGACGGACAAATGCCACTTGTCAACCATTGACTGGTCCAGTTGCCTGCCACATGTCTGCCCTGTCAGCAAACCTGCCCAATCACCA
>ML778514.1:440879-514352 GCA_009831015.1 Picea engelmannii
AACCTGCCCAATCACCATCAGCCAGAGAGTGCCACATCATCTACTGCACAGTCAGCATGTTGATGTCATCAGCGTTGACTTTTTGACCAGTTGACCTTTGACTTTTTACCTGTTTGGGCTTCCGATCAAAACGCGATAACTTTCGCATATGGAGTCCGTTTGACAAAGTAAATATACCGCTGGAATCGAGAAGACGAGACGGACGCAATGGCGTTGGTTTTGTCAGATTCTAAGAACTTTCATTTTTGAGCATTTTTCAAGCCCTGTCAGGCTTCTAAATCCGATTTTGGATCAATCATGCACAGTGAGTGCATGCACCCTTGGGCCTTTGATTGTGCCCATGTTGATGAGCTTGGTTTGCTCTTGTGTCAGGGATTCCATAAAGTCCTCAAGCGAAGGCATCTTCCAGTTGGCTCCAAAGGAAAATTTGATAGAATGGAATGTGTATACGAATACAGATAATTCAGAACCAAGCTTGGAGAGAATGGTAAGAACCATCTGTTTCTCCTCCTTCGATTTATCAACCCCACAAGCTTTGAGTTGCAACAGTAAATCCTTGAATTTTGTAAAGAAATCTTGGATATTGTTGAAGCTTTTTGGATCCAATGTGAGCAGCTCCACCTCCAGCATATGTCCCCTCATCTCATCCTATTTTCCAAATATCCCTTCCAAGGTGGTCCAGGATTCTGGGAGTCTTACAGGAAGATATATGAAAAAGGAGATCGGGAGAAATAAGACTGCAAATTGTTTTGAGTGCCTCATCCATGCGATTTAAATACTTGGATTTTTCTATGGTTGATGTCGGTTATGTATCTCTATTCAAGGTTAACCTATACAACCCTCTGGTTCAGAGATGTATGGTTATTTTCTCCTTCCATGCAAAATAGTTGTAAGGTGTAAGAATGAATTCTTTTTGGAATTCCATCTTTCTGTTGTCTTCAATCTTTTGTACTTGCAAAAAATTTTGGTGTAGCTTTTGCTTAGCAGTCCATCAGCTCTGATACCATGTAAATGTGTTGAACCTGCATAGAATATATCTAGCTAAACAATAATACACACATTTGCAGAGAGAATTTGAGAAAGAAGAAGAAGGAGAAAAAGAATGAAAGAATTCTCATTAACCGTTAAGAATAATGAATAATTTACACATGATATACTCTGTATAACTCAATGAGTGCACACTGGAGGAGAACCAATACGCCATAGTGGTGGTCTAGAGTGATATGGACACACACCAGCAGTTACGGGAGTGAACTTCCACCTAGTATAGTCTCTCAGGTAGTTACGGGAGTGAACTGCCACCTAGTTGAGTTAACTAGTCAACTAGTCTTCAGTTAACTGACTGAACAGAGAATAGTGAGGACTTAACTCAGGAAATCAAAGGTAATGCACCAATCTGGTGATGATCTGAAGGCAAGTGCGCATTATCTGGTGATGATCCCATTGTTGCATGGTGACAAAACCAATGCAACATCTAAACTCAACTCAACTAGTCAAACTGAAGTGTCAACTGAAAGAGAATATTCTCCCCTAAAATATAGGAGATTGAATAATGACTAATTATGACTAATAAACAAGGAACAACCTTAGGAAAAATAAATCCTAGGTGTGTGTGAAG
Organism: Picea engelmannii; assembly: GCA_009831015.1. Lineage (NCBI taxonomy): Eukaryota > Viridiplantae > Streptophyta > Pinopsida > Pinales > Pinaceae > Picea > Picea engelmannii. The sequence continues at coordinate 442,498 of ML778514.1, forward strand.
TAACTCCAACACCAGTGTTATCACCACCGTAAATCATCCTATTTTTTCATAGGCTTACTGATCATTTGTTCAAACTTCTAAGGATTCTACCCTTGTGAAGCACATTTGTTTGGAATGTTGTAAACTCTTGTAGGTGCATTTTGTGCTCGTATATCAACCATAGAGGCTTCAAAGTCAATGTAGAAGAGATAGTCAAAGTATTTTGCAGTCCCATTGTTTCTATCATCAACCACACTCAACTGTCAAAAATAACCAAAGGCCATAATGGAGAAATATGTGCGGAAAGAGTAGACGTGTGACAAGTTAGTTGTCCATTTTTCTAAGAGATTTAGAGAAGCCATGTCATTATCATTTCAATATTTTAACTTCAATCTTAAACAACGAAATAAGTTAATTATTTTCTTTGGAATGTCCGACTCCCACTTTTTCCTTGATTAAATAAATGAATCGAATGGAAATCTTTTCATGAAAATCCTAGAAACGGATGCCAAAACCCTAAGGCATCCACCACCTACTTCAGATGATATGAAGAATATGTGAAAGATGAAGTATTGGTCCTAGTGGTGGGAGCCAATGAAGTAATGATAGAAATAATAACTATGCATGTGTTATCTTCCCATAAGTATCATTCAAAGCTAACCTCCTTGTAGTTGTGAAGAAAGATTTCATGGAGAGTGATTGTCAATACTCATAGGTAAGCACCCTTCCTTGCAAATAATGAATTCCAAATATTCTTAAGGGGGATAAAGCTTTAGTGGATACACTTATTTTGTGTAGAGAATCTCTCACACCAGAGCAAGATACCATACAACCCAGATCTGTGTTTGATAATGCTATGTAAAACCTTGAAATTATGTATCATATGATACTGCGCATCCAACTAATAGTAAGCACTTACACTCACCATGTATTGAATCAATATATGCATTATTTTAGAACAACTAGTAGTGTGAATTGTTGGGTATGTGTTATATTATTTGCATGAGTAGTAGTGAATATGTGTTGCGTCGGGCGCGTAGGGGGGTGTAGGGGTTCGGGGGTAGCGCCCCAGAAAAAAAAAATCTGCCTCGGGAAACATGTCACATATATAGGTGGTTTTTCAGCACATGGTTTTTTGCTAATGGTTTTCTATTTCCCGTTAAGGATTTAGGGTTGTTAACTAATCCATGTCATTGGGTTAGGGTTTTGGATGTCGTTGGCTCCTATATGTATATTGTATTGTAAACAATGTAACACTATGAATGAATATAAAATATGTTGGTTTCCCCGGTTTGGGTTTCGAGGGGAAAAATCTCTGTGTAATGTTTGTATTTTCCATTGTATCTTTTATGTTCTTTTACTGAAAATCTGTTTGCAGTAAATATTGTACAAGGTTAAAATCTACATGAATGAGGTTTAGTAACTTGGGACGGAGGAAATCAAGACCAAATCGTAATGAAGGATACTTGTTTTTGGACCATATTGGTTTGAACCTACTAAATTATTTGGCAACTAGAAGGACTGAGTTTTGTCCTTGTTTTCATCTTGAGAGAAGGGATTTTCCCCATATCTATTCTTGCTAGGGCTTATATCATATGTGTTGATATCTTGAGTGTACTTGTGGTGTTTGAATTCCTAGGATTTCTTAGTTGCTATTGTCCCTAATTGTGTTCATAATTACAATTGTAATCCATTATTTGTTTACATCTTACATTGAAAGAACTCTGTTTGAAAATCAAAGTATTGCGGTGTTAAGTAAGAAAATAGTTATACAAACTTTTGTGTTTTGATTGTAGGGATTTAGAAATTAAAGTTTCTTATGATGCAATGCACCTAGTTTGTAAATTGATTGAGAATCATAATAAATGGTTTGGTTACTAGGAGGAATGAGTTGTATGATGTATTCATCTCACGAGAAATTTTCCTTCATAGTTGTTTCTTGTGGGACTTTTAGCTTATTCGATGAGTGCTTAAGGTAAATCACCATACTAGAATGTTAAGTATCCTTTAGTTTCTATTCTCTCTATTTGTGTTTATATTTTCATACATCAATTTCGCTTTTGTCTAAATTTTGAAAACCAAACTTGATTTCTCTTGTGTGCTTGGATTGTAGAAGTTGACAACTCCTATTATGAATTGTTTCTTTGCCTCTAGATCATATTTGCTTGCTCATATATCAATTTGGCTTGGTTTTTGTCAATATATAACATTTGATGAATGCAATCATTTCCCCGTGTTTCTAATTTGAGTTGGGGTGCTTGTCTTTTTCTTTTTTTTTCAATGTATTGGTTGAGTATTTGTGTACATTTCTTATGATTGCATCACCAAATAATATTCATTGTTATTTTATATGTTTGTGTTCATATTTTCATACCTCAAGTTTCTATTTTTGATACTGGAAACCAAGCTTGGTTCGATTTTTGTGTGAAGACATACATTGTTATGAACCAAGCACCTTAAAAATTAGAAAAAAGAATGAATATAATCCACTTCAAGGAGGAAACCTCCTTTTACAATATATCCAATTCAAAAGTCAATATATGATTATCCTAAGACTAGGTCTCCTTGGTGTGTGTGTGTAGGAGACAAAGGCTACACTTATAATGAAAGGTTCTAGACTACCTACTAATATAAAAAATAAACTAATAATGAATGCTTATTAGGGACATAACATAGGGTCCCAATGGACTTAACATAGCCCCCCTCTTTAAAAAATTGTTTCCCTCAAAGCTTGTAATTGAGATTGTTTCTTCACAAACAATTCATTTTCCCATGTAGCTTCTTCTAAAGGCATATTCTTCCACTTGATTAGGTATTTCATAATGGTTTTATTCCGAAAATATATAGAACATTGATCTATAACTTTTCCTAGTTCAAAAATCAATTTCCCTTCTTCATCTAATTTTGGAAGTTCTATTTGCATTGGCATAGTTTGTCCCAAAACCCGTTTTAGGCAAGATACATGAAAAACATTATGATGCAAGAAGGAAAATCTAAATCATACGAATAATACGCCACTTTTCCAATCCTACGAATAATCTTGTAGGGTCCATAAAATTTTGGAGCTAATTTTTTATTCTTCTTTTTATTAAGTGTGGATTTCTTATAAGGTTGTAGTCTCAAAAATACCCAGTCACACTCCTCAAAATTGTCCTTCACTTCGATGTTGATCTACTTGTTGTTTCAACTTATTTTGTGCCATTGGAAGGTTTTCCTTGTGATTTGTCAAAGTTTATTTAGTATTATCCATATGTGACTCTATTGCATGTACTTTGGACTTATCTTGCAAAAAGTAGGAGATACCAGGAGTTGGATATCCATAAAGGACCTCAAATGGGGACATTTTAGTGTATGTATGATAGGTAGTATTATACCATCATTATGCCAAAGGAAGCCACTTCATCCATTGATATTTTTTCTTTGAAGAGTAACTCCATAGATAACCCTCTAAACATTTATTAACTATTTCTATTTTGCCATCTATTTGTGGATGATGTGTTGAACTCATAGATTTTGTTATTCAACTCATATTCCATAATTCTTTCCAAAACTTTCTCGTTAATTTTGGATTTCTATCACTTACTATTACTTTAGGAAGACCATGAAGTCTATGAATTTCCTTCATGAACACTTCTACCATTTGTCTTTCTATATATGTACTTTGAGTTCCGCAAAAAGGTGCATATTTTGTGAGTCTATCAACAACCAAAAAATGGTATCCTTACCTTTATATTTTGGTAACCTTGTAGTGAATTACATTGATATCTCTTCCCATATCTGATTAGGTATGTGTAATGTCTGAAGTAACCATGGAGATTTTATTGTCTCTCCATTATTTCTTTGGAAAACCTGGCATTCTCTTACAAATTTTTGAATATCTTTCTTCATTCCTTCCCAAAAGAAATATTTGTTGATCCTTTGATATGTTTTAAGGAACCCTTTATGTCCTACAATTGGATATTCATGGGACTCCCTTAATATTTGTTGCTTCAACTTTGATTGAGGACATAAAAATATTCTACCCTTTTACTAAAGTATATCTCCCTTCCACTCCCAATGTTCCATAGAGTTCATCCCTTCCTTTATACATTGTATTTTTTTATTATTGTTGTTGTCATTTTTCCATTCATGACAAGCTTCTTCCATCCACACTGGAATATAAGATGTAATAGAATATAATCTTGAGGCTTCTTCTATTCTAGAAAGAGAATTTTCTACTACATTGTCCTTCCCATTTTTGTAGATTATTTCAAACTCAAACCCTTGCATTTTTGTAACCCATTTTTATTGCTCTTTTGATGACAATCTTTTCTCCAAAAAGTAATTTAGGCTATCATGGTTTGTCTTGACTTAAAGTGCCTCCCAATGAGATATTTCCACCATTTTTTTATTCCATCTAAAATTTCTTTCACTTCTTTTTCATATGTAGATTTCACCAAATATTTTCCCTTGAATTGTTTTCTTTCAAAAGCCAATGCTATCCCTTCTAGTGTCAATACTACTCCCATTCATAGTGTTGATGCATCACATTCTACTATGAATGTTTTACCAAAATCAGGTGTTGCCAATATTGGTGTAGAAGACATGACATCCTTTAAGAGAGAGAATGTCAAAGTAGCCTTATCATTCCATACAAATGATTTTGCTTCAAGAGGGATGTGAGTGGGCTTGTAATGCATGCATAATTATTACCAATTTTTCAATAATATCTTGTAAGACCCAAAAATACTCTAAGACTCTTGGTGTTCTTAGGAGTAGGCCATCTTGTAATAACTAGGATCTTGTGAGGATCCAACTTAACCCCTTCCCTTGAAACAATATGACCCAAATATTCTACTTCTTGTTTCCAAAAGAACATTTGGATCTTTTTACAAACAATTGATTGTTCTCATGAATTTGCTAGACTTGATCCACATGTTTAATGTGGTATTCCCATTATTTGCTATGGATAAGTATATCATAAAAAAAAACCAACAAAACTTTCTAAGATGGGGTCAAAAAAAATTGTTCATGAGACTTCGCAAAGTTGAAGGAGCATTAGTCAACCCAAAAGGCATGACCAAGAAGTCATAGTGCCCATAATGAGTTCTAAAAGCTATTTCCATAATGTCATCTTTTCTTAATCTGATCTGGTGGTATCATGATTTAAGATCTAGCTTTGTAAAATAAGCCACTCCATGAAGCTCATATGATAACTCATCAATATTTTGAATAAGGAACTCATCATTTATGGTGATTTAGTTTAGATCTCTATAATCGAGACACATCCTCCAAGAATCATATTTTCTTCTCACCATCACCACTGGAGTTGAAAACAAACTTGTGTTTGATTAAATAATACTTGAATCTATCATGTCTTGTACTATTTTCTCAATCTCCCATTTTTGTTGATGAGGATATATATAAGGAATTTTATTAGGAGGAGTAATTCCCAGTATTAGTTCGATTTGATGTTCATGATCTCTAGATGGAGGTAGACATTTAGGAATTTCTTGAAATACCCTATAGTGCTTTTCCAATGTGCATCTTAATTCCTCCGGAATATTTTCATCTTCATGCTTAACTTCCACAGAATAAAGTTTAACCACAACTCCCTTACTACCCTTTTTTAGGAGCTTTTCCATTCTATGAGAGTTGATGATTTGAGAAGGTCCAAATTTTAACCCTTAGAGTTCATATTGATTCCTTCCAATTCAAATCTCATGAATAATTCGTTATAGTTTTTATAAATTGTACCTAATGTTCTCAACCATTGAATCCTTAGAACAACATCTACACCTCCATTCGAAATGACATACATTGGGATTTCCAAATTATATTCTCCCATACTTAGTTTAATATGTTCAATTACTGAGAGGGGGGGGGGTGAATTTAGTAATAGAGATTTATCTAATCCTTTTTAACCACAATATATAAGTGTTGTTAACTTTATGATCAATTTACCAATATCATTCAACAAGTGCAGAATAAATAAACCATGAGCAATGAGCAATCACACACATACACAATACACCAGTATTTTTACGTGGAAACCCAATGCGGGATAAAACCACGTAAAAAAATTTTATTATATGTCTTTAAGAATTACATTGATTAGAAGAACCAACTTCCTTTGTTTTTCAGCTGCAACTGGAAGGAGGCTCCAACCCCTAAATTTTCAGGCTACAACCCGAGGGAAGATCCAATTCCCCAATTATCTGGCTCCAACCAGAAGGAGGCTACAACCCCCTTTGTTCTTCGGCTACAACTGGAAGGTGGCTACAACCACCTATCCTTGCCCCTTCCAACTACCCTGAAATATAAGTGCCAAATGTGAACAACATGTCATTGTTACTATTGATCTATGTTGCTTTCACTACTAACCTCTGTCACTATCACTGATCCAAATCTGTCACTGACCCGATTCTTCTTCAAAACTTTCTTGCAAATCTATGACCTGTCTATCCTGCAACACACGGGTATCCTTCTTCTCTTAACTGCAACTCACGGATGTTCGCGAACTTCTTCACCGCAACTCACGGATTACTAGTAACTCTCTCAACTTCACTATTTTTTTCTTTGTCAACTGTCACTGTTGAACCTAATACTAGAACTCATCATCGTAGTCTCATATATGATCATATATGTCACATACCCTATGTCAAAAGTATATACCATGAACTAAAATCAAGAACTCCTCACCAACCAAGTGCCATACATAAACCATGAATCATTCATCAGATATAGAAAACCCTTACATCCATCATACAATAAACCTTAACTGTAATGCAGCCTCAAAATGTACCAATATCTTGACTAACTCTCTTCAACCAAGATGCCTCAAATATGCTCCAAAATCACAAGATGTACTATAACAAACTATCTTATGGAGTGTGCCAACCATAGCAAGCAAATACACCAGAAATATACCATTGTAGATCTTCCTCATACAACAAGTACCAACCAACCTACAAACCCTTGGGGGTACATGCTTTATATTCCATGAACAAAGCCTAGGCCATTACCAATAACCAACTACAACAAGCATATAACATACATTTTAATTTCTGTAGAAGGTTCTTCTATACCAGATCATTGTCACACCTTTCTGTAGTTACTTCTCAACCCTACAACTTGTCACTGGTGATAGATCATATCTTTTTTTTCATCTTTGGCAACAAATCTGTGCTTGGTCTTCAGTAAACTTGTGGGTATCCATGCTTTGTCCCACTGTGGCCCATGGATGTTTTCTTCCTTATAGTACCACAACCTACAGATGTCTTCAATAAAACCCTAGTTCAGTACCCATAGTCTCGACCCTTCATACCTAAAAGTTTGTCGTTGCTTCAGACTCACTGCTATAGATTTGTTAATGATACTTGCTCATAACAATTAACAAAATAGATATTCATTGTGATAAAAAATTTGGTGCTAATAGGAGACACATTCTCTCTTATTTATACTCTCCTAGTAGCTTCCTCTAGGGGTTATCTTATAACTACTTTACCCAACTTCCTTCTTTTAGGGATAACCCACTTCTAAACACTTTGTCCACTTACAACCACTTTATACACAAATAGTAATCTCACCACTTATAGTTGAAACTAATTTATTTTTAATTATTTTCTTTTTGCAACCACTCAACTCATGATTAACTCCTAGTTACAACCATTTTGACTAGTAAACTTCTTCTAGGATATTCTAGAATAAATTGACTTCTTTGACCTTCTAGGGGCTTCTAGATAACTCATGAGGGTTCTCCAACTTCACTAAGCCATATCTCCTCAACCGTGAGGAACTACGTGACGTACCACATATCACCAGAAATGACACAACATGTACTATCCATCTAGAATAGTCTCACTTACAAATTCACTGATCTCCATTACATTATTCCTCAGCCAAACTTGGGTTCCTTAACCACACTATTGGGGATACCAGAATTTTCTATTGGACTTGCTTCAAGGGTTGACATCATTGACAACCAACCCAATTAATCAACAATCTCCCCATTTTGTATTGATGGAAACACTCTGATGCAACAATGAAGTCATATTGCTCATGCTCCCCCTATGACCAATGCTTCCCCTAGAATCATGACTCTATTCTCTCTCTCCAAGTATCTGACTCTCTCTACATGCATCTAATGAATCTCTCCCCCTTTGACATCAATGGAAAAGTTAACTTCTCGTTGGGGTTGCTCCCCCTGACTGAATTGTCCCTGGGGATGCTCCCCCTGACTGAACTCTCCCTGAAACTGCTCCCCCAAACTGAATTGTCCTATTTATGGTGCTTCCTCGTGTAAATCTAAGACATATAAGAATATCATTCAAAATTCACTATGGGACAGAAACGATGCCAAGTTTATGGCGAAGATAATCAAAAGCTTCCCTTGGAAGTGGTTTTGTAAAGATGTTTGCAATATGTTCTTTTGTTCGAACATACTCGATTCAAATGTTCTTCTATGCAACCTATTCTCGTAGAAAATGAAACTTGATTGGAATGTGCTTCGTCTTGGAGTGCATCACTAGATTATTTGAGATATTGACTGTGCTTTTGTTATCACAATATATCAGAATGGGCTCATCATACTCAACTTGTATATCTATCAAAGTTTGTTTCATCCATATAACTTGTGTACAACATGTTGTTGTTGTTATATACTCTACTTCGGTTGTAGAAAATTATATTGATGATTATTTATTGCTTAGCCAAGATGTCAAACACTCGCCCAAGTAGAATGATTATCCACTTGTACTTCTTCAATCATCAATGCAATCTGTCCAATATGAATATGTGTAGGTAATAAGTGATAGATCCTTTACTTTTGGATACCATAATCCAAACTCTTTTGTACCCTTGAGATATTTGAATATTCTCTTTATTGCTAGAACATGTGATTCCTTTGGTGCTGCTTGAAATCGTGCCACCTGTCCAACTTCCTGCATTACATCTGGTCTGGATGTTGTCACATAATGTAAGATTCCAATCATTGACCTGTATTTCCTTTGATATGTATCCTTTGAATCATCATATTTACTTAACTTTCAATTGGTTTGCATATGAGTGCTAACTAGTTTGTAGTCTTCCATTCTGAACCTCTTTAGCATTTCTCTGATGTATTTGGTCTGAGAAATAAAAATGCCTTGGTTTCTTTAACATATATAAAGACCCAAGAGGAAAGATAATTCTCTAAGTAATGACATCTCGAACTCATTCTGCATATCCTTTTAAAATTTTTGGCTCATCCTGTCATAATCACTTCCAAAAATAATATCATCAACATAAACTTCAATTAACAAAATACTATCTTGATTTACCTTGATGTAGAGGTTTTTGTCTGCATTTCCTTTCTTGAATCCTTGTTGTTGTAAGTATCTGTCTAATATGGAATACCATGCTTTGGGGGGCTGTTTAAGACCATACAAGGACTTCTTCAACTTGCAAACATAATCTTCATTCTCTGACAATTGAAATCCTTTTGGTTTCACAATGTAGACTTCTTCTTCTAGATCCCCATTTAGGAAGGTTGATTTCACATCCATCTGATACACTTTAATATTCTTGGAGCATGCATAAGCGAGAATCAATATGATTTATTCCATTCTGGAAACTAGGAAAAACGTCTCTCCAAAGTCTGTACCTTCAATCTGAGCATATCCTTTGCATACCAATCTAGCCTTGTTCCTGGTAACATGTCCATCTTCATTCAAAAATTTTTTGAAGACCCACTTTATACCAATCACATTTATGTTCCTTGGCCTTAGAACCAGTTCCCAAGTGTCATTATTCTCTATATGATCTATCTCTTCATTCATTTCTTTGATTCTAAATTCATCCCTGCTGGCTTCTTCAAAACTGCTTGGCTCAATTGTAGATAGTAGTGCTAGGTGCAGTTGTTCTGGTGAGCGAATTATTCTTCTAGTTTCAACTCCTTCATATGTATTTCCGATAATATTATTTGTTGGATGATTCCTTTGTATTTGTCTACTAGGTGTCTTTGGAGGTACTTGAAGATCTTGTTGTTTTTGCTCTTTTTTGGTTTCTCTTCTTCATCTTCCTCTTCTGCTACTTCTTCTTCGTTAACATGTTCCATTGAATATTTTCCTTCTTCTTTTATCATATGTCCACATGTCTCATCAAAGGTCACATTGATGCTTTCCACAATTTTTTTGAGCCTTGGATTGAAGAATTTGTATTCTTTCCTTGTGCTTGAGTACCCAACAAGTATACCCTTGCCAACACGAGAATCAAACTTTCCCATTTTTCCATATTCTCTTTTAATGTAGCATTTGCTACCAAACACTCTGAAGTGATTCACATTCACTGCCTTTCCATAACTCGTACGGAGTTTTATCGATGTTGTTTCTGAGCATTTCTCTATTTTGAATGTGAATTGTTGTATGCATTTCATGTTCCCAAAAGATGTCTGTCAACTTGGAATCCATTAACATAGTTCAAGCTATTTCCTATACTGTCATGTTCTTTCTTTCAATGACTCCATTTTTTTTGGTGTCCTGGCAACGGAGAAATGCCTCTTTATCCCATGCTTACTACATAAGTCCATGAATTCTTTTGAACTAAATTATCCTCCATTGTCTGATCTTAAGCATTTGATTTTCGAATCTGTTTCATTTTCAACCATCTCCTTGTAAATTTTGAAGTTCTCAAATGCCTTTGACTTCTTCCTGAAAAAAAAAACTGCAATCATTCTTGTATAATAATCAACTAATAGGATAAAATATTGCTCACCTTTCAAACCCTTTGTTCTAGTTGGTCCAACTAGATCAGTATGCACAATTTCCAATTGTCTTGTTGTAGAGTATTCCTTTGATTTGAACTTGGTCTTTGTTTGCTTTCCTTGTTGACAATGCTTGTATAATGTGCTTGTTGACTTCACGATCTGGGGAGTTTCTCTAACTGCTTCCTTTCTGTCGACCTTGATAATATTATCGAAATTTATGTGACTCATTCATCTGTGCCATAACCAAACTTCATCTTCCTTTCCTAAAAAACACTTTTCTTTTCCAATTTCACTAAGAACGTATATGTTGATTTAATTTCTCATAGTTATCACCACCACTCTTCCTGAATATGATTTCCTTATCTCGCATTACTATGAATCAAACAAAAGTTTGTGACCTTGATCACACATTTGACTAACACTCAGAATATTGTGTTTCATATCTTCCACTGGCAAAACATTTTCCGCCTTGGCATCCTTACTTCCAATTTTGATTGTGCCTCTTCCAATGATTTTGGCTGAGTTGTCATTTCCAAAAGAGATTGACCCATCTCTTTCCTTTTTCAAAGTTATAAACCTGTCCTTATCACCTATCATGTGCTTTGAACAACCATTGTCAACATACCAACCATGTTTCTTTTGTTGAGCTTGTAGAGAAAGTGTGCATTATTCATTGTTGTATTGATTCAGGTTTCTTACCCATATTCTTTGTGTTTCGTGTATGTGACTGATATTTTTTTGTTGTGATTCTCTTGGAGGAACTGTCATTCTACAATATTTGGCCATGTGTCCAAAGTTGTTGCACTTGTATCATTCCATATCATTACTCAAGGATTCAAACTTGTTGTTATTTTTGTTTTGTGTGTTACTAGGCTTTCTTGAATAATCATTTCATGCATAACTTTCACGGTTGTTTATGTTCCTGTCGTTTTCTTTGCAATTTACAACCTTATGTCCAAAATTATTACATGAACAACATAAAACGAGAAACATAGTTTGATACCTGGGAGTTGTATATCTTCTAAAATGAGTTACTCTTCTGAACCCTTCTTCTTCTTGAGGCCTTCTTGATTCTGACTGTCAATGATTCTAAAATATGAATCTTCTGGGTGGAGGAGTGTCTCTGTTATCTTCCTTGTGAAACGTCTTGTCTCCTTTGACTGTGTTAGCATAGCTTCTTGATTTTTTTTCTTGATATGTTGTCTTGGAGCTTGATCTTGTTTCTGTCTGGTTGTATCCTAGTCCAAACTTATCATGATGTGGTATTTGATTGCTAATAATATCATCAAAAACTTTAGAGTTGTTCAACATGTTTTTCTTCTGAAGGTCTTTTCTCAATGTGACAATTTCTGCTTCCAAATTTCCAATGATCTTGTCCTTTTCTTCTAATTGTTCTTTGAGTGCTTCTTCAATTATCTTGTCTTTTTATACTTGTATTTTTAATTTAGTGATCATCTTCTCTAATTCTTCGGAGTTTGGATTTTGAGTTCCCTCTTTTCTTTTAAGTTTTTCCTGTAGTGCTTTGTTTTTCTTCTTTTCCCTTTTTATAACTTCTATGGCACTCAACAATTCTTATCTGTAATCAACTTATGCCTTTTCATATTCTTCTTCAGTGCCTTCTTCATCGGAGTCTTTTACTGCCATGAATAGAACCCTTTATGTATCATTGTCATTGACTTCTTCGTCTGATGAGGAACTGTCTTCTTTGGTTCATAGACTTTTCTTGAAAAAAATATTTTTATTCTTTTTCCTTTTTTATTTGGTTTCTATTAGAGTCATCTTCCTCATTTATTTTATTTTCCTTATGAGGACATTTATTATCAAAATGACCAATACCATCACAATTAAAACAAATCAATGGAATCTTACCTCTATATTTTTCGGTTCCCTTTTTCAACCTTCTGACGAAGTTGTCCACTTCTTCAGCATCTTCTAAAATGTCACTGCCGCTACTATCTGACTTTTCCTTTTGCTTGTTCTTTTTCTTTGTCTTATTAGATGCTTTCAATGTTCTTTCCTTTGTAACCGGATTGTCTTGCTCTGTTCCCATCTCGTAAGTTGTGAGTGTCCCATGCAACTCATCCATGGTCAGTGTAGCTAGGTCCACTCTCTCTTCTAGTGTTGAAATATTTGAATCAAATATCATTGGTAGAGATCTCAATACTTTGTTGACAACAAAATGATCCTTTAACTCATCTCACACACCTCTAATATTGTTTACTACTTCATCAACTCGTAGAAAGTAGGTTGTTATGTTTTCATCTTCATTCATCTTTAGTTGTTCAAACTTTTCTCTGAAGATCTGAAGTTTGGCTTCCTTGACTCTGTCATCTCCTTCGTATATGTTCTTTAGTTTATCCCATATTTATTTCACTGAATCACAATGCATGACCTTGGTGTATATTGATTTAGTCAAACCATTCAAGAGTGAACTTGTAGCCCTTGAATTATTTTCTTCAAGTTTCTTTCCATCTTTATCTGTTGGAGAAGTGGTTGGTGCTTTGTATCCATCTATTATTGATCGCCAAACATAGAATACTAGTGCATGTATGTGTGTCTTCATTATTCTTCTCCAGAAGGCATAATCTTCTCCATCAAATTGTGGTACCGCAATCTTAGAGTAATCCATGATCTCCTTCCAATTGTTAAACTAATTTTGAAGGAACTGCTCTCATACAAATTGTTGGATTATTGAGAGGAGGGGTGAATCAGTAATAGAGATTTTTCTAATCCTTTTTAACCACAATATATAAGTGTTGTTAACTTTATGATCAATTTACCAATATCATTCAACAAGTGCAGAATAAATAAACCATGAACAATGAGAATTTACACACATACATAGTACACCACTATTTTTACCTGGAAACCCAATGCGGGAGAAAACCTCATAATACTTTTTATTATATGTCTTTAAGAATTACATTCATTGGAAGCACCAACTTCCTTTGGTTTATAGCTGCAACTAGAAGGAGGCTCCAACCCCCTAAATTTTCAGGCTACAACCTGAGGGAAGATCCAACTCCCTAATTATTTGGTTGCAACTAGAAGGAGGCTACAACCCCCTTTGTTCTCTGGATACAACCGGAAGGTGGATACAACCACCTATCCTTTCCCCATCCAACTGACCTGAAATATAAGTACCAAATGTGAACAACCTGTCATTGTTATTGTTGACCTATGTTACTATCACTACTAACCTCTCTCACTCTCACTGATTCCAAATCTGCCATTGACCTAATTCTTCTTCAAAACTTTCTTTCATATTTGCGACCTATATATACTACAACATGTGGGTATCCACACCTCTTAACTACAACTCGCAAATGTTCGCGACCTTCTTCACTGCAACTCGTGGATTACTAGTAACTCTCTCAACTTCACTATTTTTTCCTTTGTCAACTGTCATTGTTGAAACTGATACCGGAACTCATCACTGTAGTCTCAGATATGATCATATAGGTCACATACCCTATGCCAAAAGTACCATGAACTGAAATCAAGAATGCCCCACCAACCAAGTGCCATACATAAACCATGAACCATTCATCAGATATAGTAAGCCCTTACATCCATCATACAATAAACCCTAACTGTAATGCAGCCTCAAAGTGTACCAATATATAACACTCTTCAACCAAGATGTCTCAAATATGCTCCAAAATCACAAGATGTATTATAACAAACTATATTATGGAGTGTGCCAACCATAGCAAGCCAATACAGAAGAAATATACCACTCTATATCTGCCTCCTACAACAAGTACCAACCAACCTACATTGTACAAACCCTCAGGGGTACATGCTTTATATTCCATGACCAAACCATAGGCCATTACCATAACCAACTACAACAAGCATATAACATACCTTTTAATTTTTGTAGAAGGTTATGTTGTACCAAATCATTGTCACACCTTCCTGTAGTCACTTCTTAGCCCTGCAACTTGTCACTGGTGATAGATCGGATCTTCTTTTTCATATTTGGCAATAGATATGTGCTTTGTCTTCAGTAAACCCAAGCGTATCCGAGCTTTGTCCCATTGTGGTCCACGGATGTTCACTCCCTTCTAGTACTGCAACCTATGGATGTCTTCAGTAAAACCCTAGTTCAGTACCCACAATCTTGACCCTTCGTACCTACAACTTTGTCACTGCTTTAGACTCACTACTATATATTTGTCAATGATACCTACCCATAACAATTCAAAAAATAGATATTCAATGTGCTAAAAAATTAGGTGCTAATAGGATATCCTTGCTCTCTTATTTATACTCTCCAAGTAGAGCTTCCTCTAGGGGTTATCTTCTAACTACTTTACCCAGCCTCCTTATTTTAGAGCTAACCCACTTCTAACCACTTTGTCCACTTACAACCACTTTATATACAAATAGTAATATCACCACTTCTAGTTGCAACTAATTTATTTTTAATTATTTTCTTTTTGCAACCACTCAACTCATTATTAACTCATAGTTACAACCACTTTGACTAGTAAACTTCTTCTAGGAGCTTCTAGAATCAATTGACTTCTTTAACCTTCTAGGGGCTTCTAGATAACTCATGAGGATTCTCCAACTTCACTAAGCCATATCTCCTCAACCGTGAGGAACTATGTGACGTACCACATATCATCGTAAACATAACGATGTGTATTATCCATATAGAATAGTCTCACTTGCAAATTCATTGATCTCCATTACATTATTCCTCAACCAAACTTGGGTTCCTTAACCACACCACTGGGGATACCGGAATTTGCTACCGGACTTGCTTCAAGGGTTGACATCAATGACAACCAACCCAATTAATCAACATAATGTTGTGGCATTTTCCCACACAATCAATACTTCCTCCATTAACAACCAAAACTTGAAAATTTGTCACTCGATATACAAAATAATTGAGATGTTTCACTAATTTCTTATCAATGAAGTAATGGGTACTACCCAAGTCAATGAGCACTATAACCTTTTGCTTCTTAATGTAACCTACAATATTCATCATTTGAGGTGTGGAGAAAACTACCAATGCGTAAAAAAATATTTCGCACTTGTCTAAATCAATGTTGTGCACGATTTCAACCTATATTTCATGCTCTTTTAAGTTAAAAATATATTCCTCATTTCTTTGTGTAGATGTCTCCACTTCCTCTTTATCATTATTTTCCAAGGTAAGCAATTTTGTTTCTTGACGTTTATGCCCTTTTGACCATTTGTTGTTACAACTAAAGCATATTCTTTTTTCTCTTCTTTCCTCCATCTCCTTCTATGATATTCGAGTAGGTTGAGGTGTGGTTGTCTTATGAGCTCCAAAAATATATATGCTTCATGCGTATGATCCAATGGTAGACTTGTGTATATCCTTATTCTTGGCTTGAATATGGCGATAAAATTGCATAACTTCCATAATTTTTACGGGATGTTTTAGGAAAAGCTCATTTTTAATGTCTTCTTTTAATCCACCCATATAAGCTTCCAACAAATTTTCATTACTTATGTTATCCACCCTTGTGGCTAATACTTGAAATTCTGAATTATTATGAATTATAATCTTCAATATCACCTAAGTGCTTGATTCTTATAAATTTACTGAAGTAGTCTTGTTCCAAAAATTTCTCATATTTTGCTTCTAAGTCTCTTTTAAATAAACTCCAAGTATAATGATAATAATGGGGATTCCTTTTAACTACCCATTGATACCATTGATATGGTTTTATCTCAAAGTTCAAAGTTGTTATGTGAATCCTTTGCTTATCATCCATAATATTATGTGGTTCAAAATATTGCTCTATTTGGTTCATCCAGGTAAATACCTATGTTCCATCAAACTTCCTTAATTCAACCTTGGGAAGGTTCACTCCTTTTGGAGACCATCCATAAGTAACTCCACTATTGGAGTTAAATCCCCCTAGAAAAATCTTAATATTGGAAAGTTGGTCAACCTAAATACTACCTTTCTTTTCATGAGTCCCTTCAAACACATTATCAGTTTTAGGGAACCTCCCATTTAAGTCTTCTATAATCCTTTGTTACATTTGTTCCAACTTTCCATCCATTTTTATGTTCCCATTGTTCCATATTTCTTTCCATTTCTGATTGAGTATTCATCAAATCAACATGTTTCATTGACATGTCCTTCAATTATTTTATTTGATTTTCCAACTTGGAAAGATTGTTTTGTATCTCCTCATTTTATTCTTAAGTCACGAAGGATATTTCTAGAGGTTTAATTGGTGAATGAAATTTTGGATATTTCTCTGGAGCCATGGAAAAAAATTATTGGGTCCTAAGGACAAGGGAATGTCGGATGGTATAACTCTTTGATATACATGTGGGGTCCAATAATAGTACTCGACCCAATATATCAGGGAACTAACTAAGGCTCAATCATGCCCTTAGCCATACTACCTGACTATCAGGTACTAGAGAGTGGTCTCCTCGAGTGTTGTTCTCAGTGTACTACAACAACAAGCCAGTTGAATAACTTATCTAAGAGTGGTTTCAAGTATACATAGGGGATTTCCTATATACCCAAAGGTACATAGAAATTATATTATATCTACAGGTATTGGCTCATGTGATGTTAATCGAAGGTATACCTACAGGGGTTATAGGAGTTTCCAACTAGGTGAAATAATGTTTTCCAACCACGTGAAACTCTGTGTATTTATTGTGTGTTTTTTCCCCAACCACATTTTAACCCACTAAAAAACAGATCCTATGTTATTTAAATACGTTGGAACACGTATCTAATTTTTTTTTAAATGATCTTGCTAACCATGGAAAAAACTATTAAAATCACTAGAAAATAACTTGTGAAAAAACCCTCACTTCCACAAGCAATACATCATAAAATATAATGATTCAAAATCCAAAACAATTTCAACGTGTACTTCTTTGTGTCAACTTAGGATTCTGGAAATTTCAGAGTCTAAAACTTCACTGGAAAAATAATTACATTGAAAATGCCAAGATAATTGATTCAGGATTAGTCACAAACCTTAAGTATAGCAAATCAGAACCATGAATTTTGACCACCTATACTATGACATTTCTCCTCAATTCTCAGAAAATTTCACTATCTTAAACTTCCCAAAAAAAATGTTATAGCGAAAATTCCAAGATGACTCGTTTAAAACCTAATTCAGGATGAGTCAAAAACCCTATCTTTCATAGGCTATATTTCAAAAATTATAACAACCCAGAACCTAAAATTTTTACTCGAGGTACTTTGATATGTCCCCTAAGTAACCTCCAAATTTCAATATCTGAAATGTCCTAGAAAAAACGTTATAGAGACAATGCCAAGATGACTCGTTTGAAATAACAAAACCCTAGGATCGATGCTCTTGATACCAAATGTTATGAACCAGGCACCTTAAAAATGATAAAAAAATCAATGAATATAGTCCACTTCGAGGGGGAAAACTTCTTTTACAATATATCCAATTCACAAGACAATACATGATGATCTTAAGACTAGGTCTCCTTGGTGTGCGTGCGTGTGTGTAGGAGACAAATGATACAATTATAATGATGAAAAGGTACAACGAAAGGTTCTAGATTACATACTAATATAAAAAATAAACCAATAATGAATACTTATTAAGGCCATAACATAGGGGCCCAAGGGAATTATCATACATAATATTTAATAGTAATTTGATTTCTCTTTTGTGCTTTAAATGTAGTGGGAAATACTACATTTCTTCTTTTACACGATATCCACATTCTCTTTCATTGTTTTACATGCTAGATTCCAATATCCAATTAATGCCTCAGTTTCTAAATACATGTGGATGCAAACACAAAATCTCTTATGTGATTGTGCTTGGGGCCTTAATGGATAAAATATTGCATATATTTGTAAAACCTTTCTTGTGTTTCATATGTTTATCGTTAGCTTTCATTTGTTGTTTTGGACTCCTTTCCTCTTCAATTAGATCAATCAATTATTGATGAATAAAAAATACAACAATATGATATCTTAGAGTTATGATAACCTAGGTTTTTTTACATTTCGCTTGCCTTCAAATAGTATTTTCCCATTAAGTCAAGGATATTTAAAAAAAAAAGAGAGACAAAATTATTGCTTATATTTGTAAAACTTTTATTTCCTTTCATATTCATATATTCAACTTTATTTTTATAGTTTTGAAGTCATCTCATCTTCAATTAGATTGATCTACTGTCAAATAATAACAAAGAGAGTGTTGTGATATCCTATAATTACAATAACCTAGTTTTTATTTACAGCTTGCTTGCTTTCAAAGATTCTTTATCCATTAACTCTAGTGTTGAAAAAAATACAATAACAATGACCAACTCTGTTTAACATGCACTCTCATTGATGATGCCTTTTCTTTGAATCCATCATGAAGAGGATAATGGGACAACCTTATGAAGGTGGATATGCCTTCATCCTCGGTTTGATGTGCTCTATTCTTCTCCTCGACTCGGAAATCCTTCCCACATTTAATTCCTTTGATCTACTCGAATAACAGATGTGAAAAGAGGAACAAAACTTGCTTTCCATAGAAATATTCTAAGAATTTGAAACTTGAACCTTGAATGTCAATCGTTGATGGTATTCTCCCATGTCAAGTACAAGGTGAGAATACGAAAATCTTTCCACTGCAAGATGTGTCAATACTCGAGAATGAATTATTTGGTATGACTAATATATCTTCTTGATTATTAATGACCATTGCCAATAAGTGATCCACCCATAGTGGTTCTTTACTCTTGCATTTTTCTTGTGTTTTGAACATATGTCTGAAAGATGATTATGTTTTCCACAATGCTCACAAGGATGAAGATCAAAACACTGATCTTCCATACTACCAACTCGATAACAATGTTGGCATTTAGGAATCTACTCTTTAATAAAAGTAGGTGAATATGAAATTTCTTGAAGAAATCCAACACTTTGGAACTGGATTGGTTTGGTATAATAAGAAATATGAAAGGTGACTTCCTTTTCATATCCGATACATGTTCTATGCTTAATGTATTTGATTTCTTCCAAAGGTATGATGATTGGCTTGGAAAGGGAAAACTGAACTTGTTCATGCACAACTTCATCTTCATATGCACTTGTATACGAAGCTAGTTCACGGATTTTCTCTTGCACTGGTTGTTGATATGAATCATCATCGAAAAGACGGTTGTTCTAAACAAAGACTAGTTTAGAATTTGTATGCTTTCGTTCAAGTTGATCATGAAGAAGTTGAGTCTGAATTTTAAGCAATTCTACTTTGGCTTGTGAAGCTTACAAACAAGTTGGAACATATTGAAGAGTTGTTTTGTCAATTATGACTATGTTGTCGACATAAGAGAGTATTAGAATGTTCAGCAATTCTAACAATTCCTCAAATCGATCCATTTAAATGAAAAATTATATCTCAGATGGTTTCTTGCAACTCTACCCTTTAACAATCAAACTCTACAATGCGAACTCAACATATGAGGGGTGTCAACTTCTATCGAAAATGCACATGTTTACCCAATCCAATTAAAAAACACAAGAATGGTCAAATCATAATGAATAGATGTGTACCAAATCATGTTCATTGGAACATGCCAATGTCAGTGTTGTTGACGCTTAAAAATGCAATGATGAATACTATGCTCTCAAATGATTGCCAAGCTTTATTATTTAACTATATTAATAATAAACTAGAAGGTGGGACCCCCTTTTTATACTCATTGGAATATGGTGGATAAGCAGCGCTTATATTTTTCATGTCTATGTGATGGTAGCAACACGGTTCTCTACAGTTTATTTTGATTTTGGTCGTGGTTTAAAATGTTACGGTAATATGTGTTGGTTGGATGATTAAAACATGGCACTAAGTGGCTTTGATGATATCTCATAAAATATGTTGCCTTGTGGATGAAAGAATTATAATTCAATTTTGGTTTTGATATTGTATTATTCATGGGAAGAATTTGGGTGATCTCAACCCTTGATACTATGGTCATGCGCATTGTATGAGTTTTAAGTTGGATTTTGTTCCTAGAAAGTTGTCATTTGAAGAATTTTATTATTACCAAGGGGTACGCACTTTGCAAAAGTGAAATGGCAAATGTTTTTTTGGTTGATTAATGGTGTAGTGCTATGGTGAATGGGCTTGGCTCATACTAATAATTCAATGAAGTTGGAAGGGAGAAGCGACGTGCATTTACTGCACATCACTCAAACTCCCCTCGAGCTCGTCACCCTATTCATTCTTGCATTGTTTTGGCTCTGGTAGTTGATGTTGCTCTGCCTTTCTCGGTCGTGAAGGAGGTATACAGTCTTGTTTTTTTCCTCGCGCAGGATTTTCCAGGTATGGGTTTTCTTACTTTTCCATCCATGATAGTTACTCTACCCTTTGAATCAACTTTTGGCTCTGGTTGCTCGTGGTCTATGTGATTCTCAAGTTGTTATGAAGTTTTGAACTGTGTTTTTGGGGTTGCATCCTTGGTTTCTTATGATGGTTGTTCTGGACTATTGGTATTTAAAAAATAAAATGGTCGCAACGTTCTTGATGTGTGTAATCCTTCGCATGGTTGTTCAATAAAAATTGCAGTAGAGCTTGCTTGATCATGGCTTGGTTTTTCGGGTTTGGACTCTCTATGGAAGTTGGTTATCACAGTTTTCTTAAACTCTTGGATTTTCCAATGCCTCACCTATATATGGACATTACTTACCTTTGTGATTAAATATGCCCACGACATCTTCGACTCTGTGGTTTTTTATGATGGAGGGTTGGAACATTTCATGCCTTGTCTTGGAAAAACCCTAGCTATTAGCTCGCTTACTAAAACCCTACCTCATTGTTGCCTGGTAAACATTACACAGTATGAAAACATGCCACCCAAAGGTTGATGAAATCATTATTCATGTTTTTGGTCGAGCACGGGTTTATACTTCGTCGCTCTTTTTGCAGTGTTGTTAAAGGGGTTGGCTCCATTTGTTTTATGTTGGAAGTTGTTGTCTGTTGTTTTGAAACCCTTACAGCTGAGAGAAATATTGCATGTTATTGTTTTGTGGTAAATTTTGATAGGGAACCTACAAAATGAGTTGTATGTGCCATTCAAATACTAGACTCTTTGGTCGAACTATCTGTTCTTACCTTCCACTTGTTGTCTTACACCCTAAATATTACTTTGAAATCATATTTACTCCAATTGAAGTTGATGGGAGCATTGTGAGTGCTCAGTTACTTGGGCACAATTTTGTTGGGTCTTTTGTTTGGTAATTTTGGAAGAGATCTATACCCACTTATTTATTTGAAGTGGGTGATCAAAGTAATCGATGTTATTTTTTGTTCAATCATTGTGTTGATTGTATAAAAGTGACACCTGTGGGTGAAATGTTTGAGGCTCGGATAAGAGTTATAATGTCCAGATTGATTGCGTCAAACAGTGGTTAAATAAATGATGGGTATGAGTTGATTTTCAACACTATACATCCTCTTGTTGGTTTTAAAGGATAGGCATTGAAGTTAATGTTATGGTCGTGGCTCAAAGGATTTTGTGGTTTCTTATAGCGATTGCAATGTTGTTAGTTATGACTGCCCTATAATGTTAATGTGGATACAATGGTTGTTGTGATTAAATAATTATGGGCATATAGATTATTGTATAAAATAATTTGGAAGCCAACAAGCAAATTTGTCAAAGAAAGTACCAGTTCGAATTATTTTTTGAAAAAGGAACATTGTTAAACTTTGAAGGCTTGGACAGAGATATGTTTTGATTGCATGTTTTGATTTATTTTCAATTGAACAGTATCCATATTGATTCCCTATAATTCTATCATTTTTCACTAATTACATTCCCCTCATAATCCCAATTTCACTTATTGCATCCTTGTTCTGTGAAATAAATTTAAAAGGAAAAGTTTGTGTAAGAGCGACAAAGGGATAACATAGCAAGGGTTGGCAACTGATATTTTATTACACGGTTAAATTGTTTGATTAATTGTTGAATAGTATTCCTATTTTGATCCCCTATCATTCTATCATTTTTCGCTTATTACACTCCCTCCATATTTCCCATGAACCCTACCACTCCTTGTTCACTTGGAAATTAATAAATGGTTTGTTATGGATGGAATTGCATGTATCTCGTGTCAATTTTTGAGCCAATTTTTTATTCATGTAAGAAGAGTGTCATGTATGGTTTATTAAGAGCCTCATTATTGACGAACAACTGTTATATGATGAGATTTTTTAGTAGGGGCAGCAATGGCAGAAATAACAGAGACAGGGGAAATTGGAATCGAGGCCATAGGAGGCCTAGATTTTCTATTATTTTTTACGTTGATCCTCAATAATTGAACCAGTTGTTCCAATATGGGTTATTTAATTGGATTGGCCATGGAATAGTGCACCCTTGACCAGAAATACCCCCTTTCCAGCCTCCTCAGAACATCCTTCTCATTCTCGTTCCTCCACATGTGTCCTTGCAACCTGAAGTCCCCGCAAATGATGGATGGCAAGAGATCGTCAACCCTCGTGTCTCTCACCAACACAGTTGGCCCACTATGTCATTGCCTTTGCCACCACCTGTCAATCTCAATGTCCATATTTCCCATGTTGTTTCGCCAATTCAATCTCCACATGCTAGTAAGAGACTAAAATTTGATATTCCCCAACCTGTGCAAGATAAAGGAAAAGAAGTTGCCTCCCTTTCTTCTCCCTCCGATGATTCCTCCAATTATGTGTCTTCCCACATGCATTTGAAGGATGATTGTTCCCATGTGATCAGCGAGATACAACCCCAAGGGTCTAATCAACCATGGGCTACTTTCGAGAAATCTAAGGGAAACAACAATGAAAAAAGAAAGATATTTAAGGTATCTATAAGGGTGGCATGTGGTCAAAATGATTATCCTTTTTGTTTTATATTTTATGATTTGAAAGGAAGAAATAACGGGAGTCACAAGGGGTCCCACCTACCTAGTTATTATTAATTAAAGACCCTTAACTATATTATTATTAGTTATTTCTCTTAAACTAATTAGTTAAGTTAAGTCAACTTAACTAAAGAAAGTAGTTGAACTACTTCAACTTATTTGGAAAGAATAAAAGTTGAATGAGAAGAAGAGACAAAAGGGAATAGAAGGAGAAAGCAAGACTAAGGTTTTCTATTTGGTTGCATGAGATAGTTTCAGTTTTCATTCAT
Source organism: Picea engelmannii (assembly GCA_009831015.1). NCBI lineage: Eukaryota > Viridiplantae > Streptophyta > Pinopsida > Pinales > Pinaceae > Picea > Picea engelmannii. Next base: position 466,379 of record ML778514.1, read on the forward strand.
TTCTGAGTTTATTCAAAGCCTAATTCACTTTTTGACAGCAGGGTCTTATTGTAGACAGTAAGGTTCAAGACTAAACCAAAATTTTCAGACTCTTGTTTTAGAGGTGTTGATCCATCCTTGATAGTTTGTGTATTCTTGTATGTTTGTGAATTAAGTTTCATGGTTGATGAAGGATATCTTGCAAAATCAAAATGGCAGCAGTTTGTGGCAAGCTGATCCAGATTATAAATTTCAATTTTACTTTATTGTCAGAGTCTTTTTGTATGGTGTTCATTGGGGATCTATGAATCAAACTTTGGTCCATGCCCTCACAGGGGTTTTGTAAAGATAAAAACACTTTTGATATCTCAGAATGAAATAAAATCATATTTATATTATGTCTTATATATGTGTATTTGTGACTTGGTTACTTTTCGCTTTTTTATCTCCATGCTTACTTTATCGTAAAATCTGTGTTCATCACAGAAACTTGTACAAAGTTTATTTTATATTGCAACATTCTTTCCATTAATAAATCATCCTCAAACCTGGTAATTAATACTTGCGGATTGGGAGAATATTTTGAGGCTATAAAACCCCAGGTGACATTCTCGACTATCTTGTCCTAGCCATGAAAGATTCAAAAATGATTGAGTAAGGTAATCCATACCTTTCCCTCAACAAGAACCACCATGAATCATCCTACAGTTTCATAGGATTACAGATCATTTTTTCAAACTTCTAAGGTTTCTACCATTGTGAAGCACATTTGTTTGGAATGTTGAAAACTCTTGTAGGTGAATTTTGTGCTCATAGATCAGCCATAGAGGGTTCAAAGTCAATGTAGAAGAGATAGTAAAAGTATTTTGTAGTCCCATTGTTTCTATCATCAACCACACTCAATGGTCACAAATAACCAAAGGTAATAGTGGAGAAATATGCACGGAAAGAGTAGATGTGTGACAAGTTAGTTGTCCATTTTTCTAAGAGATTTAGAGCAGCCATGTCATTATCATTTCACGATTTTAACTTCAATCTTAAACATCGAAATAAGTTAATTATTTTCTTTGGAATGTCTGACTCCCACTTTTTCCTTGATTAAATAAATGAATTGAATGGAAATATTTTCATGAAAATCCTGGAAATGAATGCCAAAACCCTAAGTCGTCCACCACCTACTTTAGATGATATCAAGAATATGTTAAAGTTGAATTATTGGTCCTAGTAGTGGGAGCCATTGAAGTAATGATAGAAATAATAATTATGCATGTGTTATCTTCCCACTAAGTATCAGTCAAATCTAACCTCCTTGTAGTTGTGAAGAAATATTTCATGGAGAGCGATTATCAATACTCATAGGTAAGCACCCTGCCCTGCAGATAATGAATTCCAAATATTCTTAAGGGGGATAAAGATTTAGTGGATACACTTCATTCATGCGGAGCATCTCTCACACCAGAGCGGAAGACCATACAACCCAAATCTGTGTTTGATAATTTTATGTTAAACCTTGAAATTATGCATCATACAATATTGTGCATACGACTACTAGTAAGAACTTACACTCACTGTGTATTGAATCAATATCTACATTCTTTTCGACCAACTAGTGGTGTGAATGAGGTTTAGTAACTTGGGACGGAGGAAATCAATACCAAATCATAATGAATGATACTTGTTTTTGGACCATATTAAACCGGGTGCTTTTAATAGGGTCCCAACTTATTACGATTGTGGTACCCCTCAAACTGCAACATTCCAACCAAAGAACTTTCAACATAGTATTGATGAAAGATATCTCGACATCCAAAGGAAATAAATCCATTGTAGAAGAAACCAGTGTCGACATGCACCACAAAAACTCAAACTCGTTGTTGCATCCAAGGTTTAAGCCTAAGCATATCCAAGATCCATGCAGAGAATTTCATGCCAGTAGAGAGAGAATATTTGAGCCAGAGAATGTTGCACATAGTTTTGTGCCTTGAAATAGTGACAGAGATGAAGCAATGAATGGGTATTCCATTCCAGAGTTTGCAGATGAATGAATCCATGTGAAAGGAGGTAAGTGTTCTCTATTTGGGGTTCGTATATGAAATGGTTATGTACGTGGTTTAGACATGGGAAAAGGGCGTGCAACTCAGAAAAAACCCAAAAAGAGAAATTGCAGAAAATCCAAGAGGCTTCCAGAGACTTGAAGATACCTCTAAGTTAGTAAATGATTGATAATAAATCAAGAAAAAAAGAAAAATAGTAAACTACAAGATGCATAAAACTGACCCAAACTAGGAGAAAGGACCCCTAGTGAATTCGCCAATTATGTTATGGAAATCTAAGTCCTGTGACTTTGGGTCACATGCCACAATAGAGAAGTGCCCTAAAAGACTTCTCCCAGACTCTAATTAGGTAGTTAATTAAAAGTAATTATTTACAATAACTAACTTTTGGAAGATAGGAAAGAGAACTTACTTGGAACCCTGTGTTTGAAGTACATCATGCTCGAGGTCTTTTGCTCCATAACTCCTTCACAGTGATCTTATGAAAATCCTGCAACTAAAGAAGTATGCAACTGCAAATAGGTAGTTTTCCGCTAACTAACTAGATGTAATCAATTCAATTTCTATGTTAGATTCAAAATAAGATACAAATAACCTCATTAAAATCATGAATTAATAAAGAGAAATGCATGAGAATGAGAAGTATTTTATTAATAACAACAAATGGGGTCGGTTACAACCTGTAACTGTTGCGGCATGATCCCAGAACCGGGCTCCAAGTTCCTCCACCCAAGGCCTGAGATGACAAGCACTACCTCCAAATTTGTGTATTCCAGTAGGTCCAAGGAAGCAATGGATTTCTTCGTGACGACATAAATGGAAACACAAATCCTGAAAACAAGGGTTTTTCAGTGGAAGAAGACAATCTTATAAATATAGGGAAACAGGTGTGTTAGCACTCTGTAAATTTGTTTGGCTGAGAAAAATAAATGACAGAGGTAACATATAGACCAACTTTAAGACCGGAAACTAGCCTTTCCGAACTAGAGCGGGCTCTCTCTAAGACTTAGTCTCTAACAGATAATGGCTTTGAATTGTCGGCTAGGTTTATTGCGTCTGTGAAATGTTTCTGGTTCCGCTAGAAAGGAAATACGGAACCTTGGGCCATGGAGTCAAATTCCATAAAGAGAGAGCAATAAATGACTTGGTAACTGAACTTTGGGAGGATAAAGGCTAAGCAGGCAATGATATTTCATTTCAAATGTCGTTGTGTGTGGCCAAAGAAAAAGTACATAAAGAAACTCAAAGCACCATTGAAGATGAATTCTAAATTACTTAGAAGAAAACACGGGAGTTTAAATGGCGAAGTCTAAAGCACCACGCGATGAATTCTAGACTTATTAAACGTTCCATTTTAAACAGAGTAAAGACATGGATATACAGAAAACAGAAAGTACATACATAGGAGAGATCACATTACATCAAACCACCACCATTAGAATCTTTTCGTCAAAGCCTTGGGACCTTTGCATTATATTTCAATCAGGTTCGAAAATTACATTCAATAGTCTATTGTCTACACAACTTTGCCAACCAGCCTGGCTTACATTGAAAAGATGCAATATATAGAAAGAGTTGTTCCCCTTGGGCTGCCATGCTCCAAACTACTACTCCTAGAATTTTGGTTCTGGTTATTCCCTGCCAGATGATCTTTCAAATAGGACCTACTAAGAATAGAAACCCAACTATACCCAATCATGTAATAAAAAATGTCTCCATCATGATCGTTCGGTCATCAGCAATATTCAATCATTGGGAGTTGATGTGTCGACGTTTCTCCTTTGAGTAATCACCTGAATGATCGAGCACCCTCTCAGAATTATGCCACCCAGTGTAACGGGCTTTGGTTGTTTTCGCACGATCATTGGTTGTAGTATGCATGTGGCGAGTTGGTATGGTGGATGATTGTGGGTTGTCACTCCTTTCCAGATGGCGATGATGGTCGGGGGGCTATGCATCTCCTTCAAAACTTTTAGGCATTATGCCTATACTTGTGCTTCTCGACAGGTGGGTTTACAGCATCTGCTCGACATATATCTGCCACGTGGGCACCCATCATATTCCTTGCTTCCCGACAGTAAATAGGACACGAGGGGTGAGAAATTTCATGCCACGTTCAAAAAGACAAAAACAGGGTCAAGTCAATTATGTTTCTGGCCTCACCTACAATCTTGATACTCTAAGCGTTTTCCTAAGAGACCAGTTCCAAATTTTCATATTCTTCACCTGTCTACGTAAGACCGTGTTCCCTTTTAGCTTCGTTTGAGCATGGGAAAGAGCCACGAAGATGTTTTCCATGGCCGGTCCACACTCCTTGAAGTTATCTGTGATTCTCTCCTCTGACATCCTTTGTTCCTCACAAAGCTGAATGATCACGTCTTGCACTTCTCTAAGTTGTTTCTTGAGGCAATTCACATTCCCTTCTTGGCTCTGCGACGTTGTTGTTTCGATGGTATTTGTTTCTCAATTCTCTGTTCTCTTGGTACAACTTGGTAATAGCAAGTTGCGCTTGCTTCATATGTTGCGACGACTCCCGAACCTCCATGCTTTCAGTGCCCGACCTTCTCTATCTTTCACTAATTTCCTGGCTTGAACCCTCAACAGGTTCTAGCCGAACAATGCGCATGATTAACTTCTTAGCAACAGATTAGGTGCGCGGTTCATTTGGAGCTTGGGTCTCCTTAGGCTGCTTGATCAGCCTCATCCTGCCTCTTTTCTAGGGTACTAGTTGTTGGGATGATGAGCCTTTTATTGTCTCTCCTTTTCCTGCATCCCCCCTCTATTCCCTCCTCTACACTGCGAGATGTTCTTTCCCCTATGGGTAGATGGGGATCTCCTGTGGGGTCCCTGGGGATGTTAGCTAAAAATAGAAATGAGTCCCAGTCCTTTCCCAGCTGCCTCAATTCCTCGACTACCAACAACTTGATTAATGAGATATGGGATAAGTTCTTCTTCGGATGGTCCGCTTCGGCCTGGACGTCGTTTGCCATTCTTCCTAGACTTTGGTGCAAGAAGAAAGGTAAGTTCAAAGGCCTCTTCCCTGCGAAATGCATCAATAGCCTGATGTGATGTGGGTATATTCTGTCAGAACTTCTTTCACAGGTGAAATACCTTCTAATCACCTTCAGGAGTTTCTGAAAAGGCTCTTGTAGATACCAACTCAGAACACCCACTCCAATTTTCCCGTTTAGGTAGTTAGGTTTGATGAATTATTCATAGCATAATATGTCTAAAGGCATGCCCTTAGACCACCTTTCACCATGCGAAGGGATATCTATCGTGACTGACAGAGTTTCCTTCGTCACTCGGAATATGATTCCTAAAATCACCGCGCGGAACCCATTAAATCTGAGAAAAAACTGTTCATCCAAATTTGCGTTGTATTCTTGGATTTTCTCGCAATAGTGCATACTTCCGACCTGTTCGAAAGATGCCCTGACATTTGGATCTTCGTTGATTAATGCCAAGTCCTAAGGTTCGGGCCTCATAGCTCTGCCACTTCAAGCCTTATTCCTTATGTCTTGGGATGTTGTCATGATGCAAACGTGTATTTTTTTTGCATGCGCGGTAATGAAATATGACACCCTCTTCGCACAGCAAATCAAGAATGATATGCCTCGCAAAGACCTATCGGAGGGGCAGTGGTTAAAGTTTTGTACGACAAGCAAAAATAAATCTAGTATTTTATTGCATGGACGCAAGGCATTATGAAGACTTTCGGCGCGGAAACAGGTCGATGTTGTGATAAATGATAATAGTAGGCTCGTCGCAATAGGGAAGCGTGGCAGAAAATTCAGGCGTGACAAGGAAAAACTATGAGGAAGAAAGGATGACTGTGAGAGGAACTGTCACCCAACAGACTAGCTCGTGGAAAACTCCAACAGGCTTCAAACCATGACTGAAGACGGAGGAGGTGCGACAATATTGACTGAACAGGTTCGCAGCATAGTTGATTGCAATCAGCTTTCCCGTAGCGAAAATACCCACGACTTGCAGGAAAAATCACAGACAACGCACAAATTCGGATGGTAAAAGAGAACCATGCAAAATGGCTGATATTTATAATTGAACGAGTGAGGGACAGAATTATGACAGAGGATGTTGAATCCATGGTGACGAGAAGTTTTGAAGCAGGTTGAATATTTGCGTAGCACACTCGCGTGACGGGTAAACTTCGAAGTGTGCAAAGTACAGATGAAAAGAGCTGCAGAGTATACATGATATGAGCATCATGATTTCTTAACCTTTCTAGCTTCATAATGAGGTGATGATGGTCGTTATATATGCCGACGTGACCTTTACTCTAACAACTTGCCTCGACCTATGGCACGTAAATTCCGTTTTTCTGACAGGACTCGACCTTTTGGGAAAATGCCTTTACAATTCACACATGTTTAATTATGATGCCCCTTCCCGACTCCAAGGGCCATATCCGCCACTTGTTGACTTCGACCCATTCGTTGCTCATTACTTGACCTCACACGCTTTGACACATGAACCATGACTCATCTAGGATGAACTCTAACTGAAAATATGACGGTGCTAACAGTTGGCTCCAATAGGGATGCTATCCTCCCAGTGAGGTGGCAAAGAACAACAGACCAGGTTCCTCACCATTAGGTTTTATTTGATTTGCAGAATGTAAAACAACGAAAAAGAATCACCCTCGACCTTCTTGACACAGTCATGACCAGACTCAGCATAAAATTAGGGCCTTCACTCTGGCCTTCAATTTTCTATTGACTACTAACTCGAAATGTCTTCTTTGAAAACATAAAAAAAATAGTTATTTACAATTACATGAAAGACTGAAACAAACCATACTAAACCAGACAATTTTTAAGGAATTTTCCATTCACAAGTAGCCCACCAGTGAGTTCTCCATTAAGCTCTTGTAGCAAATATGTGTTGTTCCCGTGATACGTGACAATCCTCAATGGCCCCATCCAAAAATGATCAAACTTTCCATGCTTCCCTTTGTCTTCATTCCTTGCATCCCACTTCAGCACCAGATCATTTACCTTGAAATCCTCCTGCTTAGTGTGCTTGTCGAAAATCTTCTTCATTTTGTCTTGGTGAAGTTGTGATCGGTTAAATACTTGTTCCCTCATTTTCTGCATGTGAACCAATTGCCTTATCCTCCTATGAGTCTCATTTGGTTCGGCTTCTTTCTCTTGCAGCAACCTCTCGATTGGTAATCCTAGCGAGGTGGGGAAAAATGCCTCTGCGCCATATACAATTTGGAAAGGTGATGTGGAGATGGAACTTTTTGTAGTGATTGTGTCAACCCATAGTGCGTAGATAATCTTCTTGTTGTCCTGCAGGAGTTGTAATACCCCAAGGTCGAGCCCCTTCTGAATTGTAATTTTTCTTATAGGCTAGTGAGACAAGTGGTTATAAGCTAAATGACTTATGTGTTTATTAGGCTGGTGAGCTAGATGCCAAGGCCAAGAGCCTGATCTTTTGTATATGTAATTATGCAGATCATTATTAATAAAATATAAACATTGTTGCATGTAGATTGACCACGAAGAAGAGTTATGGGGAACTAAGCACCACTAGGTAGGGTAAGGAAAGGGGGGATAAGTATTTAGGTCTAGGGGGCAAACTAGGGGACTTACCTCTAAAGGAATAATATTTTAATATTATTTCTTGAAGACTAAAGTAAAAATTATATGTTTTGTTATCCTAAGTCCCTGGAAAAGGGGACGTGTGAAAAATGGAACGCATGCAGCTCCAGGAAGACAAGTGTCGACCTAGGCTCATGCAGTTAAAAGTTGAAGCCTCAGCTATGTTGGGGGTTCGCAAGTCATTCTTCTGCCATCCTCCATCTGAGTTCGAGGTGGTACTCTGTCTGAACCATCTTGCCTCTGTGTAGACTGACCTCGGCATACCTCTCGCACCTCTTAAACCAAAAATGGGAAAGTCGCCATGTGTTGTTTCCTGTGAAGACTGACGCAATTGTAGTTTCCAGAACCATGTTATGACTTAGCGTTAGGTTGTTGCCTTTTCGGGTGTCCATACCAGTCTTTTCCCTATTGTTTTTGTTGTTGTTGTTGTCAACCATACCTGGTTGTAGCTGAGTTGAAGGTTGGTTATCATACCTATGAGCAACTCTCCCAGGTGAGAGAATCTGTTGGGAAGTAAATTCTCCTGGAAGGTAGTCCCGTAGCAGCCACAGTACTCTGAGACTTCTGGTCCAGCCTGTTGCTAAAGCCCAAGGTAAGGGACGTGTACTGGGCGATGGACTTGTATTAGTGAAGGTGTATCCTCCTAGGGTGGAACAGATGTGTGGTGAATGAGGGTCTGTGTTTTGTGGGGGTAAGTGGCTCCTGGGATAAAATATCCTTCTTCTTGCTTTGTGCAACTTCCTTGTTGTCCTTTCCAAGCCTAGAGTTACCTTGCCTGATGGAGTCTAGTCCCAGCTCGGGGGTGACCTACTGTTGAGAATGATGAGCAGTGCGGTCTAAGGCTAGGAGGTTCGTGGAAGGTCTTCACGAAGATGGTGGATTTACTCTCGATAAAAGATAAGTATCATTATGTGTTTAATTATGTATTTTGTGCATGTATTTTATGAGGACGCAACATGGGAGCATGAAGATGTTATGCGGGCAGAGTACCCGCATCTTTTTGAAGATTTTGGAAATCTTGATGTTGTTTTGTAAATAAGGTGCACTGAGGACAGTGCAAAAATAAGGGGAGGGGGTTGTAATACCCCAAGGTCGAGCCCCCTCTAAATTGTAATTTTTCTTATAGGCTGGTGAGCCAAGTGGTTATATGCTGAAAGAATTATGTGTTTATTAAGCTGGTGAGCTAGATGTCAAGGCTAGGAGCCTGATCTTTTGTATATGTAATTATGCAGATCATTATTAATAAAATATAAACATTGTACATGTAGACCAACCACGAAGAAGATTTATGGGGGACTAAACTCCACTAGGTAGGGTAAGGAAAAGGGGAAAACTAGGGGACTTACCTCTAGAGGAATAATATTTTAATATTATTTCTTGGAGACTAAAGTGAACATTATATGATTTTGTTATCCTAAGTTCTTGGTGGCTGGGGGATGTAAGCTAAATGGAACGCATGTAGCTCCAGGAAGATGAAAGAGATCTTTGAACTCAAGCTGGGCAGCATGACCATTGATGAATACGAACGAAGATTTTTGGAATTGTTGAAGTATGTTCCGTTCATCCAAGATGAGATTGTCAAGATTCAAAGGTATCAGAGTGGACTGCCAGCTTCCATCAGTGACAAGATCCAGTATGATGACCCAAAGACTATGGAAGAAACCTTAAGGAGAGAAAAATGTTTATATGATCAGCAAAAAGAAAATCCTACCTTCCAAAAAGCTTGGGAAGACAAGAAGAAGTTTAAGAGGGAGAAGAGGAAAAGGGGAAACAAACCACCATTTTTCAGGAACAATCTTCAAGGACAGCCATCTTTTAGTGATCCCAGGAAGGTTGAAGTGGGTGGACAAATTCCAAGATAGCCACCTATGGAATGTTGGGGTTGTAAAGGAAATCATAGGTATAGAGATTTCCCCCACAAAAATGACAAAGTGAGAGCTATCCAAAATGTGCATCAAGTAGAAACAGTGGAGGACATGGGCAGTAGAGTACCAAGGATCTACGCAGCCCTGGACAACAAGAAAGTAGAATATCAGTCTCACATGATTGAAGTAGAAGGTATGATTAACAACCAAACATTTACTATTTTAATTGATTCAGGGGCTAGCCATAGTTATATAGATCCTAGAGTGGTGGAAAGTTTTCAATTGTCAAAAATCAAACATGAAAAGTCTTGGTTAGTCCAGCTGGCTACAGGAACCGAGAGAAAAGTCACTGAGTTAGTTAAGTCATGTTCAGTGGACATGAATGGACTGAGCTCAAAGGCTAAATTGAACATTTTGCCTTTAGTTTCTTATGACTGTCTAATTGGGATGGATTGGTTGGGCCAGCACCATGCCATCTTGGACTGTCGTAACAACACATTCACTTGCCTGGATAAGAAAGGGAATCAGAGAACAGTCCAAGGAATTCCCATAGTTGTTGCTATCAGAGAAATCTCAGCAATGCAGTTGAAGAAGTGTTACAGGAAAGGCTGTCAATTATTTGTAGCCCATGTGGAGGAAGCATCTAAGGATGAGGTCTCAAAGATTGGAGATCTTGTGGTACTAAAGGAGTTTGAAGATGTATTTCAGCAGGTACCCAGACTACCCCCAAAGAGAGATATTGACTTCTCTGTAAAATTGATACCTGGAGCAGCTCTAGTGTTGAAAGCTCCTTACAAAATGAGTACGCCAGAGCTAAAAGAGTTGCAATTGCAGCTTGAAGAGATTCTCAGGAAGGGGTATATATGCCCAAGCATGTCACCTTGGGGTGCCCTAGTCCTATTCTTGAAGAAGAAGGATGGGATGTTGAGATTGTGTATCGATTTCAGACAATTGAACAAAGTAAATCTAAAGAACAAATATCCTCTACCTAGGATTGATGACCTCTTCGATCAGTTGAAGGATGCGAAGATGTTTTCAAAGATAGACCTTATATCAAGATATCACCAGGTAAGGATAAAGGATGAAGACATCAGCAAGACCGCCTTTAGAACAAGGTATGGTCATTACGAGTTCATAGTGGTGCCATTTGGGCTGTCGAATGCACCCGTTGTTTTTATGTGCCTAATGAATGGTGTATTCAGGGACTATCTAGACAAGTTTGTCATAGTCTTCCTAGATGACATTCTGGTGTATTCCAAGTTAGAGGAAAAGCATGAACAACATCTGAGGATGGTGTTTCAAGTTCTAAGAGAGCACCAACTATATGCCAAGTTGAGCAAGTGCTCATTTTATCAAAAGTAGATCCATTACTTGGGGCATATTATTTTGAAGGAAGGGATAGTTGTAGATCCTAAGAAGATCAAGGCCATAAAAGAATGGTCATTGCCAAAGAACGTCACGGAAGTCAGATCCTTTATGGGTCTAGCTAGTTATTACAGAAGGTTTATCGCAGGGTTCTCGAGGATAGCTCACCCTATCACTTCCTTGCAAAGGAAGGAGAAGAAGTTTCAGTGGATAGAATATTGTGAGAAGCTTCTAGCAATTGAAGCAACTATTAACCAATTCTCCAATCTTGAAGATTGCAGACCCGAATGAAGATTTTGTGGTCTGCATTGATGCGTGCAAAGAAGGGTTGGGAGGAGTCCTCAGCCAAAACAGATTCGTAATTTGTTATGAATCCGGAAAGCTGAAAGAGCACGAAAGGAACTATGCAACTCATGACTTGGAGTTGGCAGCCATAGTACACACTCTAAATAAATGGAGGCATTACCTCGTGGGGAGGAGGTTTGAACTAAGGATAGACCATAACGGTCTGAAGTATTTGTTTGATAAGCCAACCTTGAATGCTAGAAAGAGTATGTGGTTGGAATTTCTTTGTGAGTATGATTTTGATATCAAGCATATCAAAGGGAAGGAGAATAAAGTGGTTGATGCACTCAGCAGGAGAGTACATGAATTACATGCTACAACCATTAGCATGTACCAAACTGATATAAAGGGAAGAATTTTGGAAGCTGCAAATGCAGATTTGCAGTACAGGGATTTGGTAGAAAAGCTACAGCAAGGTGAGATGCCACAAAAAGTGGAAATTATAAGTTGGAAAAAGATGGAATACTTTTGTACAAGAACATAATTTAGGTACCTAATGTCCAGGACTTGAAATGTATGATTTTGCATTAAATGCATAATGTGCCTTATGCAGGGCACCCTGGATATAAGAAGACTATGGCAGAAATCAAGAGCCATTACTTTTGGCAAGGTATGAAGAATGAGATTGCAGAATACATCTCCAGATGTATGGAATGACAAAAGGTTAAAGTTGAGCATAAGCACCCAGCAAGGTTGTTGCAACCTTACCCATTCCTGACTGGAAGTGGGAAGTGGTGACAATGGATTTCATCACAGGATTGCCCAGAACAGGAAAAAAACATGATTCAATCATGGTGGTAGTGGACAAACTTACCAAAGCTACCCATTTCATTCCATTAATGACTAATCACAAGGCAATGGATGTTGCCGACATATTTATGAAAGAAGTGGCACAATTACACGGAATTCCCAAGACAATTGTGTTTGACTTAGACCCGAAATTTAACTCCAAGTTCTAGAAGGGGTTGTTCAAAGGATTCGGAATGAATCTGAACTTCAGTATTGCTTATCATCCTGAATTTGATGGGAAAACAGAGAGGGTGAACCAAGTGATAGAAGACATGCTAAGGATGTATGTGATGGACAAACCTTCTAAATGGGAAGGCCACCTACACTTGGTAGAATTCGCCTACAACAATGGGTATTAAGCATCACTGAGGAAGAGCCCATTTGAATCACTTTACGGCAGAAAGTGCAATACTCCAGTAAGTTGGGATAATCCAGTAGATAGAGCAGTGGTTGGGCCAGAGTTTCTCAAGGAAATGGAAGAATAAATGCTGAAGATTCGACAGAATTTGAAAGTTACCCAAGATAGGAAGCAGAGTTATGTTGATAAGAACAGAATCCACAAGGAGTTCAAAGTGAGTGATCATGTTTTTCTAAAAGTAAAATCTAACAGAAGTTCCCTAAAGCCGGGAAATTGTTCCAAGTTGGCAATCAGATTTTGTGGGCCATTTGAAATCCTAGAAAGGATTGGACTAGTTGCATATATGCTTGCATTGCCTTCATGCATGAATGTACATAATGTGTTTCATATTTCATTGCTTAAGAAATATATATCTGATGCTAATCATGTAATCGATTGGAATGTGATTCAAGTGGAACAAGAAGGCGTCTTGCAGGTGCATCTAGTGCGTATACTGGACCAGAAAAGAAAGCAGCTCTGGAATCAAGCCATAGGACTTTTAAAATTCCAGTGGACTTGGTACGGTCCTGAGGACGCAACATGGGAGCATGAAGATGCTATGCGGGCAGAGTACCCACATCTTTTTGAAGATTTTGGAAATCTTGTTGTTGTTTTGTAAATAAGTTGCACTGAGGACAATGCAAAAATAAGGGGAGGGGATTGTAATACGCCAAGGCCAAGCCCCTTCTGAATTGTAATTTTGCTTATAGTCTGGTGATCCAAGTGGTTATAAGCTGAAAGACTTGTGTGTTTATTAGGCTAGTGAGCCAGATGCCAAGGCCAGGAGCCTGATCTTTTGTATATGTAATTATGCAGATCATTATTAATAAAATATAAACATTGTTTCATGTAGACGGACCACGAAGAAGATTTATGGGGGACTAAGCACCACTAGGTAGGGTAAGGAAAGGGGGGCTAATTATTTGGGTCTAGGGGCCAAACTAGGGGACTTACCTCTAGAGGAATAATATTTTAATATTATTTTCTAAAGACTAAAGTGAACATTATATGTTTTGTTATCCTAAGTGCCTAGAAAAGGGGACGTGTGCAAAAGGGAACGCATGCAGCTCCAGGAAGACAAGTGTCGACCTAGGATCATGTAGTTAAAAGCTGAAGCATCAATTTTGTTAGGGTTTCGCGAGTCATTCTTCTGCCATCCTTCATCCGATTTCGAGATGGTACTCAGTATGAACCGTCTTGCCTCTGCATTGTCTTCCCTCGGCATACCTCTTGCACCTCTAAAAACATAAATAGGAAAGTCGTCATGTGTTGTTTCCTGTGAAGCCTGAAGCAATTGTAGTTTCCCGAGCCGTGTTATGACTTAGCGTTAGGTTGTTTCCTTTTCGCGTGTCCATACCTTTTTTTCCCTGTTGTTTTTGCTATTACTGTTGTTGTTGTTGTTGTTGTTGTCAACTGTACACGGCTGCAGCTAAGTCGAAGGCTGGTTATTAGACCTGTGAAAAGCTCTCCCAAGTGAGAGAGTTTGTTGGGAAGTGAGTTCTCTTGGAAGGGAGTCTCGTAGCAGCCATAATACTCTGAGACTTCTAGTCCAATATGTTGCTAAAGCCCAAGGTAAGGGAGGTGTACTAGCCGATGGACTTGTATTAGTGAAGGTGTATCCTCCTAGGGTGGAGCAGGTGTGTGGGGAATGAGGGTCTGTGTATTGTGGGCGTAAGTGGCTCCTAGGATAAAAGATCGCTCCTATTGCTTTGTGCAACTTCCTTGTTGTCCTTGCCAAGCCTAGAATTACCTTTCCCGGTGGAGTTTAGTCCCAGCTCGGGGGTGACCTACTGCTGAGAATGATGAGCAGCACGGTCTAAGGCTGGGAGGTTCATGGAAGGTCTGCACAAAGTTGGTGGATTTACTCCAGATAAAAGATAAGTATCATTATGTGTTTAATTATGTATTTTATGCATGTTGTTGTGATGTTGTATTTCTTCATGTATTTCGTTGCTTGTGTGAATTGCTCTTAATTCTATTTTATTATGTATGATAGAAGTAACTCTATGTTAGATGTGTTAAGTTCATTAAAATGCATATATTTTATATAAGCTGTAAATTCTACATGGTAACATTACCCGGTCTTTGGATGGTCAGGGATGTTACAATATTATTTCCTGAAGACTAAAGTGAACATTTTATGATTTTGTTATCCTAAGTTCCTCGTGGTTGGGGAACATAATCTAAATGGAACGCATGCAGCTCTAGGAAGACAAGTGTCGACCTGGGATCATGCAGTTAAAAGCAAAAGCATCAGCTGTGTTGGGGGGTTCATGACTCATTTTCCTACCATCCTCCATCTAAGTTCGTTGGTGGTACTCTGTCTAAACCATCTTGCCTTTGCATTGCATTTGCATACCCGCGCACAGTGAAGGAAACCCTCACGGGAAGGTTGGTCATCCTGCCATTCTACCATCTTGTACGTGAACCGTTCTTGCCTCTGCATTGTTTGACCTCAGCATACCTCTCGCACCTCTGAAACCATAAATGGGAAATTTGTCCTATGTTGTTTCCTGTGAAGCCTGGCGCAATTGTAGTTGCCTAAGCCGTGTTATGACTTAGCATTAGGTTGTTTCCTTTTAGGGTGTCCATACCCATTTTTCCCTGTTGTTATTGTTGTTGTAAACTGTACCTAGCTGTAGTTGAGTCGAAGGTTGGTTATCAGACCTGTGAGCAGCTTTCCCAGGTGAGAGAGTCTGTTGGGAAGTGAGTTATCCTGGATGGGAGTCTTGTAGTAGCCATAGTACTCTGAGACTTCTGGTCTAGCCTATTGTTGAAGCCCAAGGTAAGGGAGGTGTACTAGCCGATGGACTTGTATTAGTCAAGGTCTATCCTACTATGGTGGAGAAGGTGTGTGGGGAATGATGGTTTGTGTGTTGTGGGTGTAAGTGGCTCCTGGGATAAAAGATCCTTCCTATTGCTTTTTGCAACTTCCTTGTTGTCCTTGCCAAGCCTAGAATTACCTTGCCCACTAGAGTTTAGTCCTAGCTCGGGGGTGACCTACTACTGAGAATGATGAGTAGTGCGGTCTAAGGTTGGGAGGTTCGTGGAAGGTCTGCACGCAGTTGGTGAATTTACTCCAAATAAAAGATAAGTATCATTATGTGTTTAATTATGTATTTTATGCATGTTGTTGTGATGTTATATTTCTTCATGTATTTTGTTGCTTGTATGAATTGCGCTTAATTCTATTTAATTATGTATGATAGCATTAACTCTATGTTAGTTGTGTTAAGTTCATTAAAATGCATATATTTTATATAAGATGTAAATTCTGTATGGTAGCATTCCCCGGTCTTTGGATGGTCGGGGATGTTACAATATGGTATCAGAGCCCCAGGTTTCAACGTTGAACCTATATGGGTCTGATAAATGTTCTTTGGACCCAAGGTTTTGAGTGGAAATGGTGTTCGGATGGAACCAATTTCGAACCTTAGAATATTTCTTAGTGTCAATGGGTTACTTGGTCGTGTTACGAAGCTCGAGAGGAGTAGCGTAGAATAAAACCGTAGTCGGCATGGTGTTTGACCATAGAGTGAGAGAGAGAGGTCAACACTTGGGGTGTTGAGAGACATAGGATCTGTTAGGGAAAATGGAGAGTCCTTCACGACCATCAAATACGGAGAAGGTGCAAGAAGGTTATCCTGGAAGCCTTTCAGAGTTCGGCAATCGGGAGAAGCAGGGTGCGTTGAGACACAAACCTATGAAACCTGAAACTCCGAAATCCTGAGAAGATCTACATCGTAGATCTGGGAAAAAGAGCTTGACCGTTGGATCAAGCAAAAGAGAATATTGTAATTTTGGGAGTTTGGATGTCGGGAGAAGTGGGATGTGCTGACGCACAAACTCCCGAAGCCCGAAATTACAAAGTCTCAAAGACACAAAGTAGTGCGTCATGTTGATGCCACTTGGATGAACGTGGACACATGGGATGTGTGCCACATGCCAGTGGGTCCCGAAGGAAAATGTAGATGCAGTGGGTTCGGATGGCGTCGCCTGGGGTAACATGGAACTTCTTAAGTACACCACGTGTCACCACCGTGGTTGGTGACAGCTATGTTGTGGGCCCAGAGGCTAGAAAGGTCGAAAGTTCAGAAGTCGGTAGTTGGAGAGGGAAGCGAGTGTGGAAGCTTCCAGGACCGAAGTCTCAAACCTCCAAAACCCGAAACTCCAAAGTTTTGAAGCTCCGAATTCCTAGAGGCTTCAATGATAGGATATTCCTTCTGTATGTCCATCGTCGGATGTTAGGTATGGTGGACGGTTGATCCGCCTGCCTCGTGAGTTCAGTAATTCATAACTCCGAATAACTGATGTTCTATGATTGGAGTTTCCTGAAAACCGAAGTCCTGATTTGAGAACCATGAGATCTAGCGCTTGGTCACGACCCATGGTCGCATGGATTGGGGAACTGAGAGAAAAGGGGTTATGGCCTGAGTTTACTACAAAGACGAGAAGAGCTCGAAAAGTTCATGGAAACTGAATGTTTTCTTGAATCAAATTTGTTTATGAATGTTGTGGGAATTGTTAAGGAATAATGGCCTGACAAATTCTGGTTATCTGCACATTGTGATGCAGAAGTTAAACAAGTGCCAGAACTGAATAGAATTTCCATTGAGTGCAAAAGAAATGGAAGAGGCACAGATAGCTTCCAGTTCTGAGGATGAAGCAAAAGGAATGGATGTCCGTTTGGGAGTTGAAGGATCAAACTCTAGTGGACATGGAGAAGAGATAGATAAGGAAGAGCATATGATGAAAATCATTGAATGATTGCAGGAAGACACCCAGACTCACCGAGTTGACAATAGAAAGCTCATGAAAGCCAAGGATCAACAAGGAAAATTGAACTTAAAGTTGATGCAGAGTCTAGAAAGAATCAAGAGGAAGTTGGATAAGGAGAGTGACTCAAGAAAAACAGGGCGTCACAAGAATACTGAGAGGAAAAGAAGATCAAGCAGCGTTAGCAGACATCATCATCATTCCAAAAAACATTCCAATAAGGAGGCACACAGTAGTTCAAGCCCATCTCCTATCAGAAAACATAGGAGATCTGGAGTGGATAAACTGAAGGGTGAAATGAACAAGATTAAACCTCCTACTTTTGACGGAGAACACCAAAAAGATGAAGATGTTGAGACTTGGTTTCTTGGCATGAGGAAATATTTCCAACTGCAGAACTATTCTTCTCATGCAGAGGGAATAATTTCCATTTCCAAACTTAAAGGAAAGGCATCCATATGGTGGGAGAAGCTTGTGCAAGTACAACACGTCAGAGAGAAGAATGTTACTTGGAGAGAGTTCAAGAGACATTTTGAAAAGAAGTACTTAACTAAGAGATACTATAACAGGAAGATGAAAGAGTTCTTTGAACTCAAGTTGGGGAGCATGACCATTGATGAATACGAACGAATATTTTTGGAATTGTTGAAGTATGTTTCGTTCAACCAAGATGAGACTTTCAAGATTCAAAGGTATCTGAGTGGACTGCCAACTTCCATCAGTGACAAGATCCAATATGATGACCCAAATACTATGGAAGAAACCTTAAGGAGAGAAAAATAATTATATGATTAGCAAAAAGAAAATCCTACCTTCCAAAAAGCTTGGGAATACAAGAAGAAGTTTAAGAGGAAGCAGAGGAAAAGTGGAAACAAACCACCATTTTTCAGGAACAGTCCTCAAGGATAGCCATCTTTTAGTGAGCTCAGGAAAGTTGAAGTGGGTGGAAAAATGTCAAGACAACCACCTATAGAATCTTGGGGCTCTAAAGTAAATCATAGGTACAAAGATTGCCCCCACAGAAATGACAAAGTGAGAGTTGTCCACAATGTACAACATGCAGAAACAGTGGAGTACATGGGAAGTAGAGTACCAAGGATCTATGCAACCCTGGAAAACAAGCAAGCAGAATATTAGTCGCACATGATTGAAGTAGAAGGTATGATTAACAACCAACCATTTACTATTTTAATTGATTCAATGGCTAGCCATAGTTATATAGATCCTAGAGTGGTGGAAAGTTTGCAATTATCTAAAAGCAAACATGAAAAGTCTTGGTTAGTGCAGCTGGCTACAGGAACCAAGAGAAAATTCATTGAGCTAGTTAAGTCATGTCCAGTGGACATGAATGGACTGAGCTCAAAGGCTGAATTGAACATTATGTCTTTAGGTTCTTATGACTGTCTAATTGGGATGGACTGGTTGGACCAGCACCATGCCATCTTGGATTGTCGTAACAAGGCATTCACTTGCCTAGATAAGGAAGGGAATCGGAGAATAGTCCAAGGAATTCTCGGAGCTATTGCTATCAGAGAAATCTCAGCAATGCAGTTGAAGAAGTGCTATAGGAAAGGTTGTCAATTATTTGCATCCCATGTGGAGGAAGCATCTAAGGATGAGGTCTCAAATATTTGAGATCATTCGGTACTAAAGGAGTTTTAAAATGTATTTCAGAAGGTACCCAGACTACCCCTGAAGAGAGATATTGACTTCTCTGTAAACTTGATACCTGGAGCAACTCCAGTGTCGAAAGCTCCCTACATAATGAGTACGCCAGAGCTGAAAGAGTTGCAATTGCAGCTTGAAGAGCTTCTGAAGAAGGGGTATATACACCCAAGCATGTCACCTTGGGGTGCCTCGGTCTTGTTCATGAAGAATAAGGATGGCACTTTGAGATTGTGTATCGATTTCAGACAAATGAACAAAGTAACTATAAAGAACAAATATCTTATGCCTAGGATTGATGACCTCTTCGATCAGTTGAAGGATGCAAAGATATTTTTGAAGATAGACATCAGGATATCACCAGGTAATGATAAAGGATGAAGACATCAGCAAGACCACCTTTAGAACAAGGTATGGTCATTGCGAGTTCACAGTGGTGTCATTTGGGCTATCGAATGCAGCCGTTGTTTTTATGTGCCTGATGAATGGTGTATTCAGGGAATATCTAGACAAGTTTTTCATAGTCTTCTTGGATGACATTCTGGTGTATTCCAAGTCGAAGGAAGAGCATGAACATCATCTAAGGATGGTGTTGCAAGTGCTAAGAGAGCACCAAATGTATGCCAAGTTGAGCAAGTGCTCATTTTATCAAAAGCAAATCCATTACTTGGGGCATATTATTTTGAAGGAAGGGATAGTTGTAGATCCTGAGGAGATCGAGGCCATCAGAGAACAGTCGGCACCAAAGAATGTGAAGGAAGTCAGATCCTTTATGGGTCTAGCTGGTTATTACATAAGGCTTATAGCAGGGTTCTCGAGGATAGCTCACCCTATCACTTCCTTGAAAAGAAAGGAGAAGAAGTTTCAGTGGACAGAAGATTGTGAGAGAAGCTTCCAGCAATTTAAGCGACTGTTAACCAGTGCTCCAATCTTGAAGATTGCAGACCTGAATGAAGATTTCATGGTGTGCATTGATGCATGCAAAGAAGGGTTGGGAGGAGTCCTCAGCCAAAACGAATTTGTAATTTGTTATGAATCCAGAAAGATGAAAGAGAATGAAAGGAACTATGCAACTCATGACTTGGAGTTGGAAACCATAGTACACGTTCTAAATAAATGGAGGCATTACCTCATGGGGAGGAGGTTTGAACTAAGGCCAGACCATAACAGTCTAAAGTATTTGTTTGATCATCCAACCTTGAACGCTAGACAAAGTAGGTGGTTGGAATTTCTCTGTGAGTACGATCTTAATATCAAGCATATCAAAGGGAAGGAGAATAAAGTGGTTGATGCACTCAGCAAGAGAGTACACGAATTACATGCTACAGCCATTAGCATGTACCGAACTGATATAAAGGGTAGAATTTTGGAAGTTGCAAATGCATATTTGCAGTACATGGATTTGGTAGCAAAGCTTCAGCGAGGTGAGATGCCACAAAAAGTAGAAAACTATAAGTTGGAAAAAGATGGAATACTTATGTACAAGAACATAATTTATGTACCTAATGTCCAGGACTTTAAACATATTATTTTGGATGAAATGCATAATGTGCCTTATGCAGAGCACCCTGGATATCAGAAGACTGTGGCAGCAGTCAAGAGACATTACTTTTGGCCAGGTATGAAGAAGGAGATTGCAAAATACATTGCCAGATGTATGGAATGCCAAAAGGTTAAATCTGAGCATAGGCACCCAGCAGGGTTGTTGCAGCCTTTACTCATTCCTAACTGGAAGTGGGAAGTGGTGACAATGGATTTCATCACAGGATTGCGCAGAACAAGAAAACAACATGATTCAATCATGGTGGTAATGGAAAAGCTTATGAAAGATGCACATTTCATTCCATTAAAGACTACTCACAAGGCAGTGGATGTTGCCAACATCTTTTTGAAAGAAGTGGCACGATTGCATGGAATTCCCAAGACAATTGTGTCTCACCGAGACCCGAAATTTACCTCAAAGTTCTGGAAGGGGTTGTTCAAAGGCTTTAGAATGAATCTAAACTTCAGTACTTCTTATCATCCTAAATCTGATGGGAAAACAGAGAGGGTGAACCAAGTGATAGAAGACATGCTAAGGGTGTATGTGATGGACAAACCGTCTAAATGGGAAGACTACCTACACTTGGTAGAATTCGCCTACAATAATGGGTATCAAGCATCACTGAAGATGAGCCTGTTTGAAGCACTTTATGGCAGAAAGTGCAGTACTCTAGTAAGTTGGGATAATCCAGCAGATAGAGCAGTGGTTGGGCCAAAGTTTCTCAAGGAAATGGAAGAACAAATGCTGAAGATTAGGAAGAATTTGAAAGTTTCCCGAGACAGGCATAAGAGTTATGTTGATAAGAATAGAATCCATAGGGAGTTCAAAGTGGGTTATCATGTTTTTCTCAAAGTAAAAGTTAACAGAAGTTCCCTGAAGCTGGAAAATTGTTCCAAGTTGGCAACCATATTTTGTGGGCCATTTGAAATCCTATAAAGGATTGGACCAGTTTCATAAATGTTTGCATTGCCTGCATCCATGATTGTACATAATGTGTTTCATATTCCGTTGCTTAAGAAATATATACCTGATGCTAATCATGTAATCGATTGGAATGTGATTCAGGTGGAACAAGAAGGCATCTTGCAGGTTCATCTGGTGCATATACTGGGCCGAAAAAGCAAGCAGCTCCAAAATCGAGCCATAAGACTTGTAAAAGTCCAATGGACCTGGTATGGTCCTGAGGACGCAACATGGGAGCATGAAGATGCTATGCGGGTAGAGTACCCAGATATTTTTGAAGATTTTGGAAATCTTGATGTTGTTGTGTAAATAAGTTGCACTGAGGACAGTGAAAAAATAAGGGGAGGGGATTGTAATACCCCAAGGTCGAGCCCCTTCTGAATTGTAATTTTGCTTATAGGTTGGTGAGCCAAGTGGTTATAAGCTTAAAGACTTGTGTTTTTATTAGGCTGGTGAGCCAGATGCCAAGGCCAGGACCTGATCTTTTTTATATGTAATTATGTTGATCATTATTAATAAAATATAAACAATGTTGCATGTAGACTGACCACGAAGAATATTTATGGGGGACTAAGAACCTCTAGGTAGGGTAAGAAAAGGGGGAATAAGTATTTGGGTCTAGGGGCCAAACTAGCGGACTTACCTCTAGAACAATAATATTTTAATATTATTTCCTGAAGACTAAAGTGAACATTATATGTTTTGTTATCCTAAGTCCCTGGAAAAGGGGACGTGTGCAAAATGGAAATCATGCAGCTTCAGGAAGACAAGTGTCGACCTAGGCTCATGCAGTTAAAATCTGAAGCCTCAGCTGTGTTGGGGGTTTGCGAGTCATTCCTCTGCCATCCGTCATCTGAGTTCGGGGTGGTACTGTGTCTGAACCGTCTTGCCTCTACATTGTCTGACCTTGGCATACCTCTCGCACCTCTGAAACTAGAAACGAGAAAGTCGTCATGTGTTTTTTCCTGTGAATCCTGACACAATTGTAGTTGTCCGAGCCATGTTATGACTTAGCGTTAGGTTGTTGCCTTTTCGAGTGTCCATACCCGTTTTTCCCTGTTGTTGTTGCTATTACTGTTGTTGTTGTTGTCAACCGTACCCAGTTGTAGCTGAGTCGAAGGCTGGTTATCATACCTGTGAGTAGCTCTCCCAGGTGAGAGAGTCTGTTGGGAAGTGAGTTCTCCTGGAAGGGAGTCCCGTAGCAACCACAGTACTCTGAGACTTCTAGTCCAGCCTGTTGTTGAAGCCCAAGGTAAGGGAGGTGTACTGGTCGATGGACTTATATTAGTGAAGGTGTATCCTCCTAGGGTGGAACGGGTGTGTGGGGAATGAGGTTCAGTGTGTTGTGGGCGTAAGTGTCTCATAGGATAAAAGATCCTTCATGTTGCTTTGTGCAACTTCCTTGTTGTCCTTGCCAAGCCTAGAATTACCTTGCTCGATGGAGTTTAGTCCCAGCTCGGGGGTGACCTATTGCTGAGAATGATGAGCAGTGTGGTCTAAAGATGGGAGGTTCATGGAAGGTCTGCACACAGTTGGTGGATTTACTCCAGATAAAAGATAAGTATCATTATGTGTTTAATTATGTATTTTATGCAGGTTGTTGTGATGTTGTATTTCTTCATGTATCTCGTTGCTTGTATGAATTGCTCTTAATTCTATTTAATTTTGTATGATAGCGGTAACTCTATGTTAGTTGTCTTAAGTTCATTAAAATGCATATATTTTATACAATCTGTAAATTCTGCATGGTAGCATTACCCGGTTTTTGGATGGTCAGGGATGTTATAGGAGTTTTTTAATAATCCTGGTTAAACTTTTGTTGGATGATTCCGCCAATCCATTACCATGTGGGTAATAAGTCACAGAATGTCCCAAGGTTATGTTGTAATCATTACAAAACTTATCCATCTTCTTGGACTTGAAAGTCACTGCATTATCCATGATGATCCTGACAGGGCACCTGAACCTAGATAAGATATCGGTCTCCAGAAAATGAATGATAACTGCGTCGATAGCTTGTCTTGTGGGGACCGCTTCGATCCATTTGGTGAAATAGTATGTGGCCATTAGTATCCATCTATGTTGAGATGAGGATGGTGGATGGATTTATCCTATAAAATCTAGACCCCATTGCATAAATGGTGCTTCGACAGAGATAGGATTTAATGGCAAGGGTTGCAGCTTTCTTTTTCCATCGAATTTCTGGCATTCATGTAAACTGGAAACTTCCTTGTATACATATGAAAAAATATTGGGCCAATAAAATCCGACACTTAAGATTTTGAGCGCAGTGGTTTTCCATAAATGATGTCCCCCGCAGTCCCCTTTGTGGAACTCCCTGATAGCTCGTTATGTGTCTTCTTCCAGCAAACAATTTAGCAAGATCCCTCTAGGATCCTTCCAATACAAAGAGTTATCTAGGATGAAAAACTTAGCCGCCTTCAACTTCAAAAACCTGGCCTTGGTTTTTCTCAACCCTGGAGGATCATGAAAATTCCTCAATACGTAAATAATGTCAGCGTACCAAGGCGAATTGATGAATTTCTGAGATACCTGCAGTATTGCTTCTTCTTGCGGATTCTATGGCAGATCAGCAATGAAATTTATTCCCAAAACATCACAGTTCGATTGGGCCATCAATTTTCCAAGCCCCTGAAATCAGCTTTGCATGCTTGATTTCGAGGTCATATTCCAGCATGACTGTGATCCATTTACCCCTTCTCCCCTTAGGGTCAAGCTGAGTCAGGATATCCTTGAGGGAATTGCTAGGCACATAAGCAATGACATGGGAATGCATTATATAAGTCATGTATTCCTTTAGGGCCTTCACTAAGGTGTACACTTGTTTTTCCATGATATCATACCTTAGTGGGGAATCTCTCAATGTTCTGTTGAAATAGGCTATAGGCTTTTCGAAATTCTTCTCATCCTTCTGTAACGGGACGCCAGCAATGGTGTGTTCTGAGGTGAATGAAAATAAGATAAAATCCCTTGTGAAATCTTGCCTGGCTAATACGGGAGCTTTGGTCAGCGCCACCTTGATGTCTTCAAATAACTTCCTAGCTTTGGGGGTCCATTTTATCTCATTACCTTTCATGAGCATACTCGTGATGTGCTTTATAATTTCGGCCAGATTTGGAATGAACCTCCTCAGAAAATTCACCTTTCCCAAGAAAGACTGCACCTCTTTCTTGCTCCGAGGAGTGTTGATCTTCAGAATCCCTTCCACCCTGTTGGG
This sequence comes from Picea engelmannii, assembly GCA_009831015.1. Taxonomy (NCBI): domain Eukaryota; kingdom Viridiplantae; phylum Streptophyta; class Pinopsida; order Pinales; family Pinaceae; genus Picea; species Picea engelmannii. The sequence goes on from ML778514.1 coordinate 490,988, forward strand.
GTCTATCTTTATGCCCTCCGATGAGATGATGTGAACCAGCAATTTTCCTTCTTGCATCCCAAAATTTGATTTTTTTTTATTTAATGATATGCCAAACTTTCTGCATTTCTTGAAGACCTTCTTCAGGTGCTCAATATGTTGCTCGTTGGAATCAGAAAATACTATGATGGCATCCAAGTAAATCACAATAAACTTTCCCTTCTCCTCAGCAAATGCTATATCCATGGTCGTCTGGAAAGTTGCTCCAGCGTTCATGAGCCTGAAAGGCATCTTTGCATATGTGAACATACCCCATGGTGTCGTAAAGGTTGTCTTCTCATGGTCGTTCGGGTGTACCATGATCTAATTGTAACTAGAAAAATCGTCCAGCATTGAAATTTTTTGGGATCCAACTACCTTTTGCAGGATGTAGTCCATCTTAGGAAGCGGGTATTTTTCTTTGAGGGACACTCTGTTCAGGTTCCGAAAATCCACGCATAACCTTATTTTGCCACTCTTCTTCTTTACAGGCACAAGGTTGGCCACCCATTTTGGAAATCTCAAAGAAACGATAATTTTGGCATCAAATAGTTTCTTTACCTCCTTTTCAATCAGCGGTAGCAGCAGGGGATTGATCTGTCTCATCTTTTTCTTGAAAGGTTTTTTATCTTCCTTGATGGGAATCACATGTTGAATTACTCTAGTGTCATAGACTTTCAAGTCTTCATAAATCCATGTAAAAACGTCAGGGAAATATTTCATGAGGTTGATATATCTCTGCTTGATCTTCGGACTGAGTGTCTTTGACAATCTAATTATCTTAGGATTCTCTTGAGTCTCAATGTTGCAATCCTTGATATATTCATCATTTGCAGTGATCCTATGATTTCTGGCTACATCATTTTCATCAAACAAATTTTCTAATGGAACCAATCCTTTGGGGATGATGTTGTTTTTTATCTGCACTATATCCCTTCCAGCTATATGGTTCTGAAATGGGTTGTCATTATTGCGCACAGTTGTGTCTTCATCCTCTTCGAAACAACACTCATCATCGATATTCACGTTAGCAAACTCATCTCTCATTTGGAGGAACCTCTCCACCTGTTTATCATCTTCAAACACTTGCTAATATTTGATGCTATCGGGTACTTCAGGCCTGTGTTTGACTTCAATCTCGGACTTCTTGTTGGGAAAAATTGGAATTTTAAACATTGAAGCTGAGGTGTCCAGGGCATCTGCAATTTGATTTTTCCCCTTGAGGATCATTAACAAATTATACTCTCAGAACTCTTCAAGGAGGTCCAACACTAGATTTCTATATGCTCTTAGTCTGGGGTGCTTGGACTGTTATATACATTTGACTTGATTTATGATGAGCTCGGAGTCTCCATGCATTGCTATCCTCTTAGTGCCCAATTCCTTTAAAGTTATCAAACCCAAAATTAGTGCCTCATACTCAGCCATGTTATTTGTATAATCAAAGGTGATCTTGTATTAGCAGAGCTTTGAGCCCACTTTGGGAGGATTTATCCATACACCGGCTCCAGCTCCTTCCTCGTTGACAGTTCCATCGAAGCTCATATTCAACATTTTGTTTTCTGCGTGGTTTCTCTGATCTGCGTATTCCTCCGCTCAACGCGCGGCCTTATCCTTGACAGTCATGACCATCGTTTTCTCCCCCCTTTCAAAATTTAAGTCATTGTAAAAAATAGAGGAGCCAATTTTAGTGTCAACATAGTAGATAGGATGATTGTTCGGTTGGGTTTTGCTACTCACCATTTACTTGAGAAACACCTCTCTATACAGTCTTCTTTCTTGGTTGAAAACAGGGATGGTAGCATAATACGTGTCCATCTGCAAGGTTCCCTTTAATTTCACAACCCACGATCTGGATAACAACATGCCTAATTTTGGGGGGATGTCGACCACCACCACGTCCATGACCAGATTCTTCGATGGAATTTGAGATAATGAAAAAATCAAATCTTTGATCAAACCCAAACATTTCACCTTTCTTGAGTCGAAAGAGAAAATATCTTTATAAGGTCTGGTGACATCCAAGCCTAACTCGTCCATGACCACCTTTAGCATGAGATTATGCGACGCGCCCAAATCCAACATGGCGTTATGCAAATTCATGTCATGAATTTTGAGACTAACATAGAAAGGGGGAACGTCCTCAGTATTGACAGTTTCTTCTACATGCAGACCAAATAAGATGGTAGGGTGGTTGTCCTGGACATTCAAGGTGTCGGGAGCCTCTTCCATATTTAACATCTTAATGATTTGATCCCTATACTCTCTCTTCTTGATTAGCTCATTAAAAGGAACATAGATTTTGATGGCCATTTCGTTCTCAAAATTAAAAGGAGGAGGAGCTTTATCTACCTCTTTGACACCTGTTTCCTTACTCGCCTCTGGCGCTCTCTTTAAGGATTCTTCCTTTGACTTTCCTTTCTCCGTCACATCCCTTGTTGGATTATCTTTATTTGGTTGGATTGAGGAAGGAGTATTCACCTGAGGTTCCTTTGTGGGATTTGTCTGCGGAGGCTTTGCAAATGTCTTTCTACTCCTGAGGTTGTATTGCTTTTGAAACTGCATGATTCCATTATGATATCCCTTCTTGAAATCCTATGTTTCCGAAGATAGTGTGTCATCAGTCTCCAACATAAAACCATCATCAGCGTCCATGAATTGGTCATGTTCTCCCTTTGTTAAGAACACATATGTATTTTCCCCGAGGTGTAGGACAGTCGGTGATGGAGTGTGTTGTTAAGCCACTTCGTGATGTTAAAGTCACCGATTCGAAACCTGCGGGGACAAAAAAAATCCAACCATGTTAAGGTTTGGTGTGGCTCAGGCCGGGTGCGATCCTCGGGTTATTTTGATGGCTTAGATGCCCCTGAGTCACGGTTTCTCAAGCCACAGGTTAATCGTGTAGCCAACAAGTCCCGCACAAATTAACAAACAAAAAAAAAAGAACACATATGTATTTGTATCATCATAGCAATGCATCTGGTCTTGGATCATCTGATCAAAGTCTTCATTTGTGTAGTTGTTTTGGAAAGGAGGTCTTATCTACTGATCACCTTGATCTCTCTGGTCCCTCTGCCTCATCTGTGGGATTGGAGCCCTTCTAAAGTTTTGATTTATGGGATGGAAATCGTTTTTCTCCATGGTGGTGGGCTTGTTCTCCATGGACATCATTTCCATAAGCTTCTCCATAGTCTTCATCATCAATTCAAACTTTTCATGTGATGATCGAGAAGTAGAGGGTTGTGTGTCTCCTTGGGCTTCTTCCCATTTCTATCAAAAAAAAATTTGATCTTTCTCGACACCATCAAATTTACTTCGAATTCGATTGTGTCACTCATCATAGCACCGAAAGTATTATATATTCTTTCTCTCAGCAGCAAGGCGAAATCGTTTTTAAAGGAATCAGTGTATCAAAGTTGTGCAACTCCGGTAGGCGATTTGACTTTTGTGTGGATTGAGTTGTAGACCTTCATGAATCTGGATGAAAACTCTTGCATCATTTCCTCTGGTGATCATTTTATATTGTTATACTGACTTAGTAGTTGCATAGGATTCTTTTTGTCTCCCCACCTGGCAAGAAACGATGTTTCAAACGCTATGAAATCGGGGATGCTCGCTGCTTGAAAGGCCTTAAACCACTTCCCGACCTCCCCTAAAAGCCTCTGTGTGAATAATCTCATTTTTCACATCCTCATGATTGACCTCTTCCAATTAAACAAAATCATTCAACCAATCCAAGTGCTTTTGGGCAGAGGCATTCCTTTCTGCATCATATAGATTGATCCTCTTATTATAGTTTTGAGGCAAATCATGTAGTTGGGTTGGTAGGGCAAGAGGGGCGAATCTGGAAGCCATAAATCTAGGAGGGTTTGGAACTAGCTGAATGATTTGAGTGGGGATTATAGCAGCTCGCAGGATTTTGTTTGGTATCAAAGATTGAAACCTCTTCTCATCGAAGATTCTCTCATCCAAGTAGGTTTTTGATTTAGACCTGAACAAGGTTTGTTCGAACAGTGTATCGAAATCAAGGTCGTCGATGCTTTGTACTCTATCCTTGGGTAAGGATAGGTTTCTGTCCAGGTAATAGAACGGGTCCGGTACCTATTCCTTTGCTCTGCGCATAAATTTTTCGGGATCAGGCACGGGTGCTATAGGGTCCGGATCAGGGTTGGCTCTGGTATAAACTTTCTTTGGAGCCAGGATTTCTCAGTCATACTACTCTATGTTACTAGTATTATTTAGTAGAGTCGTTAGGTAAAGGTCTCAGCCAATATAGATGTCTGGCCCATTGTTACCCCCAGGTGTCCAAACTACAGCTTTAGTCGTTCTCCCAGGGAAAGTTTTATTCAATTTCGCCCCGACAACGACGCCAAGATGTTATCACTCTGTATATTAGTTTGGCTGAGAAAACCAAATGACAGGGGAAACCTACAGACCAACTATAAGACCGGAAACTAGCATTTCTGACCTAGAGAGGGCTCTCTCTGAGACTTAGTCTCTAACAGATAATGGCTTTGAATTGTCGGCTAGGTTTATTGCGTTTGCGAAATGTTTATGGTTATGTTGGCAAACAAATACAGAACCTTTGGCCATGGAGTCAAATTCCAGAAAGCAAGAGCAATAAATTACTTGGTAACTAAACTTTGAGAGGATAAAGGCTAAGGAGCCAATGGTCTTTCAGTTCAAATTTCATTGCGTGTGGCGAGAGAAAAAGTACATAAAGCAACTCAGAGCACCATTGAAGATGAATTCTAAATTACTTAGAATAAAACACAGGAGTTTAAATGGTGAACTCTAAAGCACTGCGCAATGAATTCTAGACTTATTAAACGTTCCAATTTAAACAAAGTAAAGACATGGATATACAAAAAACAGGAATTACATACATAGGATAGATCACAATACATCAAACCACCATCATTAGAATCTTTTCGTCAAATCCTTGGGACCTTTTCATTATATTTCAATCGGGTTTGAAAATTACATTCAATAGTCTACAATCTACACTACTTTTCCAAACAACCTGGCTTACATTAAAAATATGCAATATATAGAAAGAGTTGCGCCCCTTGGGATTCCATGCTCCAAACTACTACTCCTAGAATTTTGGTTCTGGTTATCCCCTGCTAGATGATCTTTCGAATAGGACCTACAAAGAATAGAAACCCAACTATACCCAATCATGTCATAACCAACATCTCCATCATGATAATTCAGTCATCAGTAGGATTCAATCACTAGGAGGTGATGCATCAACATTTCTCCTTTGAGTGGTCACCTGAATGATCGAGCACCCTGTCAGAATTTTGCCACCCAATAAAATGGGCTTTGGTTGCTGCCGCACGATCACTGGTCGTAGTATGCATGTGGCAAGTTGGTATGGCGGATGACTGTGGGTTGTCACTTGTGCTTTCCAGATGGTGACAAAGGTCGGGGGGCTACGCATCTCCTTCAAAACTGTTATGTGTTCTGCCTACACTTGTCCTTCTCGATAGGTGGGTTTACAACATCTGCGCGACGGATATCCGTCGTGCAGGTACCCATCAGATTCCTTGCTTCCCGACAGGAAATAGGACACGAGGGGAGAGAAATTTCATGCCACGTTCAAAAAGAAAAAAATGGGGTCAGGTCAATTATGTTTCTGGCCTCACCTGCAATCTTGATACTCTAATAATTTTCCTAAGAGACCAATTCCACCTTTTCAGATTCTCCACCTGTCTCTATAAGATCGTGTTCCCTTTTATCTTCGTTTGAGCACTGGCAAGAACCGCGCGAACATTTTCCATGGCCAGTCCACATTCCTTTAAGTGCTCCGCGATTATCTCCTCTGACATCCTCTATTCCTCGCGCAACTGAATGATCACATCTTGCGCTTCTCTGAGTTGTTTCTTGAGACAATTCACATTCCCTTCTCGGCTCTGCAACGTTGTTGTTTCGACAGTCTTTTCTGCTAACTGCTTTCTTAATTCTTTGTTCTCCTAGTACAACTCAGCAATAGTGAGTTGCGCTTGCTTCAGCTGTTGCGGCGGCTCCCAAACCTCCATGCTTTCAGTGCCTGACCTTCTCCGTCTTTCACTAATTTCCCAGCTTGAACCCTCGACAGGTTCTAGTTGAACAGCGCGCATAAGTAACTTCTCAGCAACATATTGGGTGCACGATTCGTTTGGATCTCGGGTCTCCTTGGGATTCTTGATCAACCTCGGCCTGCCTCTTTTCCGAGGTACTGGTTGTTGGGATGACGATCCTTTTACTGTTTTTCCTTTTCCTGCAGCCCCCTCTATTCCTGCCTCTGCGCTACGAGATGTTTTTTCCCCTGTGGGTAGAGGGGAGTCTCCTTTGGGGTCCCTGGGGATGTCGGTTGAAAACAGAAACAAGTCTTCATCCTTTCCCAACCACCTCAATTCCTTTACTACCAACAACTTGATTAATGAGATATGGGATAAGTTCTTCTTTGTCTAGTCCACTTCATCCTGGACGTTGTCCACCATTCTTCCTAGACTTTGGTGCAAGAAGAAAGGTAAGTTCAAAGGCCTCTTCCTTGTGAAATGCATCAACAGCCTGATGTGATCTGGGTATATTCTGTCAAACCTTCTTTCACATGTGAAATACCTTCTAATCACCTTCTGGAGTTTCTGAAAAGGCTCTCGTAGATACCGACTCGGAACGCCCGCTCTAATTTTTCCGTTCAGGAAGTTAGTTTTGATGAATTCTTCATAGCATAATATGTCTAAAGGCATGCCTTTAGACCACCTTTCACCAAGTGAAGGGATCTTCGTCGTGGCTGACAAAGTTTCCTTCGTCACTCGGAATGTGATTCTTGCAATGACCGCCCGAAACCCATTAAATCTGAGAGAGAACTATTCAGCCAATTTCGCGTTGTATCCTTGGATTTTCATACAATAGTGCATACATCTGACCTATTCGAAATATGCTCTGACATTTGGATCTTCGTTGATTAATGCCAAGTCCTGAGGTTCGAGCCTCATAGATCTGCCACTTCGCGCCTTCTTCCTTATGTCTTGGGATGTTGTCATGATGAAAACGTGTATTTGTTTCGCGCGTCCGTGGCAATGAAAAATGGAACCCTCTTCGCGTAGCAAATGGAGAATAATATGCCTTGCAGAGTCCTGTCAAAGGGGTAGTGGTGGAAGTTTTGCGCGACAAGCAAAAATAACTCTAGGATTTTACTGCGCTGACGCCAAGTGCTATGAATACTTTAGGTGCAGAAATAGGTTGACACTGTGATAAATGATAATGGTAGGCTCATCGCAGTAGGGAAGCACGACAGAAAATTCAGGAGTGACAAGGAAAAACTCTTAGGAAGAAAGGATGACTGCGAGAGGAACTGTCGCCTGACAAACTAGCTCGTGGAAAACTCCAACAGGCTTCAAACCACGACTAAAGATGGAGGAGGTGTGACAATCTTGACTGAACAGGTTCACAACATAGTTGATGGAAATTGGCTTTCCCGCAGCGAAAAGACCCAGGACTTGCAGGAAAAATCACACAAAACGCACAAATTTGGATGGTAAAAGAGACGCATGCAGGGTGACTGATATTTATAATTGAATGGGTGAGGGATGGAATTATGACAGGGGACGTTGAATCCATGGTGACGAGAATTTTTGAAGCAGGCTGAAGATTTGTGCAACACACTCGTGCGACGGGTACACTTTGAAGTGTGAAAAGTAAAGATGATAAGAGTTGCATAGTATACGTGATATGAGTGTCATGATTTCTTAACCTTTCTGACTTCATAATGAGGTGATGATGGTCATTATATCTGCTGACATGACCTTTACTCTAACAACTTGCCTTGACCTATGGCACGTAAATTCCCTCTTTCTGATAGGACCCGACCTTTTGGGAAAAGACCTTTATAATTTGCACATCTTTAATTATGACGCCCTTTCCCAACTCCAAGGGCCAGATCTGCCACTTTTTGACTTCGACCCATCCGTTGCTCAGTACCTGACCTCACACACTTCGACACATGAACCATGACTCATCTAGGACTGACTCTAACTGAAAAAATGGCGGTGCTAACAAGGGGCTTGCAGGGCTATAAGGAAACAATCAACATAAGGTTGCATCTCTTTTATATATCTTTCCTCCATCCTAAGGCTCTCTTTTATAGTCCCTTATGACAGTTAGAGTAGTTATGAACGAGCTATAGGAGGTCAAGAACCTAGGGAACCCGTCAACTCCGCCCGAAATATCAGGATTTATTATTTTTTGAGCCAATTAAACATGTACATGGATTGTTAACTAGCAAGGCACGCATATACGCGATTTTCTTTAAGGAGAGACACATACATCTAGAAAAGGGATTTTTTAATATGTTTTTAGGGAGGAAAAGCGGGATTTCGCTCCTGTAAATAGGCAAAGAGATGTAATTGAGGCCAATGAGTCGTCATGAGCATATATGGTGTCAAATGATGCTATAACAATTAAAAATATAAATAGTATTGATTTTAGTGTCATATTTGTATGGGTTAACGATGCACAATGACTAATAGTATGCACCGATGTGTTTATATGTTTGATGCCCCTGGGTGTTCTATTTAATGACACACACTAAACTATTAGATTGTATAAAAATTTCATAATTTATGTTTCTGATGATTCCTGATTTTTTTTAAACAAGATGGTTGATAGAAGTTCAAAGAAAACATCTTATTGTAGTGAGCGCAATGGTAGCTAATCCCAAAAAGAGAGGAGGCAAGTTCTTTAAGTTTTATTAAAAATTTAATATATTTGAAATATTTGTAAGTTAAAATTAATGGTGTGTATTGGTTAATGTGTGTCATGTAGAGAAAAAACTTGAAGAAACTCAATAAGATTGTTCTCAGTCTAAGTGTAAAAGAGCGTAAAATCTTTATGGAAATGTTCCAAAGAGAGGAAATAGGTGGATCGAAAGGTAATCAACATGAAGTTTTTCTTTGACTTTTTACTAAAAATGAATTTCTTAACATTGATCACTGACAAGTTTTAAACACACTATTTCACATTCTATTAATGTTATGCAAGGACATATAGCAGGGGAATGGAATCTCATCCTAAGAGGACAAAAATTCTTAAGGATGTAAATGACGACGACGACAACATGGTCATCAATTAATCTAGAGTGGTGCTTGAAGTTAATGAGAGGGAAAAATTGTTTTACAGAGCTTTGAAAGATATAGTGGAAATGACATATAGACGTAATTTCACTTAAAATACAAAAATCAATCCAGTGACTCCAAGAATCAAGTTATACGTACATTATAGGAAGCGTTTATGGAACCATAGTCAATGAGACTTGTGAGACTTGCAATGGCAAAAACTTACAATAAAAAAAAATAACCATTTAAAAGTTATTATTAATAAACATGTTTTTCTATAATATGTTGCAATAATTACCAAATTAATTTTTATTTTTATTTTTTATTTTTTTATTTTTTTATTTTTTTTTATCAGGAAGATTATGAAAATTCCAAGTGACGAACATGGGGAAAGTCAATACATGCTAGTAGGGATGTCCAAAAATGTGTACAAGGAGATGGTAAAAGAAATGAACATAATTGCATCATAGGAGGATGCATCCCAAGAACAATGTGCATCAAAGGTATGTGATCATTAATTTATTCTTTTATGTATATCAAAATTATTTATCATATTAAATAGCAATTTTCAATTATTTTGTTGAGAAAATAAAAAATCAGCACATAAGACAGGACGACAAGGAAGAAAAGGGTTGATCACAAAGTTTGTGAGTACTTATGTTTTCGACGTTACTTAAGTTTTCATATTTGTTGTGATCTTTATATTTAAATAAATAATTTAAACTCATCCATGGATGTCTTCTAGTAAGTGTTAACATACAAAGAAGAGCCAACCGAAAAATTGATCAACATTGAGTTAAGTGAGGGTTGTGAGTATATGTTGAAGTATCAAAGTTTAATTAAACAATTTGTAAGTAGCTATGTTGTTTAGCTTCCCTTGTTTTATAATTAATGGAATAATAAGAAACCTTTATATTAATTATGTCATCTATGTTTTGTCATGGCGTATTAAACATGCAGGAAACAAAGTATGGAGAGGAGCCAACAAAAGATCTTTTGGTACACGGCATGAGGCATAGCTTTGAAAGCATGTGTTTGGTTTAAGAATCACTCGTTGCTATGGTACACTTTTTATTTACACAATCATGTATATTCTACTATATTATAAATGTAGATGTACGTATTACACTTTATTTATATATTTGTAGATGGAACATAGCAAGTCGATCAAGAAAATACATGTTTAAGTAACCAAAGTACAATATCACCTACAACGGATCAAGAAATGAGGGATGCACGCAGCTTGAGCAATGTCACCAGTTCAAGTGATGAATGACAATCAATATAATTGAATGTTACTGCAAGTTGTATGTTTTGGAATATTTGTTTGTAAAAATGAGGGATTTTGCTTAATGTAGTGGACATAATGTCCCAATTGCATGACAACATGTTACCAATAAGTGTACCAATTACATATTGGTTCCATTTTGATTATTGTGGACCTTTATGTTGTCCTATTTTGTATGACCATGTGTCACTTAATCATATATAATAAAATGAGTTTCTTATTTTATTGCATTGTCAAATGTTGTAAAGTGTTGCATTGCTAATTAATTAATATGTGAATGGTTTACATTGTTGCAAATAGCAGAGGTATAATCTGTTGGATAACACATTAATGCAATCATTATATCAAAATGCAATAACATAAATATAAAAAATGATATTATTATAAAAAAATATTTGATTTTGAAATGATTAACTGAAAATTTGTAAAATAAACAATTAATTAGAATATATACATATTGGTGCATTCTTATGAACTCACAAAATGGTGCGTGAAATAATATAGAAATCGGTGTTTTTTAAGGGGTTATACGCACCGGTGCATATTAAGCATATTGAAGCATTGGTGCATATTAATTATACTGAAGCACAATGCATATAACGTGAGATAATATATATTGTCTTAGAATTTTATTGTGTGTATGCGATAAATATGCATCGGTTCTCTAAATATAATAATAATATAGGTGCTTTAAATGTAATAAAAGCATCGATGCTTCATAACAAAGAATGTCATTGATATCTCATTTCGAATATTAAAAATTCCAGTACCTTTTGATGCATAGGGTAATACATGCACCGACACATACGAATTATACAAGCACCGGGACAGACATAAAATAAAAGCACATTGGTGTTGCATACAAAAAAATGGGAATATAGGGCGTAATAACTATAAACACATCGGTGCATTTTCTTTTTATGTACGCACCAGGGTATTTTATGTAATGGTGCACCGATGCCTTTTCGTTTTATGTACTCACTGAGACATTTTATGTAATGGTGCACCTGTGCCTTTTTCGTTTTATGTATGCACTGGGGCATTTTATGTAATGTTGCACCGGTGCATTTTTTAGTTTTATGTACATATCAAGGCATTTAATGTAAGGTTGCACCAGTGCGTTTTAGTTCTAGGTATGCACCGGGGTGTTTTATGTATGGGCGCACTGATGAGTTTGGACAATAAAAGCACCGTAAAAATAATAAAAAAAATAAAAAATAAAAATAAAAAACACCTTTGCTACAACCTCTACCCGCCCAAATTTCTTTAGTTATATGAAACATATGTTAAAACCTCCGCATCCAATAGAGAAGGATGTAGTGGAGGTTTTTTGAAAATTTTGTCAAATTTTGTAACACTAAAAACCTCCACTAGAAGGTGTTCTCCTTGTAGTGTCACACCAAGTAATCTTGATCATTGGACATTGATACCAAGAGTGTAGATGCAAATCAATTCAAAATAAAAATATTTGTAATCCGGTAACAATTTCCTATGTGATTGGTATGTACATGAATGATACATAGATCACAAATCCTTACAATGCATGGTGTAGCATTTGACCCCACTGGCATTAGACAACATGGGCTTGAGAACACAACTCTTTCTCGTGCTAAAGATATCAACTCACTCTACCATGTAAGCAAATTGAACCAAAATAATTTCACTATATTTGAGAAAGTTATCTTTGAAATGAAATACTTCAAAGAGAGGCACATTGGAAATTTGAATATGGTCTATAATTGATGTGGAATTAGTACCAAAAGAACATTCTCTACTTATATACGCATTGAACATATAAATATTTCCATTGTATATTGAAAGTATTATTAAAAACCATGACCTCATGATTGTTGATATATTGAGTTTTCAAGTGATGCAAACAAACAAAATTGAAAATGACAATATGCTAACAAAAAACTTCTATTAGTTTTCTAAATTACACCTTCATGGTGTTCTTACATGCTATAAAAAGAACATAATAGTCAAGAAATATAAAATGTATGCCATTGAGCATCTTGAGTGTGGTGTGCTTGAATTTTTTGTCGGTCATACTATTTTTAAACTTGCATATAATTAAGTTGAGCAACATGCCCCACTAGAATCCATGTTTTCCTTGGTGACAACCATATCATTGTGTCCGGCTAGGGATGGCAGAAAATAACTCCACACTTGATGATTTCTGCATTAGTATGATAGGTGCATATATACATATGTAAATGACTCTTGGTCTTCCCCAACGGGTGACCGTTTCTATCACCTATGACTCTTCATATGTACATAAAAATTACAAGAACACAATCCAAGGATTACGTGTCAAACATCACCCCCTTAATCTGAAGGGGTGTGTGTGAGTCCAAGCATCATTCTAAACTTCTCAAAATTTTCTCTTCCAAGCACTTTGTTGAAGATGTCTACAATTTGCTCAATTGTGGAACAATGTCTTAAGTGAATAGTCTTGGCCTCTACATGGTATTGAATCAAGTGATATTTTGTGTTGGTGTGCGTGGTTCAATCATGGAATCTGGGATTCTTATCCAACTTGATTGCAGAAGTATTTCCAACTAGAAGAGGAGTAGAATTCACTTGTTTCTCCTACACATATTCAAGTATTTTCTTGAGTCACACGATCTCCTTCATCACTTTTGCAGCTACCAAATATTCTTCCTCTATTATGGAATCTGCTAGAACTGATTGTTTGTGTGATCTCCAAGAGACAGTTGTTGATCCAAGACTCGTGAGATAGCATGAAGTTGACACTCCATTTTCCTTATCCCCATTAAATTCTGAATCAGAATATATGATCAGGTTGAAGTCATCTACCTTAGAGTACTTGAATCCAAAATCTTGAGTTCCTTTCAAGTATTTTAGAACTCTCATTGCAGTAGTTGAATGTCCTTCACAAGGCTTTTGCATGAACCTGGAAAGAATGCCAACAACAAATGAAATGTTTGGTATGGTGGTAGTAAGATAGATAAGACTACCCACAAGTTGTCTATACTTGGTTGCATCCTCAATTGCATTCCCTTCTTTTGATGTGAGCTTCAAGTTATGTTTCATTGAAGTAGAAAAATGATTGCACTCGGTCATGCCAAACTTGTTCAATAGTTCTCCAACATACTTCTTCTCGGAGATGAATATGTACTTTGGATTTTGAATCACTTCAATGCCCAAACAGTAGTGAACATGTCCCAAATATGTCATCTCGGAGCCTTTCTTCAACTCTTTCTTTATGGATGCAATGTAGTTCTCAATATTCCATGTTATAAACAAATCATCTATATATACTACAAGATATACAACAATTTTTCCAACTTTCTTAACAAACAAAGTTGCATCATCAAGATTGAAATTCTTGAAATTCAATTTTAGAAGATGCTCGATTAACTTTTCATACCATGCTCGTGGTGCTTGTTTCGAGCCATACCAGGATTTGATGACCTTGCATAACTTATGTTCTTGTCCCTTCATAAAAAATCGTTCAGGTTGAGACATGAACGCATTCTCTTTCAAGTCTCCATTCAAGAAAGCAATCTTCACATCCATTTGATGAATTTTCCATCAATTTTGTGTTTCCATGGAAAATAGAGTGTGGATGGTATCCCATTTTGTTGTAGGGGCAAAATTCTCCTCATAATCAACACCTTCTTTCTTGCAAGCCCTTTCGTCATGAGCCTTGCTTTGTGCTTGTCAAGTGAGCCATCTGATCTGTACTTGTTCTTGAATACCCACTTGCAACCAATCAGTTTGGTTCCATATGAAGGGTCCACCAACTTCCATGTCCCATTCTTGATGAGAGCATCATATTCCTTCTTCATGGCTTCTTTCCATTCATCATGAGAAATGGATTCTTTAAAGGAAGTTGGTTCACGGTTAGTAGATAAATTAGACTCACAACTCACAATCATAGTAAACATCCATATCTTCTACATCACCTGAGTTTGAATTATCTACATTACCTCCATCTTGTTTTGAGGACAATTTGGCTCATGTCTTCCCGACCTCATCAGGATGAACACTTTCAAGTGTTTTAGTGAGCCATTTTGGTGGACCTTTATGAGATGGTCTGGGTTTCTCAGTTGATTGAAATGGTGTTGAGTTCTCATCAAGCCTCAGCTTTTTAATCTTCTCGATCACATCATCCAATTGAACTTCAAGTTTTGATGAAGTGGTAGGAACTTCTTCATGAGGGGGATATGGTGCTACAAAAGGAGATTCCAGAGATTGACCGAAGATAGGGATTCCCCCCTTCAGGATGTGGAATCTCATCATCAAATTCATGATATGTCTTTACACGAGTGAATCTATCCAGATGATCAAGCTACTTCTCAACAATTTTGTCTTTCTTGGTGGATTCAAGAAAGATCACATCTTTGTAAAGGATGAAATTTGTGTTGGTCTCATTGTAAAGACGATACCCCTTGGTGGTGTTTGAGTACCCCAAGAAGATGCACTTCCAACTTTTTTCATCAAGATTTCTTCTTTTCTCCTTAGGAATCAAGGCATAACAGGTGGAACCGAAGTCCCTGAAATGCCTCACCGAAGGAATGTGACCATACAACATTTCATATAAATTCGTGTTTTTGATAGCATGAGATGGCACCTTTTTTTGACATAAACTGTAAATAGAATTGCATCAGCCCAAAACAAAAAATTTAACATTCTTGAAAAACATCATGGAACGAACCATATTCAGGAGTGTTATATTCATTTGTTCAACTACATCGTTTTATTAAGGATTGTATGGAACTATTGTTTTGCGTTTGATCCCATGTTGGCGAAGGTAACTTAAAAATTCATTAGGTGCATATTCTCTGCCATTGTCAATGCAAAGAGAGCCAATATGAGACTGAACTTCATTTTGAATCCATACATGAAAATTTTTAAATGTTTTAAACGCTTGAGATTTATCTTTCAACAAGTATACCCAACACATTTCGGTGTAATCATCAATAAAGGACATTATATATTTATTTCCATTTGTAGAAGGAACAGGCATAGGGACGCACAAATCAAAATGAATCAGTTCAAGCTTTCTACATGCTCTAGAAGAAAACTCATGGAAAGGTTGTTTGCTATTATTCCCAAGAATACAAGAATCACATTGTTTTAGTTTTCTAGAAATGGTAGGCAGGACATAAATACCATTCTTTTTCAATAAACGAAGATTGTCATAATTGATATGACCAAATCTAGCATGCCACAAAAGACTATATGACATTATACCTTCACCATGATTGGAGAGGTATGCAACATTGTGTGTATGGGTAGATGTCCCATTCAACTTCAATGTTCTTCCACCTTCCATTCTGGTCATAACAAGCATGTTATCAAAATCCTTCTTTATCTCAACTTTGCCACCGATCATATTATTGGGAAAATTATATGCAATAATTTCCAGACATTAAATTATCGATCGGGAGTTTGTAAACTTAGAGATGCAAGCACGGGAAATGTAGGATTAGAGCCTATTCTAGCCTATGCTAACAACTAATGTTGACAAAATGTACTTCGGAATGCAAAGACCACACTTCAATCAAAGCATAAAGGAAATCAGGCAGAAAGGAATTTCAAACAACTGCACTCGATCCACACAACTGATATTAAGCGTGAACAGAATACCATGGCATCGTATGTGGTCATGTCCAAATCATTGGTCTACGCATGCACATGTCTAGGATTTGTCCCATCTTCATTATCAGTCAATGGTTGTAAAAAGAAATTCACACACTAACTAGTGATCAAATTCAAGGGCAATGTAAATAGAGAGTTTTACCCAAATTGGCATTCAAATTAATCAGCAAGATGAGGCTACTCAAACCCTCATGTATGTGGGATATTGATCTAGAGTGGAGTTTACCAGATTTAAGAGCCAAACCCCTAAACTCATAATTAACCCAAAGTGATATATCAAGCATGACAAGTCTAAGTGGTGCTACCGCACTTTTGCATCCAGACACTTTGTCTACGTGCAAAGAAGTGACTCTAACTAGATCTTGTCAGCAATGTTGATATATTTGCAAAGTAACACAATGTAAAAGCTTCAAAGAAAACACACTTCGAAATGTAATGAATGAAAGCAAGACAAGCTCAAATCAAATCAATTGAAAATTAACCCTACATTGTGTAGCTTAACATTGGATCTCAAGACCACGTCTCCCGAGTTATATCTCAATCTTCAATGGCTTATTCTTGTAGTGCATCCACGCTTATGTTGCAAGAAAAAAAATTAAAACAATGCAATACAAAACACGCACTTTGGAGTTTAGCCTTCGAGGAGAGATACACCCAAAAATGAAAAAGTGGGACATGTGTTGGTGTAAATCTTTAGCTTCGTTCTATGTATATGAATGTAATTGCTTTTCAACAAAGATCCTATTAGCACCATATATGTAATTACACAATGAAACTTATTTATATATCTCACTCACACATAACATCATAACCACACAATATAAAAATATAAAAAGAGTCTAATATAACAAGACAATATATATTAATATAAACCAACCAATATAACACAATGAAACTTACTAATTTATAACAATATAATAACATATAAAAATAGTAAAAATTTAGAAAGATTGTAGATCAAAAACTTTGGATATGCTAACATATAAAACATTGGGAATAGCGAAGTTGGCGATAAGACCTCCAATCTGTTATCCAATCAGATCATGACATATATGGTATTTTTTATTATATACAAATCAATGTTTTTAGTTCTCTAGTTCCAACAATAGAGATTATGCAAATATTTTTAGTCAAAGGACAAACTAATAGGAAGTCAACGAATTATCAATCGCTATAGTCCCTCTACGCCTTTGGTAGGGACTAATAACATAACCAAACAACATAGAAATATAAAAATAATCTAATATAACAAAATAATATATATATTAATGTAACAATATAGTAATTGACAATATCACAAATAATAACAATGTATAACAAACAATATAATAATAAAACAACTTTAACAATGGAACGATATATATATATAACAAATAATCCATACATGAAGATATATATGACACGATATAATGATAAAACTTACACGGAATAACAATGATAACAACACAACACGCAATACATAACAACATACAAAAACCAAACAATAAAGCACTAAAATGGATGTCTTGGATGTCACAACGATTGGAACAATTTGTGGAATGGCGAGCCGAGGACCAAGCCCGTAGAGAAATTGTAATTAAAATCAATCAAGGCCGAGACGATGACTATTGCGGCTACTATTTGGATTGAAAATTGTGGAGGGAATCGTGGAAAGAATGTAGCAGATTGTGAAAGGTAAAGCATTGCAAATTATATGCATGAAGAGTGGGAATGAACAATAGAATGGAATGGGAAGCTACATATTAACAAGTGTTGCATGGCAGCGTAGTCCCTGTCGGGTTTGAATGGGAATAAATGCACAAGTATGGAGGGATTGTGCGAGAATGAGAATCCCAAAGTACCAGAGACACATGGAAACTATCGCAGACACATGGCAAGCAAAAGGTAGGACAGGTGGTATCCATGTAGAAAAGGACATGCGACACTCTACGACACGTCAGCCATAGGATGTCAGGTTGCTACATGAATCCGAGAGAATGTCACTCTGAGAGTTTTCCTTCCAGAACAAACACAATTCCCCCAAATCCTGGAGCCTCGAAGAGTCAAAGTCCTGAATTCCCGAATTAGTTAATGATAATATTATATTAATATCGGGTCAACAAGTAATTAGCAAGAAAGTCACTTTGTGAGAAATTTGTTCCATTGCTAGATGTTGCCAGGAGAGTTCTAAAATTGGCAGGTTGGTAAAACTTTAGCAGGGACACTAAAGTGCCAGGGTCACCTAGATCGCACATTGGAAATTGATCGACGGCTCACATTCATTTCAAAAAGAGAAGGCGCCCGAGCGTTAATCTCCTAGAGAAATTATAGCATTGAAACCATTTAGTTTTTGAAAGTATTCTCATTCTAATTATGCTGTGTTTTTCATAATCCATATTTCTTTTATTTTCTTAAAAAGATTATGTAATTTTTCCTATTACCAGTAGTGCAACAAATAGCTGCTAAAAAGCACAGATATCCCCATCACTTGTAACTTGATATATTGTTGGACTCTGACTTGCCATCTTGGAAATTTTCGTTCCTACGTTGTAGGTTTTATCTCTTTAATGTATTTATGAAATTCATTTATAATGATCTTTGTATACTTCCAACTGAATTTCATCCCAATATTTAGAGTTAACTTCAATTTCCATAGTCAATTCTTTAATTTTTCCCATGGACAAAGTAAGCAACATCAATTTCATTCTATTAAATAGATCATCTTGCTTGTTAGTCTCTATATGTGTTAGGATAAATAAAGTTATATGTGGTGGAAAAAAAACCCATATAATTTTTTTTGAAAATGTGTTTAGTGTCGAAGATTCTTTGATCTTCTTATCTGACCTCTATGTTTGCTAGTTTTTTATATATATTAACAAACACCTAACATGACTGTTTGTTTTCACGATTTTTCAGCTCATTGAAGTTAATTTAAACTGTGTGAAAAGAAGGTGTCGAGACAGAGGAATATGCCTTTTTCTTGAAACTTTTGTCCGTGAGCAGCAAGCCCACTTTGCAGAGGTTGATCTGCAATTTATCTCCAGGAAGAGGGCATCTTTGTAACATGCCTATCCAACTAAAATATTTGTAAGAACTGAAATGTTTGTAAGATGCCTATGACAGTTCAATATAGTACCAACTGATATATTTGTAACATGTCTATCGAGTGGAATGTTTTTTGGCAATGATAAAAAAATTTGAAGGTTTTTATTTCTACGAATATTCTTGTAGATGTATTTACAAGTCTGTTGACCCTTGAATCTGTTAGGACCGAAATGACAACCTAACGAGGATGTCAACCCTAGTGCGTTTTTATAGATGCGGTACTCCTCTTTAATTTTTTCCTGGGGCGTGTATAGTTCAAATGTGGGACTTAGAGAAAGTTTGTCGTAATGACTTAAAGCAATACAAAACGATAGAAAATGTTTTCTTTTGTTTTTTGAAATAAAGGTTCCTGGAAAATAGAACCAGGAATCACACACATTAAACATTCAAATTAAATAAACACAATTTCCTAACATCTAGCATAGTTTAAGATAAATATTTACGAGCACATAAAAATAAAAGAAGATGATCGGCATGCATAAAGAGAACTAACTTTGCATTCTAAAAACAGGGTTACTAGGCACCATTGAGATTGTTCCCGAAATAGTTTTCTTTGAAATTTCTCAAAACTACATATTCCTCGAAATTTAAATGTGTTTGTCATATAGACTGGGATTGGGGCTCCCGCGGACCATAAAATAAATAAGTACAATAAATAGGATTGTAGAAAGAAGAAGTGGGTGACAATAGACATCAAGACTTGAAAAGAAGAAATTGGAAGTTATCAGTCTTTGGTTAGACATTTCTATTTAAAGAGGTGGAATAACTGGATTGATAAAGAAAGCAGGATGTGATCAGTATAGACTTACTATGATGGTATCTCTCTCCCCCTTTTCTACTTGCTTGTTGATGCCTTTTTATTGCTCTCGTCAATGGTTACTGGAATCGTGCCAACCGCTTGTTTCCCTTCGTCGGTGAGCTTGTTGATTTCCCTTTGGAGCCATTCTTCAATGTAGCTTCTCATGGGGGACACGTTGATATCATGCCAGATTTTTATGTTGAAAATATCTCTTTCTAATTCCATTAGATCGATAGAAATATTACGCAGAGCCTATTCAATTTCTTGAATTTTTACCGAATAGTCCACTAGCCAATTGTTCACGTCATCCTCATCATATTCAAGGATGTCGTAAAAAATTTCTAAAGACAACCCCTTAAAAATATCAACTTGTTCATCAAAAGATTGCTTGGTTAAGAACAAGGAGTTAAGGATTAATTTTGGGTCTTGGACGTCGTTGGTACTTCCAGCTAAGTCTATTTCGGTTAGCTTTCTGAATAATTCTTCTTTCTTTGATACGACTTGTTCACATGATAGGACAATGAGATATAGGTTCTTAACTTTATCTTTCCAGCATGCATTTAATTGTTTGATCTGGTTTAGGGAGGGAAGATATTCTTCTCTTCTTCTTATTTATGTCATGTTGGTGACTTTGATGCCAAAAGGGACGACCGCGTCTACATAGAAACCTTCTTCATTTTTTAAACCCACCTACAAATATTCTTGGAGAGCATGTGCCCTCATTCCAAAAGAATTTATACTTTTTGATGTTTCTCAAGCTTCAATAATTAGCTCCATTATTTTCTTGATATTATTCTCCACATAGCCTCTACACGATGTGACGAGGCTGGAGGATCCTTTTAACTTGGTTGTAGGGGTGGAAGGCATGGTTATTTCTAAAGGACTGGCAAGCAATGGGATAGGAATCAAAGCTTCCTCCAATTCCTTGATTCGGTCCTTCAGTTTGGCATTCTCTACCTCCAGACCTCCAATGGAATCATCAAGAGAATCTTTGGTTGCTCGATGAATTCGAGAGATTTGGGATGGCTGCATGTTCCTAAGGTTAATATCTTAACGATATTTCTCTTTCTTATTTCTTACATCTCTCTTTTCAATAATTAAATTTTTAGATTCGTTGTCAAAAATAGCGCTCTAGAATACGAAGGATTCATCTTCGTCAAAAATCTCGGTCTCAGTTATTTCTATTAGGGGATTATGGTGGATCGCGTCCCTGGGTTGATCAATGTTGGGGAATACATTTTCAAGATCAGTCTCAAGTTCCATGTCTTCAAGGAAGAAGACATGTATATCACTTTTAGTTCTGGGTTCTTCTGCTTCTTGCACAACGTTTTCTCTCTTCTTCCTCACGGGAAGCTTAACTATCAATTTTACCCAGAGGAGGGTTCATATCTCCTCCTCCGTTTGAATAATCGTGGGTTTCTTTCTTACTAGGGTGGGCCATTGGAACGATGTTCCTAGATGTCGTACTCTTGGGAGTGGCAGCTGGCGATTGGACACTATTCTCAACGGGGCCTTTTCATTGTTGTTTTTACAATTCATTAGTGCTTTGCAATGTATATAGGTCACCAACGTCAGGAGCAGGAGTGTTCTCATCATTGTCTCTGTCTTCATTCAGGAGTGTATGGCTAAAAGAATTGTTGAAGCCAACTGCTAGCAAATGTTCTACAAAAATCCCATTATGGTCGAACCCTCTCAGTATTTCAACATATCTTAGGTTCAAGTTGTTGAAATGGCCCGTGAATTCGTCAATCTTATTGACGTTCCTGAACATGAAGTCCCTGACTCTCCAAGACAGAGGAATGAACTTCTTTTTTCTCTTCTCATGGAAAAAATGCAACCAGTAGTTGTATTTCCTTGCTATTTTTGTAACAAACATTATGTCTCTAATGTGACATGGAAGGAAAGCGGGATTTTCCTTGGAGCCAAAAATCATTATTACACTATAATTCTCCATTTGTTCAAGTGTCCCCTTCCTGTCCAAAAACTTGGTTGCCTAGTCAGACATCCGGGGAGCATCCTTTCCTAACAATAAATCTTTGAAAATTGAGACAAAGTCATTAAAAACCTCATAAAAACAATGGGAGGCCTTGTGCCTCCATAAGGCCTGGTACCAGAAGGTTACTGGGTCGAATTCACAGTTTACCTTCTTCGACACAGACAGTTTTGGAAATGGACAGCAATGCGCTATCGCGAAAACCAAGTAGGATGACATATAAAATTTGTTAACCCGTTTGAATCGTGACAATTGGGAACAGATTTCAATGGAAATCAGCTTCCCCCAATCAAAAATGGCTTGTTCCTTTACCATGAAATACAAAATATAAAGAATCATGCGAAAAATGTTTGTTGTGGATTCTTGTCCCATTATCCTCGTAAACAGCCAGGCAATTTCCCAAAATGGATTTCTAAACGAACTAACTTGCAACCTTGTGATATCTTCAGGAACGGTCTTCAGTTCTTCTAGGAACTCGGGTAAGAGGTCCAAACCGTTATCATGATTTTTTAGGAACTCTTTGCAGTCTTCCCCTCTGAAGGTCAATGTTGGCTCCGACAATCTCAACATCTTGCGGAAGATCTGAGGTGACAAAGAAACAGGAGAGTGGTCCCGTAGTGGAATAATTCTTTGGCTTGATATATATCTCTCGGTGCACCAAGAGGCCACCTCCTTACAATCAAAGACTTCAAGGACACAGCCTGCAAAAGAAATTCCAGAGGTCCAAATTACTTCGTTCTGGGTGGAAGGGGATGAGTAGTAAGAATATGCCCTAGACCACTGGAAATTCCTCACGCCCGAAGATGTTCATTGTATCTCCACAGAAATTTTTTCTAGTTGTTGCCATAAGTTGACGAGAACGTCTGTTTGCTCCAGACGATGTTTGAAATGAACACTCGGAAGGGATAATATATCCCTCTGCAACTCTTGTTTTAATGTGTGTGAATGGGAGATCTCCTCAAGCCTTTCACTCATTAATGAAAAACTCTATGGTTCCTGCACGATGAGTTGTTAGCATTAAAGATTACTAATTGCATACTTAGAAAGAAGTGCAAAGGTGGCGGGGAAAGTGAAGAACGATTAAAAATTGGAGATTTCATGAACCCGCCAACCCGACAACCTGTGAAAGACATTATGTGATGTTTGAAATGAACACTTGGAAGGGATAATATAACCCTTTGCAAAGCTTGGTTTAGTGTGTATTAATGGGAGATCTCCTCGAGCCTTTCATTCATTAATGACAATATTTATTGTTCTTGCATGATGAGTTGTTATCATTAAATCTTACTAGTTGCATTTTATAAAGAAGTGTTAAGAACCAAACATCAATATAGCATAGAAAAACCTCAAGAAAAGTACTCAACGCCTTGAAAAAGAGATAATATCATATAATAAGCCTCTTCGAGGGGGCAACCTCCTTTTACCCCACTTAAATGTTCAAGTACAAG